>JAUBOD010000397.1:2874813-2922775 GCA_032353885.1 Nothura maculosa | reverse complement strand
CAAAATACAGTCAGATTACCTGCCTTGACATTGCTAGTTTTAGTGTAGGGTCAGCCTTTCTGGATACAAGACATATCTTGGATATTTTTTATTTTTAGCCTGCTTTTTGATACTGAACTATGGCTTTCCATCATTCCCCCACGCTTGTTGGTGGGGGACCAACAAGCCTGAGCTGCTTTATACCAGCCTCTTACTAGCACTTTTGGAACTCATTCACAAGCCTCATTTCATAGCCTCCTTGCATTTTCCATGTCTCATACTACATGCAAGCTCATGCAGGCTCCTGTATGCTATCTGCAGTCCTTCTGCATCCTCCTGTCCTGTCCTCCTGCTCTGATTCTGTCTTCCTAGCTCCTTTGCCTCTTTCCTGTGTCTTGATCTCTGAATGTGAGATCTATGCGGCTAACTCTTGGCTCGGGCCTCCTTTCAACTGGGCCTCTGTCTGCAACGTTTGGCACGTGCAGCTGAATCTCTTGTTCTCTAACCTCTTGGATGCAGCCCCAGAGGCCTCACAAAATGATAAGGCACCACGTCATGCCACGGCCTTCTCCCACAGCAGCACCCACTGTCTCCCCACAGCTGGCATCCACATAGCCCACCATCTCAGATCTGATGCTAACCCCTCACCCAGAGCAGAGCACAGAGCGTGTGATGGTGTGATGGGCTTTCTTAAAACCCATGGAGCTTGAGAACATAGGGAAGCAGGCGGCAAGCAGGGCTGCAAGCAAGAGGAGGGCTGCTAATCCCAAACATGCTGCTGGTCCACGCCACTCATGCCTGGGAACAACAAAGTCCTGCGGCACCTCCGTGCACCACCCTGGAGGGGCTCGTGGTGAGGCCAGCACTGGTGCCAGCAGTGGCCGGGGGGCGGGTGGGGGGCGGGCAGGGAGAACGCCCCCTTGGCACCCATGCTGTGGGGGGCGGGAGCTGCAGGAGAGGGCGAAGGGGGTGGTTTTGCCTCCTGTGCTCTGCTTTAAATACCTTTGCCCAGAGCTCAGGCCACCCTAGTGAGGTCAGAAAGCTTTTCCTGCAGCGGGAGAGAGGGGCCCTGGGCATTGCTGTCTTTGCACCATGGACGCACAGCACTGCAAAATGAACGGTGACCAGGTAAGCTGTGGGGCCCGGGCACCCGCTCCTTGCAGCTGGGCAGGTATTGGGGGCTGCTCACCTCCTCCTATGCCCTCCCTTCCTCCCGTGCTTGCAAATTTTGCACCACGCGAGCAGCATGTCCTGTGAAGGGAGAAGACGCTCCCGACATGGGGCTTTGCAGTACTTGGTTTCTACAGTTCTCTCTTTTGGCTGCCGGCATCCTTCCCTGTTATTAATTGTGCTTCAGATGTGCAGCACCAACAAAAGAGAACACTGCAAGAGTGGAAGTGAAAGAGGGTGACAGAGCCAGGAGACCACTACAGATGTGTTCATACATATATGGCAAGTAGAGGATGCAGCAGAAGGGACCAGCAGCTAATTAGAGGTCTCAAAACAGAAGAGGACTGTCTTCTGCTAATAGAAAGCAGCTTTTCTGATGGAGCTATTTGTTGCATTCTGGAGCATTGACATGTTCCCAGCCACACTTTTTCATTTAAGTTTCCTGACTTTGAGCCTTTTGCTTTGGAAAATAGAGGACAGCCTACTGAAGCCCATGCCTTTAAATTACAGGCACTAGGCTTAATGCAGGAGTGAGTGACAGATACGTAGCTTGAGGACAGCATGTTAATATTAGTACAAATTCTGCCCATATTTGTCCTGTGCAAAACCACTGCAGCTAGATACAAACTGCAGAAGATATAGAAAAATAACTTCAGTTTCTATCAGTTTTTAAGAGAAGCCTCATTTCCTGTTGCTTTGTGTGCTGAGGCTGAACACCCATGGAGGCCTCACCTTGATATTTTTTAGTGTTGTGTATTGTTTTGTCTCAGTAGGTCTATGGGATTTGAGAATCCAAATGCCTTAAGAAATTTGACTCTAAGTAACTTAGATACTAAACAGTTTTCAGATCAATGAGTTTTTATTTTGCTCTCCAAAAACACAGAACTGGAAGAAATGTAAAGCCTAATTTATTCCAGGCTGCATTTATAAATCACATATACAGATCATACAGGCAATATTTCACTAACAGTGAAACAGTTTAACTCTTAATCATAATCACAGTAGCAGTAGTAGAAAGAGTTTTTCCAAAGTTGCAATTTGTATTTAAGATTTTGAAAGACAAGAAATTGAAATCGGGATTTAGAACGGATAAATTATGTCAAACATTTAAAAAAATACTCCTGCTTACTACAAAAGTCTTGATGATATGTGTGAACACCTGTGTGGTATATGGGTGTATACTGCGACTGGTGTGCATTGGTGTGTATTGCTTCTATATATATTGATAGGATCTAGGGCCTCATCAAGAAAATACTAATTTTACTTTGCAGTGATACAGTGTTCAAGATATTTCACCTCTGTGGACAGATTTAGGCATTAAATAACTTTAGTTCCTTTCCGTAAACTTATACACAAAACGTTAAGCATGTCACCATGTTTGCAGGATAAATGCCTAGTCTCTATGGCAATCTCTTTTACTTATAAGGACCAATATAAACCAGTTTAGGAGAGCAGAAAAAAAATGAATAAGAACAGACTAGAAATGGCTGATTTTAAGATATCAAGGCTAGGGACTAACTGAAAGAAATTTTCAAGGACTTTGTGGGCAATTGCATTGTCTAAAGAGATCAAGTAATATTAAAACTGCTTTGCAGGACTTGAACCTTAGGCTATCTTCTGCAAGTGTACAGACCATGATTTCTTCTTTTGTCAGGCAAATTCAAGTCAACCTTCCATAGAAGTTGATCCTTCAAACATTAGAAAGAGCAGTTTAGTTACATAGTCTGAATTTCAAACATTTTCAGTGAAGAATGAAAATCAAGTTCTTGGTGCATCCGGCAGGTACTGGTGTAAAACAGCTTTGTTGTTAAGGTCAACTTTGTTTGTGGTGAGGGAAAACAGCACATCAAAGCCATGCAAAGCCAATATTTCAGATGACTCTGACTACACTGTCATAGATTTCCACATTACTGACATTTATTTTGCATTTTTACAGATTTGTATGCTTTCTTGCGTGGTTGCTTCAGGTATAAATGGCTTTTGTTAGCCAGCTGCCACCACTGACACATCATAATGACTTGACTGCTTTTCCTCTGTGTCCCCACTAGCTGGCCTGGATCCTTAGCTGAATGAGAGACCTCAGGAAGTGGAGAGAAGCTGCAGGCATTAAGTGCGACAATGGAAGGGGTGACTATGTTCCCTCTAGTGCATAAAAGCAATGTCAGAGGATAAAGTACAGTGTAGGAGTTATGCTTCTCTCAACTTTAGCTTTCCTGTGTTTCCTTTTCCAATAGACTTCTTGGATGTGCAAAAAGCCAATACTTGTGTCCTGATAATCTTTAATTTGGGTGAATACATTCAGTTGTATTCAGTGACCCTCATCTGGCTGCAGATGATGTATCAAGACCTCTACTTCCCTGTATGGTCTTGCTAGATGCTCTCAGAAGATTAATGAGCTCCATTTTTCTCTGTCTTTTCCTAATGATATCTACAAAAACCTTGGAAATTCTGAGAGATGCACTACTGCTTGTTACTAGTTGTACAACAGTGCCTGGTAGTCTCAGGTATGTTGTAAAGTGCTGCATGAGCACGAAAGAGAAACACTGCTGGCCCAGAAGTCATCCAGGCTGCAGTAGGGAGCTCCTCACTTCAGTTCTCGTGAGAGATTCTCCAGAAGGATGGAAACTGTTTGGATAATTTATGTGGCTTTTAGAAAATAAATATAGGTAGAAAATTCTGTTGTCAGTTTCTGGCAATGAATACTTAGGCAGCCCAAAAGGCAGCCTAATTTGCAAAGGAAATGGTTTAATTTGCAAAAGAAGGCACTTCTGTGTAGATCTGCCTCAGAAAATGCCATCTCACCAAGACCCTTATGGGTTTGATTATTAATTCTTCTGCTACAAAGACTGTCGTTGCTATTTCTGAGGGCAATATTCTGGAGCTGAGAAGCTTTATATGGTTATTTGTATGTTAAATTTAACAGTAGGCCTAGTAAAGAGATTCTCTCTGAAAATGCCATTCTTAATGAAGAGAAATAAAAAGAATGGATCTTTTAATTCAGTTCTTAACCTGTGACTTGTTATATCAATATCCATCCTTGTTGTATATGGCCTGGTTGAGTTTTAAATACTGAGCAGTGGTAAGTATAGTCACTCAGTGACTACAGGTGTTAAAAAACACAAATAAGCCCTTGATGTGACTTCCAAAGGTTTGTAACAGTTGGGCATCAAATCTACACTGATTCTTGTAAGACTTCAGCCCTTCTGGAAATCTCAGCGGGCACTTACCAAGATGTTAGGTATGAGAGAGTTTTGAAAATCTGTCCCAACTCCATGATTCAGCTTCCCATTTCTAAAACAGAGAAATAACTCTTCCATGCATCATAAGGATTTTGGGAAAAGAAACACATGTATTGAGACATGCTAAGGCATTCTAGTAACACAAACCATGGTAGTAATTAAAATTAACATTCCTCTTGCTTGGGAATACTAGAAATTGTGTTTTGGAATCAGCAAGAGTCAGGAATAAATATAAATGAAAACATGTCTTGCCGTAAAAGCGTCTCTTCTCATTTTGTTTTTTTTTTACAGAAGATTTTAAAATCTGCCACAACATTTTTCCCATGGTTGTGGTTTTATGTACTTTTGTTTTTAAACCACTTCCATACCCCTTGCATGAATATCACTCCTTCTATTCCACCTGGGAGACACAAGCAAAACCAAAGTGAAATACAGGTGCTATCCTGCATCTCTGCACAGAACTAATTTATATTGCTCTGTTTAATCATGAACATTAATGAAAACAAAACTGAAGGGGAGGTAAAATTGATGTACCCTAATGATGCCAGTCTTCCCTGAGCTTGGTATAATTGAGAAGTCAAGTGGGGCAGAAATGATATCAAATTATTTTTCTACCTACCTCCCACATGAGCTCCAGGTTGAGGGGAGGGATGCTGTTTTGCTAGCATGTAACTCAGAGCAGCCATGGAGTTGCTCTGCTTATTCTGGCAACAAATAATTGCCTTGATTTTGCTTTATCTCATCTTTTTGTTGGGGGTAGTTCTCAGGTGCCTGCTTAAAATAACTTTATATTTATATATAACTATATATTGTTGATGTAATGCAAAAGGGGAGTAGAGGAAAATGAAACTCATTTCTGGGATGAATTTAAAGATGATTCCCACCTCTGCCCCCTTTTTTTTTTTTTCCAGGAACCTGTGTACATTGAGGAACATGCAAAGAGAAATGGTATGATTTCTTTGATTTTCTCCCTGAAAGAAGAAGTTGGGGCATTGGCTAAGGTTCTTCGTACATTTGAGGTAAATATCATTTTTTTTTTAGGAGACTTGACTATGTCCTTGTATTTTTACTTTGCAGCGACATTTGTTCAGAGTACTTAGGGCTACATTCTGACCATCTTCATCTGGTGTGAGAGTGAAAAAAGTGCATTTTTTCCTTTAAAAAGCAAGTATTATGCTGCACCTACTACCTTAAGAGGAAGAAACGAGTCAGACTATAGTCTGATACATATCTGATACCAGTGTTTCTATCCATATTATATAAAAGCAAACATAATCTCATGTATACATATTATGGAGAAGCAAATGTAACCTTCATGTCAGTCATACAACATCTGTAGCACATGTTGCATGAAGCAGTTCTCCTGGGGGAGGTACTATCCTCTTATCTCTTTTCCACCTCAATAAATTGTATATGTAGTAAACTCGTATAACTAAGGTCATTGTCACCCACCACTACAACTTCTACAGAGGCACTATAGATATAGGTGAAACATGGTATGTTTTGCCCTTCTTTCACAGTTCACGACTCCTACAAGAAACTCTGCAACTTTTACTGACTGTAGGGGAGGTTGGACTAGATTATCTCTAGAGGTCCCTTCCAACCTTAGCCATTCTGTGATTCTCTGTGATTTGGAAAGCTTTTGGGGAAGCAAGAAGCCGCATACCTTTAGCAACATTGTGTGCCTCTTTATTTATGCAGAAATATTTCCCAGATGTTATGGAGGATGTTTAAAAGGCATGAAACTCTTGTAATTGAGGATAGTTGTGTTGCAACACATACAGCTGTGACCTCTGTGTTCTCAACAAAATCCACTTTGTTATATCATTTTTCAAACATGTTTTTAAGAACATCAACATATAATAGTTGTGCCCAAAAGCAATTCTTTCTATAGAACACTGCAATAAGTTGTGGTCTGCATATTTTCCAATTGCAAATTGAATTCACTAGTAAATGAAAGGATTGTGTGGTATTAGTACAAACGAAAAATAATTATAAATCATAAGACATACTTGATTCATTAAGATGAAGAAAATTCATACCAACAGCAGAGCTTGTCTAAATTTATGAAATGACCATTGTAATGCAATCCTGCAAAATTTCCACATCAGCAATTTGTCTATAAGTGAACTAAGGAGGCCTGTTAACATTCTCAAGTGCATTAGCATCCACTAATCAAGTTATTATCACCTTTAAGCATAATCTATGAGGAAGCTAGAGGATGAAGCAGATGCTTCTAGGATGTGCTTCTTTTTGCCCTAAAGCAGATACCTGAACTAGGTGGGCTGAATGTGGTTCTGTCCAGTACTTCTGAAGATGACCTAGGGGACAGTAGCTCAAATGAGATCTTGTTGCCTGGGTTGATTCTCATCCCAACAAGGCGTTTTCTTTTTATACAACCATGCCATCTTCTTCAGCACCAAGGTTTGATAAAAGACCTGTCCTGCCTACCCTTATGCTATATTTGCATGCTATTGGAAACGTAACAGGGCAATAGAAAGGGTGATTGGAGGAAAGAGATTTGCTGAATCTGACCTGCAACTTCAGCTCCTCATGGCTGTCTTTGGGGAACGTGAGCACATCATTGAAGTTTGTAAGCCAGAGCAACCCTTGGACACTTCATGTTCAGCAGCCTAAGTCTTTGGCCAGAATAACTGAGGTAACCTCTGCCTTTTCCACCTTGGCCATAATCATGGAGAATGAGAAACACAATTTGTGCTCAGGGACATCCTCAGCACAGAGGTGTGGAAGCTGATGAACTAGGTGATGCCCTGTTGGCTGTGAAAAGATAAGGATGGGACAACAAGGAAGATGTCTCTCCTCTTTTCCAAAGCTGCTGCTTTGCCAAGGGGTCCAGCAGTAACATATCTTCTGCGGCTCTTTTTGTTTCACTGCTTTTAGTTTACTGTCCATCCCAACTGCCTTTGCCAATGTCTACAGCCATCAAGGGACAAAAGCGTAGGGTTTTTTTTTCCCCCTGATTTATATCCCTTTCTGGCTTGAAAAAATCATTGTGATGTGTAGATTAGTTATAGTTCATTTGTCCTTCACTATCTGTTGCTGGGCTCCTCTGGGCAGGTAGACAACTCATCTCCTCCCTGTTGTTTTTGTCTGCTGTGTTGCCCCATCAGAGAGGGAGAACAGTGAGATCTTCTCAGAGGAGACTGTGTTTGGAAGAAGGGTGGGAATGGTTGTTCTGACCTTCGATGCCTCGCTTAGCCACATGAACTAGAAAAGAAGAAAACACAAGAGCCACAAAATATGATCAGATTGTGCCCTGGAGCTAAAGCAGTGCTGATCCTTGCTGAGTGTCATATCTCATAGCACTATTCTCACTGTGGCTGCATGGCCAAGTGTGATGCATTCAGAGTTCCTCTGAGATAACTTACTAATGCCAAATGCTGGCCTAAGTTTTTGAGGTGCTGCCTGGGTTGTTGTTCTTGTTTAAATCGATGGGATACTGTGGGAATGGGCAGAAAGCGTGGCTCAAGCCTTTACTCCTCCCAGCCTGCACTTGAAAGTTATTGGAGGACCATGCCTCCAGCACTGTCTTTGAGGATTTTGCCTTTTCCCCAGTCAACATGTAAAATCATTTTGGACCATGAATGAGGAAAGCAAGGGACTGAAAAGGCTGTAAATATGAAAGTCTTGAAAAAAACCCCAACCTCTCTCAAGAGAGGAAAGAAAGCATGAAAGCAAGATCCAGAAAGAGACCCAGAGGGGCTACCTAATGAAACAACAGTTCACAATGTGCTGTCAGCAGCTAACCTGTTTTTTAGTAAGATGAATGTCCATGTGGATGTTCATCCTTTCCTTTGTTTAACAGTGGAAGAAAAAATTTCTGAGAAAAATCCTTGTTGTTTTCGAAGGGTTGTTAGGTCACTCTGGTGTCCATGTCAGGAACTCAGGAACACTTTCAAGCAGCCAGTTTCACATGCTGTACATATCCTGATTGCACATTGGGATGAAATCTGGCCATACCTTAGCCACGATAGCCTGCTTCCCATGGGACATATGAGTCTGAAGCAAGCTGTGCTGTGTGCCAGCTTGATTCCGCATCTGCATCACAGCAGGAGCAGGGCTGCAGGCACATGTAGTACCACACTGCCCTGTGTTCTAGGTATTATGGTCAATCACCCTGGGGGCAGACCTCCCAGGAGAAGAACTGGCATAGTCTGTCTTCACCAGAGTAAGCCTCAGATGGCCCAACATGGGCTCTAGGCAGGAGCCCTCCCACTATCCATGCAGCTGAAGGAACAAGGCCACGCCCTGTAGAAAACATGCTTGAGGAACAGAAACACATCCCTTCACTGTGAGACTCCATTTTAGGGAAATTTAGTGTGTTGGGGGAATAATCTTTTAATATTTGTTGTACTCAAACATCCCTCAAGGTTACATGGTGTTGACAAACTGCCACATGCTCTCATGTCTGCTCTTTGCTTGTACCCACCCTCTTGTTTTCTGCACTCCTCCCAGTCGCACGCCTGAACATGGTGCTGCAGTGTGAAGTGTTGCTTTTCCAGTGTAACATTCATCTTTTTTCAGAGGAATCTCTGCTAGTCTTCATCCCAAACCATCCTTGGGTAGGAACTTCTTTTCTCTTGTTCTTACACTTGATTTATATCCTCGCTAACGCTTTTCAGCGCAGGACCGATGTGCAAACTCCAAAGAGAACAAGCTGCCTGTACAAAAGAGGGGCTGCACCCTCAGAGAGACTGGCACATATTTAAGGAGAGGCTGTCCAGCTCTTTAAGCTGAAAATCTTTGTGCTCAAAGGCAAATCTAGGCCATGTCTACAGAGGCATTCAGTGACCACTTGAGAGGAAGGCACTTGGGTGGGAGGATAGCTCTTTCCCACACACAAAAATGAGCAGCCCTCAGCAAAAGCTCCAAACACCACATCCTAGAAAACTCGTCAGCATTCCTGCCACCTTGATCCTTGTTTCCCCTATAGCTCTTCCTAGATTGCTCTGCATCCGGGGTTGCTGTATGGTCTCACATCTCCATCTTCCCTGTAGAAAGCAAATGTCCACAGAGTTGGACTCATACCTGGGATGTTCTGTAACAGCAGCTCAGCTCAGCCATGCCTTGCACTAAGCAAATAGTTAATACTGGCTTCCCTGTTAGCTACTCTGTGTGTATGTGGATATGGTATTTCTCTTTTTTTTTTGCTTTAAATGGTCAGAAACAATTGTTTTTGCTTCAATAGCCTATTCGTATATAATCTTTATCTCTCCCTGCTTGCATGCAGCTTCCCCTTGGGGTCTGCTTGGGCAACCCCTCTTGCCTCACTGCAGCCTAAAGGGTAGTCACAGAGAAGCACAAACTGCCCAACAGTCTTTTCGTTGACTTCATTTTTGTGGATCCACCCTTCCACAGTACAGCATTGTTTGGTGCTGCCGTACATTGCAGATCTGGCTTGTGCCATTGCAGAAGACAGCTAGGAAACCAAAACTAGAATAAATATCTCAATCTGAAACAGAATATAATTCACGGGCCAAATACTACATTTAAAATCACGTAGCCGAATGTTTATGTTTCATTTTTAGTTTACTGGGTAAATCAGAAAGGTACAAGGTATAAGTTCAGGTCAGAAAAAGACCTTTCAGGCTTATCAAAACTCAAAAGCAAAACAGATCATTTTGGGGTCAAGCCAAATGTTGTACTTGACCTGTTTACTTTCTCTGCAGTGATATGAGCCTATTTCAAAAAGTTTCTTTTCTTTTTACCTTTTAAAAAGCACAAGATCACTTTTTTAAACAACAGAAACAGAGAAACTAAAAAAAAGTCAAAAATAGTTGATATTTCCAAGTTAAATTCTTTTTAAAAATATCAGAATGAAACATACCAAATTTAAATAGGCCTATTTTTATTTGACATTTTTAATTCTGAATTTGTAAATACATGAATCCCCTCTCAAGTCCATTGCTTGATAGGTTTGCAAACAGTAGAAAACAGATCTGTAGTATGCTGCAAATGTTGTGTTGGGAAAGGTTTCAAGTTTGCTCATCTTGTCTGGGAATCTTCCCTGTTTTCTTCACCAGCATGACGTTCCGAAGTACAGAGCAGGGCTTCAGAACCAGGTCCATGCCTCTAGCTCGCAAGCATGGTTTGCATGGTTGTTCCCAGAGTAAGTTGCTATTCCATTGGAGGATTGATTTGGACTAATGGGCTGCACTAAATGAGACCCCAAGCTTTCAGAGCCAGCAAAGATGACTGTCCTCTGTTTCTGCTTAGGAGCAAAACTTTATTCGACAGAAAGTCCAGAGTGCCTGTTACCTCTGTAGCCGTCAAGAAGATACTGGCTCTGCTACTGTTTCCAAATTGGTGGAAGCAGTCACTTTGGCCAGAGTATATTTCCACAATGTTTGATTCTGCTGCAGGCTGCACAACTAGGAGATTTGGAAGAGGTATTTGCACTGATAGGTGCAAAGGGCCTTGAATGCCTCTTCTAATAATCTTTCCTCCATGGTATGTCCATGTACAGCTGCAAGCCTTCTTTTTTACACTTGAGCTCAGTGCTCAAAAAAGCTGTTTTCATAAAATTCTGTAGGCTTAGAAATGGCTTTTCGCACTTGGAGAAAAACTCAGGGAGGAGGCTGCACCCTCTAGGCTCAGTCTTCACAGCTCTAGGCTGTGAAGAGGGAGAGCAGGCTGTAACATAAATTGCTGCTTTCCTGGGGACCATGTACTCCTCTTTCTGCCTTCCTCCCAAGGAAGTTCACAGTTAATCTAGCACACTACACCGGTCATGTCATGCTCAAAAACTACAGTCATGATTGCATGGAAGTTTCTCCCCATCTTGCAGCAAAAGGGGCTTGTGCAAAGGGCTACTGTGCTGAGAGGATATGTGTTGGTCTAAGCTGCAAACATGCTGAGTCCCCCTCTTTTTAGAAAGAGGATAATGGGGCTTCTTGGGGCTATATCTTGTCAAGTACTTGGGCAATGACTAGCAAAGGGGATTAGGCCTAGGACCTTCATCCCAATCTGAGTTTAAAGGTATTATGGGCATCAAAAAGTCATCACTATATCATAATACAAGGAGATAATTCAGTCTATCTTACACCTCATATTTCTTGCTTGCATTGTGTGGAAGGTTTTGTATAAATCTTTGTGGCTGAGGCTTTTGCCTGTAAACATGACTAGGTTTGTATCAGGGAGCAGATGTGCTTGATGACTAATAGAGATGGCTCAAGGACAGTCTCTTCTTTGGGGACCATTCACTGCAAGGAGCCTCCACTGGATTCATGCTAGGAAAAAGTTTTGTCTCATGGAACTTGAGACATGAAGAAGAAAATGTAGGGAATGGGGAATCTCCATCTTCAGCCGAGAAGTAGATTCTCACATATTAAAGCTGAACAGGGGTGCCCACCCTGGCATTTACTTTAGGAAACTGTGACTTCAAACCAAAGGACTGCAACTCCCTAACTTCCCTGATTCCCCATGAAAACTATCTACAGAGTTTTTGTTTGTGCTTCTGTAAGACTCCCCTTCCATGAAGCATTAAATTAACCTGCAGTAAGAGTTAAAGAACACATTACTGTTTTTGTATCGTTGTTGTTGGTGGTGGTGGTTTGGTGGTGTTTTTTTTTGTATCAGGAAAGTGTAAGTAAATCTTTGTTCTGAGAGATTTCATTCAAGTTCTCACTAAATTTTCTTTAACTGTGCAACAATGCTGTTGCCATATCTTCATCTGCTAGCAATGTGGGACCCGCCAATGAAGCCAAACTTACTTAATGACAACATTCATGAAAACAAGTTGCAGATGGATTTCACAGCTGTCCTGAGTTCTAGCAGCCATATACAGGAGCATTTAGTAACGCGTAGACAGAATGACATGTAAACACCATGGGAAGCAGTAGCCATTAAAGCTTCCAGAAAGTACCAGGCTCTGCTCAATCCTTCTCTGTGGAACTGTGAAAACATAATTTATCCAATGATCAGCCCATCAAGCTGTCCAAGTTAAGACCAACTTTTGCTCCTGGTGCCCTCTGCAAGATTGCTGATATAGATTAATAACAGACTGACTTGATTCCCTTGTCTGCAGTTGCTGTGGGAGAAAGATTGGTCAAGAGAGCAATCTATCTGGAAAAACATGTTAGGTGCTAGCATTGCTTTGACAGCTACATGACATAGGATCAATTTGCAGGTACCAACTTCTCTCTGTGAGAGAAATGACAAACCTCTTTGCATTTGCCATGAGACCCTGTGGTTGTGCTTTTGGAGCTGCTAACCCAAAGGAGCTTATATTTCAGGAGGAGGAGGAGGTCTACAGGTCCTGCGTCTGTTTGGCCCTCATACTCTGTGAGAAGACAGCGTGGCTGGGGTAGAAGAGGAGGGCAGAGATAAGGCATGGATTGAGGTGATATTCTGGTGTGCTTGGACATGCAGAGGAAGAACTGGAGAAGGTGGGGTGCAAAGTAGTGCACAGTGCAAGAAAAATGGAGTGATGGAGGAGGCTAGAAGGAGAATGAGGCAGTTATTTATTGAAACCAAATGCTTTCCTTATTCTTCAAGGTAGATTCAGTTCTAATTTCATAGTGCATGCACAATTGTATTAGAAATGGCTAAATGCATTGCTTTGAAAAAATGCAAGGCAAATATCTACACCTTCTCTGCCAACACAGAAGCACTCCAGCAGGTAACTAAAAGGGTACTTGCTAGGTAGTAGGTATTACTACTTACTTATTAGGCAGCAGGTAACAGGCTGCCCAGAGAGGTTGTGGAGTCTCCTTCTTTGGAGATCTTTAAAACCCACCTGGATGCAGCTCTGAGCCATGTGCTCTAGGTGACCCTGCGTGAGCAGGGGGTTTGGACTAGATGACCTCTGAGGTCCCTTCCAACCTTACACATTCTATGATTCTATGATTATCTCAAGCAATGGATTCAGGTAATTCCTATCAGCTCTGAAATAGGAATGGCAAGAGAAAACTGTGTTAACAGTCAAGAAGTGTAATTAAACCCAAAATGTGCAACAAGCCGGATCTTCCAAAGTCAGGAATTATATTTTCTCAACATAAATTAGCTTTTGAAACTGCTTAAAATCAAATAGTAAGCCAAACAATTCCCCCAGTCTTCTTTCTCAGGTAATCTTTTGCTTCCAGAAGGTGGAGCTTTAAATAAAGCATCAACCATGCAACTGCAAGATTTCACAACACTGTGAATGCAAAGATTTTGATTAGTATGAAATTATGAAGATGAAACACTAGATGGAGTAGTTGGACCAGGATGAAATTTGGATTTGTAAAGCAATTCTTGTTACGGAGCCACTGTAAACATTTTGAAATTGGGCACTATTAGCAATGCACAGCATATGAAAGCCTATTGCTATAAGGCTGTCAGTTTGGCAACTTTTATTTATGCAGCTGAATTCCTGCTTCAGAAACAGTCACCAGAAGGGTTCTCCCTTCAGCTTCTCTTCCACAAGGTCCTGAAACTCTCAAAACAAAGAGAGAATTGGAATATTTTCTTCTTCCTTTCTTCTCTCTTAGGTTGCGGAGGTATTTTTGGAGTCATGGCTCCTACTGAGCCATGGTGGAGAGCTGGTACAGCTGAGAAATTACCTGTCCTTGGAAAAACTGAACTCTAGGTTTCTGTCTCATCTCTTAGACAGATGTCCTTCTATGGGAAATCAATACTGAGTCAGGAATGAACATTTGTAGGTGGGGAGACAGGAAGGTGATGAAGACCAGAGAAAGATCCATGCTATTGTGGCCTTTGTACTTCCTAGGAAGCTTCCTCTGTCACAGTCTAGCATGTGACTATAAGGAGACAGATCCCAGCATCCTGCTGTATCAGCACAAGGTTAATGTAAGACAGCACCTTACATGTGCATGAGCAGAACCTTTGCAGGTGGCCATGTTTTATACCTAATCTTCACCTTTGTTAGAGACAGGCCTGCCCCTTGTCCAGTGGATGCAACTCCCCCTTTGCTTCACCATTTCTGCTGGAGCTACAGAGGCAAAGGAGACAGGACCTTGTGTCTGGTCTCTGTCAAAAGCATTCTGGCCTCAAGTAATTTTAATGTCTAACTCTTAGCCACTCCATCTCCTAGGGCCTCCCTAAGAGGAGGGTACAATGCATGGTTTGTTTGTAAAATGGGGCTCTGGAGGCCTAAAACAAATTGTCCTTGAGCCTAGCACAGTGACAGGCATTCTGTCCTCGCAGGCAGCCTCACAGGCAGCCTCATCTCTCAAGAGCAGCAGTTGCTGAATGCGCTTTTGACCTTTTCAACTTATTGTATTGGTATTAAGCCAAACAATTTAAGTTCATCTGTAGCGTGGCACACTCAGGAAACAGAGGAATGACATGCATGCTGTTTCATACCAAGTAATCAACTGTCTATTGTAGTGGAGTGAATGAAGCCTTTGCCATTAATGGCCAGATGCCCCTCTCCACTATGCAAGCACTGAGAGGAGCAAAGAAAACCTTAAAGAGCCTAAGAAGCTCATAGTAGAGGAAGGTACAGGAAAAAAAAACCCCATCCCTGCTCCCCACAAAAGTCAACCAATCAACCCGCTCCCCCACACCCAATTTATTTCCTTCTTTCTCGTAGGTCACAAAACGATCCTCACAGTTTTTCTTCTTCTATGAAATCCTGACCCCACTGCAGTAGGAGGTCTGACAGCAATAAGGCCAGCATTTCACCTCATATAGTTAGGACATACGATTGGAAGGGTCTTCTTAAGCCTCAAGTCATGCAGCAAAGGAACAGCTGCTCCAGAGCTGATTAGTATCCTGTGCCAGCTCCTTTGACTGTTTTGGGTTTGCTCTTTGGGCTGAATTTTTCCTGAGGTCAAATGATCAATGACTGAAACAAGTTTAAAAGTATTATTCAACAACAACAACAACAATAAAAAAGGAACATTTTCATATTCAAGTTGCAGTATTCAGGCAAAAATCTCGATTCAGCTAGATCGTAGGCAATTTTGCTGCACTTGTATTTATGTGACTGAGTAAATAGGGCTTTTAGTTACCTACTGCTTTATTCTCACTGTCACAGTGGCACATATGAGTTCAGGTACCATCTGGTCATTTTCATCAGTAATATAGTCGGCAGTGTTTGCTTTCTTAAGAGGTGGGAGTCACTATTGCCTGTGAACGAAGATCTTCAGCGATAAAAAGTGACCTTCTGCACTAAAGAAAAGTTTTTTTTTCATGAGAGTGGTTGAACACTGGAACAGACTACACAAGCCTGAATTGATTTTTGGTGTAGATCTATATTACCTATTGGATTTCTGCCCAAAACATCTTGTAACACTGGAAGCTGTGCAGATGGCTTTGTGGTGTGATCTGGCTCACAGGATGGCCTTGCTTTTCTTTTCAGGATACTCACAGAAACAACACTTCCTTATGAGAAAAGCTTTTTTTTTTCTCAATAGGTGAAATTCTTCCTTCCCATGTTGATCCTGGGAAAATGTTTTTGTGCACGTAGACAAACTCATATTATGTACTTGTGATATGGAAATGAAATTCACCTTTTACAATTTAAAGCTTTTACTGCTTGCATTACCACTTGCAGGACCACTTTGTTGTAAAGACCATCAGTCCAGTAGTTTTGGATCGTGTGGATTGTATTGTATGAATTGTGGACTAGAAGATGAATTTGAGCTAAACTTTAAATCACATTTCTTTCCCCCAAAACTTGTGAGACCAAAATCTCTCTTTGTCACAGGAAAAAGGCGTAAACCTGACCCATATTGAATCCCGACCTTCCCGTCTGAACAAGGATGAGTATGAATTCTTCATTAACTTGGAAGACAAGAATGTCCCAGCTCTGGACAATATCATCAAGTGCTTGAGAAATGATATTGGAGCAACTGTGCATGAACTTTCACGAACAAAGAAGAAGGATACTGGTAAGGATATATTGAAAAGGATCATACTGATTAAAAACATTTGTCATATGCTCAAATGACTTCTTTTTCCTATAGCAAAGGAAGAATCAAGAGTCCTTGGTTCTGTGTCTGGTCTGCCTAGTCTGTCTATGTTGCAAGCTTTTAGGTAGTGGAATTGTCTCCCAGTGTAGTATGTGCCCAATTGCTGACCCTGTTTTTTTACTAAGTTGCCTGGGAACCTATGTTATGGTGTTATGATATCACTTGTCTGTCTGTCTGGCAGCACTCTCAGTTCCTTAGAGAGAATATTATTGCAGTAACTCATTACAGTATTTGCAGAAGTTAAAAGAGGATCTAAAGATGTTTATAGGTATGGGCTAAGGACCCAACTTGTAAACCCCTAAACAATAATGCAGAAATTTGTAGTTATATCCATTTACTTCTGTCAATCTCTGCCCTGTGTTTGAACAAGAAACATATGTATCTGCAGCTCTTGGCAAATCATTTAGTGTGGCAACTTGTTCTTCACAAACGTGCAACATGTTAGAATAACAGGGATGCATGTCGGACCTAAACTGCTGTGTTGAATGCAGATATCAAGCCCTGGGACATCTTCCGTGAATCTCTGACTGCCATCCATCCTTCAGCCTCTGGACCAGTGGGCACTGAAAGCCTCTTTGGGGCTTTTACACTTCTACCCTTTTCCTATGTAGTCTGCCTACCCAAGAGGTAAAACAAAGGAAGATCTCTACTTGGAGTGTACTGTGTGTGCATAGTCAATCTCTACCAAGTTACTGTGTGTTCTGTTAAAAAAATTATCATAAACAGAAGCACAGTTTAAAAGGGCAGATAGGTGCAGCACAGTCTGCAGATGAATGTAGGAACTTGGTTTCTAAATAGCAGGTCAAATCCTCTAAAAAATCTAGGCCTAGATCTGCCTCCTTTTGCCTACTACTCCAACCTAAAACTGAATCTGTGCTTGTTTAGTGTCCAGTAGAGTCCCTCTGTGGCATTTTAGAGATGAGTGCTACTTAGGGACTTATTGAAGAATACCTTTGACTTTGATAAAGAAGAATGGCTCTAGGGAGTCCCCAGGGAGGGTGCATATGTATTTTGCACTTCAAATAGAAGAAAACCCTCTCTTAAACACTTCTACCAAGCAGAATTCAGATGAAGAGAAACAGTTTGTTAATTTTTAGTGATATACAGGTCCTGTGAACTTGCAGTATCAATCAATCTCCCAAAACTTTGTTGTAATGTACAGTGGACCTACTCAGAGATGGTTGATAGAGGGCTAGCACTGACCAATAAGCTATAATTGTAATATTATGTGTTATAAATAGATTTAAAAATCAGAATCAGAAGACAGGCTGGAAAGTCCTCTGAGAAATTATGTGGTCAATCTCTCAGCAAAAATGCAGGACCAGCTGAACCACTCCTGGTGACTATTTGTACCTCAGTAATGGAATCTCCTGGGCTCCACAGCCCTTGTCTGTAGGTTTGCCTCTGCCCTGCACTAACCATTGAGTAGGATTTTCCTGTTGCCTAATCAAATCTCATTTGTTTCCTTGTAAGCTGATTCATTCTCATTCTGCCTACATTAGGCACTGAAAACAGAGGATACTATTCCTTTTTATACCAGCCTTTTAAGTGTTCAACAGCTCGATCATGTCCACCCTTATGCTTCCTTTTTTTGAGGCTGAGAAAGCCTCTGATTTCTGGGCTTGTGATCTGTCATCTTGATATTCTGTGGAGTTTCCCCAGCAGGTTTGATAAAAAGGTAGATGTTATTAAGAACTCCCAAATCTCTATTGTTCTATTGGAGGATTAATTAGTGTTTTAACCAATTGCTGCTTATTTATTGACACTTCGCAAACTGTATTCAATGGATACTTCATAAAAAGCTCAACTACCTTCAAGATTCTTCTCGAGTAACAGAGAACTGCTGACTATGGCAGTATCTTCCCACAGCGGTGCAACATCCTTTCCACTCCCAAACGTCTCTGGGACCCTGCAAGTCACTCTGTGATGAACTTGGGGTTGCTGATGTAACTAGAGGCCAGGTGTGAATTATCCTCCTGTGCTCCTGGGGAACAGTACACCAAATTGAACACCTCCATTTACTTTGCAGTTCTGTCTCATGGGCTCTGGCCACTGCAGCCCTCTCCCTCTCCATGCCCTTAGCCACTTTTTTTGGCTTGGAGGAAGGGAGAAGTGCCTCTGTGTGGTTGCCCTCTCCCTTCCTCTGCTGTTCCTCCCCCACACACATGAGTTACCTCTTAGGTTCCTGGATACCCTGCATCCCTGCTATTGAAATTAGGGGTGCTCTGCTGCCCATTGAGTGGGTGCAAAAATAACACTTTTTTTTCTGGGAAATCAGTAGTAGTTCTGCAGTTGAAGAGAAACAGGAAAGGTCTTGCAAGTTGCCCACTCTCTCTTAATTCTCAAAAAATTTTGCTGGTGTTGAGGCTGCTAGGCACAGTGGTTGCTGCCCAGCATCCAGTCTGAGACATACCTAAATGCCTCTTCAGATAACAGATGTGATTTTAATAGGATTTCAGACTTTAAATACTTTAGGCGTGGATCTTCCTCTTCCTTCCTAGGAACAACATGAAAGGACATTAATACCTTCCTGAGATCAGTGATGGTAATCCTTTTACCATCTCCTTTGTGCCCTATCCATGACATTACATTTGAAGATGAAAAAAAAGAAAGCATATAGTGTTTGTAGTTCACTCTCTCCATTCATGAGATAGAAGGAGAAAAGGTTGATTAGGTGATTTATGATCCCATCAACTCAAAGATGTTTTCTATTCTTTTTCTTTTTTTTTTTTAAGAAGGAAGCTATATGACCTAGCAGGATTTGCTATTAATTTTGTTTATCTATTATTGTTAAGAAGAGGTCATGAGATGGATACATGTAGGCCAAATATCTAAATATCACCGAAAAAAGTCTTGTGAATGAAATTCTGACCTCACAGAAGTAAAAACTGTCATGGTCTTCTGTAGGATTAGGATTTCACTGCATGTTACTGTGTTGATCAAAGCATTTTTTTGAGCTAGATTATCCTGTCAGTGCTGCAGAAAGGGACTTGATCCCCATCTGTCCAAGAGGATAACTTGCATTTGTTTGTTAGTTTGAGTAACGCAGACAAAATTGGAACAACTCACAGCCAAGGAAGGAGGAATATATCTTTTGCCCCTTTCCTTTCTTTTTTTTTACCTTCTGTTTTTAATTTTAACTCCTCTTGGGAGCAGTATGTATAGCTAAAAAGTCCAGTATAACTAAGGTGTCTTTAAAGAGACATGTTTGAAAGGTCAAATGAGCACTGCTTAAGGGATGAACTGTGGGTGGCGAGCTCTGGGCTGAGGTAGCCACGAGGGCAGAGTGAAATGTGAGCAGGGCTAGCTGCAGGATGAGCGCTAAGACCTTGTCCTTTATCTGTGACGGCATTAACAAACAACAGGCCTGGCAGTGCTCTGTAGAGCGGCTTGCCTTTCAGGTTATATCCTTCTGGTGAATCTGGTTGTAATCCACAGATGTGCTTCTGTTAAGTTTTATTTCCAAAACACAGAAGAGTGAGAGCAATATGCCTCCAGGGAGCAATCGGTGTATTGTCCACTAGGATTATTTTCATAGCCTTCACATTTGCCAGGTGAAGGGTGGAAAAGTTTTCTCTTGGAGGTGCTCTAGGGTCCCGCATTTGGATCTGTGATGTTGATTCTGCCATCACTGCTGTCAAATTTTCTTTGCTGAGGATTTGTTTTGCTTATGTCGAGCTCTGTGCAAAACCCCAGGGTTAGAAAAAATGCTTTCAGAGTCTGACTGTACATTGTTTCTTGATGATCAATATGACATCTGCACCAGTAAAAATATATTTCAGATTCAAATGTGCCAGTCTTGGCAGAGGAACAGTAGGTCAGTATTGGAAAAGACGCCTCAGATTCAGAGATATGCTGCAGTTATATCACTGCAGCTTAGCCACAGGAACCATCTGCACTAGTGAGAGCAAGGTCTGTAAGATGCCTAGGAGAGAAGGCTTCACACAGCAAAAACTTTATAATCATCAAGCTGGAAGGGGAATTTTGGCAAATTTAGGCTAGAAAACTCACATTTTAAAGTGGGATGATCTGGGCACACCAGAACATTTAAGTACCTTGCATTCTTTAAGCAGTGATTGAATGTCCTAAAATCTCTAGCAAGAGATTTCTATGCTTTAGCAAGAAAACTATTTTTCTCAGTTTCCTATAGGAAGCACTCTGTGCCATTCATGGTACTGTGCTCTGTGGAAAGTCAGAGGAAATTATTAAATACATGTATTTGCTTTATTGGGTCAAGGTACAAATGGCCAGCTTTTATATATACATGGGTGCTCTAATTGTTTTAAGACTTTTCCTCTCTCAAATATTAAATATTATTTTGGTTACACCTAAACAGTTGCAAATGGTAGGTTTGGATTAATATTGTGTTTTTAACTGAAAGTAAACCAGCAAAATGCCATAATTCCAGAGGTAATATTAGAGTTTCACATGGGATGGGCAATCAATGAGCGAAAAGCCCTTTGTAGAGATAGAAAGACTTGTTGTGAAAACACAGTGTGTCTCTTCATGGCTCTTTTTGGAAACAAGCTGTGTATCTGCAGACCACTTGGAGCCCAGAAATTAAAAGAATTAGATTTTATTTTGTTGCAACATTAGGGAAATGCAGATAATTTATTGCATATATGAGACAGGCTGGAGGCTGAGATTCTGTAAGGGCCTTGTTTGCTAAACCCTGAGGCTGGCCAAAGTACTTGGGACTGTTTAAGAGGGGCTAAACCTGGGCCTCAAAAAGCTATAAATTGCATAGACCTGACTTTGACCCTCCTCACAATGGTCCAAATGAAGTAGTCCTGCAGAAACTCCTTGCTGCCCCTGCTTTGCTGCCCCTCATATAAATGGCTTATTAGCATTCTGCTCAGCATTTGACCCCATGGTAATTTGGTCACTACTTGGGTGTCCAGCACAACCCGTAAAAGCTGCTGTTGCGCTTACAGACAAATCAATATTTATTACTGATCAGTCCACGTTTGCTCCTCAGACCTTCACAGAGGGCCAGTGTTGCAACAGCTTGCTCTGGCAATTCATTAATTGCTGTGCAGACAGACAGTGGGTCTGGCAAGCATGGACTGGAGGAGGAGGTTGCAAACAAAATATGGGATAGATTCAGCCAGGGAATAATTTTATTTGATTTTTAATATTTGCTAGGATGTCTGGGGACAGCCTCCCTGTGTACCACAGGAGCTTTTGAACCCTAGCCCCGTCACTGGGATGTAAAGATTTGGTGTGATACCGGGCTCAGGGCTGTGCTCAGCACCTTTAAATTCAGTCATTATGACAGCTGAGAAGGCTCAAGACTTTCCAGGAGCAGATTGAATATCAGCTACACTAGAGCAAATTGCATGAAGGCATCTGAGGGGCTCCCTTTTGCAAAGTGCCCCTTTCATACAGCCCTGTGAACTCAGGGTGGCTCTGCTTAGCTGCAGCCAGCATTTGAGTTCAGAGAGCTGCTGGAAGTGGGCCAAGGAGATACAGGGCTGCACCCCTCTCAGCTCAGGTGCTGCCCCTGTACAGGGGAATGCAGAGGTCACCTGCCTCCCTTTCCTTGGTGGAGCTGCATCAGCACCTGAGTATCTGTACCAGGGCTCATCGCAGTCTATACTCCAAGAGCTTGGGTAAACCTGGGAATAAAAGATGCCCAGTGAAAGCAAGTCATCATTATACTTGTGTTTTATTGCTTCTGGAAGCTGAAGTTATTCAGCACTCCTCCAACCTTTCTGATTCTGGGAGGCAAATCCACATAGGCAACATGGTTGAAATCCCTCTGAAGGCTTCAGTCCCCACCAGGCTCTTCTACTGCCTTGTGTTGCACAGCTCAGGCCGCTTAAGTCACGGTGCTGTCCTGCAAAGAGCAGTGCCTCACTCAAAAAAACGAAGGGCTGCCAGGCTGCTGTTTCCAACCTAAAATCCTCCAAATTCTTTCAACTGCCTCACCTCAACCTGACAGCTAGAGAGACTCAAGCATGAAAGAGCGAAGCCTTTCCCTCCATCATCACACACGTGGCAAATCCAGCAGATAAACTCTGTGTCCCAGGGTTTATAAACTCAGCTCTGAAGCCATTTTTCCAAATACCTTGGCTGCAGATAGAGGAAATAAATATGGTCAGGACAGCTGAGAGGGTTTGTCCTTCATATACCATCAGTAGAGACTCCTCTCTGGGATGCAAATGTACCTTTCTTAATGAGCGCCCATAGACCTGTTTAACTCAAGGGGCTGCCTGTGCAGGCAAGTTGCTAACAAAGCAGTGGGCAAGTATTTCTACAGAAGCTACAGCACTAGAAACAAAACCAGGAAATTGTCATTATTGCAAGATTTAACAGGGACTGCTGCTGCCATCTAGTGACTTGTTCTGGTCTGCTTTTTAGAGTGAAGTAGTAGGTGGTCAGCTTAAGAAGGGAGAAGCAAAGACCATGTTTATTAGGAAAGAGAGAGAGCAGCATGGCGAGGAGCACCATCATCCATGGATGGATGCCCTGCAGGAGAAGCTCTGGCAATGTCTGCAAGGGCCTAAATCACCATGCTAGGCATGCCAGGCATGCACAGCCCACACTCTTGGGCCAGGGAAAGGACTAATGAGACTTTCATGGGGAGCACTGGATGCAGCTGAGCTGGCGGAGGGACCCCTTGTTGGAGAAAGCGAGTGCTCTGCATGGGGCTAAGCTGCAGGCTTCTTAAGCATGCCCTGAAAATCTGCCCTTGTCCCTCCAGTGCCTCTGTGCAGGCGTCTTGCCTCGCCTAAACCCAGCGCCGCAAATGCCCCCTTTATTGTTAGCTGCAATGGAAAGAGAAAGATTGAATAGACCTGGAGGCAGAGTGATCCTCTCATCCTGCAGGTGGTCCATCTGGATCAGGGCTGAGCCCTATCAGCCAGGCTCAGTGGGAGAGCGTGGGCAGCAGCTGCTGGATGAGTTTGCTGCAGCTCCATCTTCACATCCTCGTTCTGAGCATCAGGTTCACTCCACACAAAGAACAAACTCAGATGGGGAGGAATGGCTGAAGGGCATCGCTCCCTACCAGGCAGATCAGCACAGGGGAATGAGCTTTATTCCCAGGTGCTGGCTGAGCAAACACTCCCCATTCATGCAAGAAAGATGGTAAATGAACTGTGAACTTCATGCTGATATGGCAACTGCTGAGAGCTTTAGTCCTGGAGGTCCAGTCTTTGGGGTGATATTAGCCTTAATATCCCTGGGACTGCCTGGTGTGGAGGAAATATGGGGCATAAATACAGAGCTGAACCATTATGAACCCTAGTTGAGGTTTTTACTCAGAAGTGTGGTAGAAATGGAAGTGCAGAGAAAAATAAACAGAATGCTCAAAAGTAGACAATGTTTTTGTGCCAGAATTAAATGGGTGGTGTCTCAGTGAGGATAAGAGATGGTATAGGGGAGAATCTGACAGGAAGCTGGAAAATCCTAGGTGGCCTGGAGAAGGTGAATAAGAACAAAGTGTTCACTGATGTTTGTTTGCAGGGACTGACAACATCAAATGAAAAAATTATGTCTAAAATTTAGAAAAGACAGTGACTTTGCAAACCACATGTGATGAAATGTTAGTGCTGCTGAGTGTCCTGGAGACAAACACATACATGGGATTTAAGAGACAAAAACATACATGGGATTTAAGAGCAATTAGTTGTATTGATGGGGAAAAGGTCATCACCTTAGGATATATGCCCAGCAGCCAGGTATATGCCTGAACTACAGTGGGAACCCCCTGTGCTCATAGCTCCATGAAGGAGATCGAGCAGTGTTTGTCTGTTCTGGGTCCCAGGCGAACTATAAAGAGTTGTTCCTCACAGCACAGTTGCTATGAAGGCATCTGTCTGCTGCTTCCCCTGGTCTGGACACATTGCATCTGGAAAGCTATCTTGCTATCTACATTATGTCCTGTACATAAGTCCTGAACTTATGTCCTGTACATTATGTCCTGGACATTAAGTACAGTGTAGTCAATGTGACCCTTTTTCATATTCTGGCTGTACTGTAGGAAGTGGGTATCATATGCCAGTCGCAAGGCAATGAAAAACCAGGCCCAGAATTTTAATTAAATGCTACATTATTGTGTAATGAGTTTAGTAATACAATGTCAGTCAAATATATCAGAGTACTATTTATCATTTTACCTCAGTATCCTAGCTTATGTGAGGCTACCAAGTAATTCTTAAAAGGACCCCATATCCTCTTGCAGTGGTGTTTCTTGTTGTTCTTTTGCAAGGGTTGATGCTAGCTACTGTGAAGTTAAGGATATTTTGGAAATACTTCTATGTTTGGCAAGTCAAGAAACTAGAATAAAAAACAGAAAATCATAAACATTACAAGCCAAGTGTGTGTCAAGGACTGGACTTTCTTGATGAGCTGTTTTCTTCCAGCAGTGCAGAACAGCCACAAATTCAAGACAACATGCAAAGTTACCTTCTACTATATGGAAAAGGCCACTTTGTTGTTTGAATAATTTAGCCCCTTACATAGGTTTATTTATGATGAAAAAAATTGGAAATAGCAGAAGAAGTAAAACAAAGCAATAAAAAGAATTAAGACTGTAGATTTCTTTTCAAAACTAGCATAAAGAAATGAAACAGTATGGATTGATTTTCTGTTTTGCAGTGCCATGGTTTCCCAGAAGTATCCAGGAGCTGGACAGATTTGCCAATCAGATCCTAAGCTATGGAGCTGAGCTGGACGCAGATCATCCTGTAAGAAAAAGATAGAAACAGATCTTTTTTTAAACACGTCTGTGCTATTGGAACTGCTATGCTTTAGGACAAATCTAGTAGAGTAGAACTGTGTGTCTTAGACCAAGAAAGATGCCTTATTTCTAGAGTTAGAAATCACCCCAATCCCTGGCATAGACCCGAGCAGACTAGAAGTTGCTTTAATTTAAACATATATCAGCAAATCTAAAGAATTATCAGAATAATAAGAATGATCAGAATCCATAAGAACGATCAGAATCCATCAGAATATAGAGCTACCACAGGGATGCCTCTGGTTTTCCCAATTAATATAGTAACATCTGACTCATTTGGTGATCTACTAGCAACAAAATAAGAAGTTGCATATTACAGCTTAGAGGTGATATGAGTTTTGGCTTTTTTTTCCCCTCCTTGATCACATACATGCAACTGAGCTTAGTGAGTTGTTATGTGCTCGTTAAATTTGACATCATTCTTGCAAGGTGAGATACAACAAAAGAAAATATCCCTGCTTCAAAAAGTTTATTATTTAACTAATACACTGAAGAAGTTTTGTTTACTGCCTAGTTTATAAAAAAAATCCTCCAGTGTTTTTTTCAGCTCTCCCAGATACAAGAATACTTCTGCCTCTGCTGTCTTTCAAAGCAAACAACTTTCATTTGTCAAAACACACTGAGTTCCACACAGTGCAACAAAATTGCTGTTATTAGTTTGATTGAGATCGGGTGATTATAAATAAATTACATGCAGTGCAACAAAAATTGCTGCTATTAGTTTAATTGAGATAGGGTGATTAGTCATTCACTACCTATTGCTTAATTTGAGATGTGTTATGTATCATGTACAATGATTCATGATATTCAATGTGATTATATTAAAAACAGAAAGAAAGGAGATATATTGAGTCAATGGCCCCCTTGTGTGTCATGCAGGAATAATCCAAGAGTGTACTTGAAAAAAAAAAGAAATAGAAAATGGATTTTGAAAAGCATGAAGCATCTCTGTCCTAGTTCCTAACTGTTCCTAGAATTAATTAGTTAGTAAGCAGTTTTATCCAAGTTGCCTTAAAAAAAAGTCCAACAGGATGTGTGCTGGGGTAAATAAACATGACAGAGCATAGAGTGAAAGAAGAAATAAATTAAAGAAACCTGTATTTTTAGTACTTAAGTATTGTTGGATTTAGTCATGAGTAACTCCATGCCAAGTTAATCTGGGACAGCAAATTTTCAGTACATCTATGCCTAACATAAACTCTTAGATCTACACTTTAAATTCAGCTTTCATACCAGTTTGGTTGGGTTACACTGTTCCTCAGTCCAATTCAGCAATGTACCTCCAACTCAGATACCTCCAAACTCCATCTGTATTGAGTTACTGTTATTTGCACTGTAGAAATGCTTCCTAGCTTGGAAGGACATTTCATTGCTGTAGGTGGTAAAGGCCACTCCTAGCCCTGAGGAACTTTGCACACTAGGACAGGAGAACAGTTATCTCATGTGAAGATCAAGAGTTTGTATTTCTTTCCTCCCCAGTCATATAGATGACTGTATGACTGCAGAGGCAACTGCAGAGGCCAGGATGCCGATCACAAAGCCTATTCCAACTTCTATCAAAATAACTGCCAATAAATTTGTAGTATAAACAAGGCTTTTAATCTTTCTAAGTGATTATGTTCTCCTAACACATTAAAAAGTGAACCCCTTTGAACATGGTTCCTGCTGAACTGAAAAACCACTTACAGAGTCTGACAGAGATCTTGAGTGTGTTTCTAACATGGTTTAACTCTTCTAGACCAGACCAGCTATGTTAGAAACTGCAAGAAGTTTCATGTAAGACAAGATCAGTGTCATATGAGTACTAATAATGCAGCAGGTTGCATTTTGGGAAGCACTTGGCCTGTGCTGAAAAGGAGCCTGAATTCCTTTCTGAATTCCATGCAAATGGAAGTATGAAGGTGATGGGGGGAGAAATGAGTAAGAAGACTATGCTTGAGTGACTCCTCCAGTCACTCCTGTTTTGTCCTGTAGATGGAGAGACAAGTCCTGAGGATATGGAAGGCAACTTTCGTACTCACTCTGTTGTACTTAGCTTGGCTCCTCATCAGCTTTCTGCTCCCTAAGATTCCTCTAGCCGTGTTCAAGAACGCCTTGTGAGAGACAGAGTGCTCACCAGCTGTACTTACACAGCAAATGTCTGTTTCTGTCCAGGGGTTCAAAGATCCTGTGTATCGAGCTCGGAGGAAGGAGTTTGCGGATATCGCCTACAACTACAGACAGTGAGTGCTCAGCATACGTGCAGGAAAACAAGCCCATGTTTCCCAACCTCTCTGCAGGCGCTCACTCTCCTGCTGGTCACTATCCCTCCACAAGTGTCCTGCTGCTGTTGGCTTTTCTCTGGCATATGTTTAAATCTTCATGTTCGTGCATTTATCCCCAAATTGCAGTAAAACAAAAGCAAATTGGTCCAGGCACACGTTCAAATAAGAACGTGTGCCTGGACCATCTCTCCCAACAATATCCCTTTTGCTTTGTTGTCTAATTGAGCAGCAGACTCAGTTGCTACTACAAAGACCTGAACATTGAATAAAGCCACTTCTAGTATTCTCCTCATTAAACCAGGGCTTATCATTTACATTAAAGCAGAAGCTGCATACTCTATTAAGATGATGAATGACTTATGGTTCTGATGCTAGTACAGTGCCTGATACTCTACTTCTATCATGTCTGACCCAGCTGCAATAAGCAATTTGGGCTCTCATTTTCCAAGAAAAAATAAATGGAGATGATAAATTCAGATAGAACAGGCTTGCTTGATTACTTTTAGTAATCACATCTGGAAGAGATAAAATTTGGCTCCTAAAGCCCTTCACATATTCATACCAGTACTACTGGACATGATTCTTGAAAAGGCTAAGGTAACATATATTGCATAATCAGGTCTTTGTTTGAGACAAGTGTTCAAGTGATGAAGAGACAGTTCCTGAGCAAAACAGCTAATAACCTAGTCATAAAACATGAGACAAAATCGGACTGTCTGATATGAAGTTAAAAAAGTCAGGAGTCTAGTGTAAGTGTAGAAAATTTTGATGAGACTTGATGGCTGAAGGGTATGGATTAATTCCCATTTATGGTTTTCCCACAGAAGATGTTTCCTTCCTGCATAACTGATAGAAGTCTTTGGCCTCCAGTTTGTGGACGCCCATCAAATCCTACCTATAAAAAAAAACAAAAAAACAAACAAGCAAACAAACAAATGAGATTCAACCAAGAACCATTTAGAAAGATAAGAAAACATTATTCAAGACATAATGAATTGATATTTAGTTCCAGATCCAGATTCTCAGAGACATTGCAGACAGAGACAACAGCCTGTTCAGATCTGGACCTAATGGTCCCCAAAACCCCTTCTATGTCTGATTCTTAAACTTTCCAGTGAGCTCTTTCAGTGACAGAGCAAAGAGCAGAGTGTGAGTGCACTTTTGCTCAGCAAAGTGCAGAGTGTGAGAGTCTGAGTTTCTTGAGCTTGTGGCCACATGTTTTTAATGAGCTTGAGTGTTAATTTAGACATGTGTTGATGTGTTCCTAGTGCCCTTGTCCTGGATACTACACCTGGCAGAGACACTTCTCAGGGTCTGCAGCAGGGAGGAAGAGGCCCAACAGGCATCTCCTCTATGTGGGAATGGGTGGAAGGAGCATTGGTAGGAGGAGAGGGACAACCAAAGTTATCAGACTTCATGCAAAAGTACCTAGAAAGGCAAATGTGTTTAGTTTGTGAAGTCATCTACAAAGGTGAGTGAAGTCATCTGAAATTGTTGTCTTATGCTTTTCTTTTCCCTGTCAATGTAATCTTTTTCTTCTATATTCCTCTTTTCTATATATAATCTGTACTCTTCTATATAATCTGTACTCTTATATATTTCTGTACTCTTCTTCTTAAATTGTCCTCTTTTCTACTGCCATTTTTCTCTTTCCTCTGCATTTGCCCTGCCTTCTGCTTTCTCTCCAAGTACATTTGCCTTCATTGAATGTCTCATTTCTCTGGCCCCTGTTTTCTTTGCTTTTAGCTTACTTGCTCTTTCCTCTCCATTTTCCTTTGCTTTTAGCCCTGTTGATATCTAGGATATTTTTTCATTGAAATTTGAAAGCTTTTCAAGCCATAGCTTCATCCTCTAGCTCTGAAAGGTGGCTGAAGATTAATTAGGAACAGCTGGTGCTATAGGAACAACAGTCCCCCAGCAGTCTTCATACTTCAAGACCATGTTTAAAGCTCCACAGATCAAGGAGAGCTGATGTGCAGAGGCAGAAAATGACAGTGCTATAGAGGAGCTGCCCTGAGGCTCAAGTGAAAAATGAAGGAGTGGGAGATGGTGGGGTGTCATGAGAGTTTAACAATGGATTTCTGTGGCTTGGAAGAGTCCAGCATTATTCTAGCAGTGATGTTAACCCTATTAAGTTACTTAAAACCCTTTGATTTTTCAAAGCTGCTGGATTCACCTATGGCCTTATCATTATTGCCAAGGAAGCAGCTGTCCTCAGGAGGCCAAAATACTTTGCTTATGATTGCCTAATGCCTGTTAACTTCAGTGTGAGATGAGCACATGGAGGCCTGAGGATATGATTTGACTCAAAATTACATATTAAAATTAAAGGAAGAAAATAGAGCTGGGTGAAGTCTGCATATGTAGTATGATCGTTAGGTGTGGCTCACAATTACTCTGGCCACCCTAGAATCAGTATTTTAGAACTACTTTTTGTATCACTCATAATTTATGTAAATCACATTAGAAAAAAGAAGTGCAGCAGTTGCTGATTATGTAGAGAAATAAATTAAAATCATCAGGGACTGAATATTATCATAAGATCATTTTGATAAGACAAATATGCACTAATTTATTTTCACTACAAATTGGTTACTGGTCAGTATCTCAGCTAGGTGCACTTGGGCACAAAGATATCCTCTCTCCTAAACCACCAGATTCTGGCTAGCACCAAGTAAAATTCCAGATGATGTTGCTGATACCCAGGTCAGGTTCCTTGTCACTGTCATGAATTGTCTGCATTTTCTTTCTAGTGGGCAACCTATTCCCATTGTGACCTACACAGAAGAGGAAAAGAGAACATGGGGAACTGTCTTCAGGGAGCTGAAGAGTCTCTATCCAACTCATGCTTGTTATGAACACAATCATGTGTTTCCTTTGCTCGAGAAGTACTGTGGCTACCAGGAAGATAACATCCCCCAACTTGAAGATATTTCAAAATTTTTGCAATGTAAGTCTGAAGCATCAAAAAGATCCAAGTAAAATGAAAGGCCTCTGCTGTTAATGGTGGGGAATGTTTCCAGGGATGGAAAAGCAATCCCAGCTTTATCACAGGCTCACTGTGAGTACTTGAGCACATCATTTAGCCTCTGTCTCAGGTCACTCTATGTAAATTTTTCAAGGGTATAACAGCAAGAATGCTCAGATATCTTGATGTCGGTATACATGGGTAGAAATTAAATGTTGATTAGCACAGGGGAAAGCAAAAAAAAAGAAAAAGTAATTATTTTTCCATTATGACCAGTCCTAATAAGGTTAAATTAAACATACTAGGTGTTTCTAACATACCATTTTTCTGTCCTATCAGCTTGCACCGGCTTTCGCCTACGTCCTGTGGCAGGTTTGCTCTCCTCTCGTGATTTCTTGGCTGGGCTGGCCTTCCGAGTGTTTCACTCTACACAGTACATTCGCCATGCATCCAAACCCATGTATACACCAGAGCCGTAAGTACTTTGGCATGGGATGTGTGGAAAGTGCAGGAGGCAATTATCCTGCATATTCCCGTATTTTCTCCCAGTTTCTCTTCATCCCATTGCCTTTCTGCACAAAGCCAGGCTGAAAACTGCTTTGCTCTGATCTCCCCCATCAATGCCCAAGGAAACTGGAGCCAGCTGCACGGTGGAAACCCTTCCCCCAGTCCATGCTGTTATGCGGTGCTTGCAAGCCTTGTGCTCCATCTCCAGCAGAGAGCTCTGAACTACGTTTTTCACAGACTGCATTACACCTTTCCATCTAAGCTCCCAGGCTGACACATCATACTTCACTGCTTGTTGGACTGGGCTGTTAGAGCCCAGATTTCCTGAGCATATGTCTCCCTGAATGCTTGCTATGCAGATCCCTGCCCCTTAAATGTCTTCAACAGACCTTGCCTTCCTGGGAGCATCTCATCCTTCTCCCCTTTCTCATTCTCTGTATCTTTTATTCTGCTTCCTTCTTCTCCTACCAAAGGGATACAAACACTTCATCAATTCTCTTCTCTGTTTTTCACAAAAAAAAGCTAAATTTAGCTGAGTTTTCCCCAAACATGCTTGCTGATCTGTGAACTTTAAATTGCCATGAAAATAATCCCACCTGAAGAAGAGTGAACTCCCGTTTCTCAGGCTCTGAGTCTGAACAGGGGCCAGAAGTGAACTCCTGATTGTTGACACCATGGTGAATGCTCTCAGTAGCCTAAGAAGCTCTGTCATCAACCAAAGCAATCTCCCATCTTTTTAACATTCCTTTTGGTGGAGAGATTTCTTTTGGGCATTTTATTAGATGAGGAAGAGGACAGTTGGAAAGACGGTTTTCTTTTCCAAAGACTGATTTCAGACACTTACTCATAGTTTCATTTGACTTTTGCAGAGACCAGAATTGCACACGTATCTTGTAGGATTTAACTAGTGAAGTGGTCTTGAACAGGAAGTCACTCAGCAGCGCATAAGTGTAGGACCCAAAGGTTCTACTGGCCTTTACTGCCCTTGAAAGTGTTTTCAAAGACTGTGGCCACCCAGGTCTTAGAGAAAGACTATGCAATGATTCTACAGGGCCAGCACAGTAATTTTTAGGTATCCATTCAAAAACTGACTCTTTCTGAGATGTCTGGTGTCATCCAGGACCAGACTGCTTTCTGGATGATCACGTTGGGTATTCTCTATGGGCATTATTAGGGAGGCTGAGCTGAACTGCTTTTAGGAAAAGTTTCCCTTTTAAAGGAAAGGGAAAGAGGGATCTTGACTGTCTAAAAAGACTAGGAAGCTAAACATCTAATTTTGGATTGTAATGTGAAAAGAAACATCTGATCTTGAGAGAAGACTAGTCATCCTTAAAGTCACCCCAAAAAATGCAGCCACCCTTCAGTGATAAAAAAAGACAATACATTATTCTACCTTTGATAGATATATGAGGAAAAGAAACACTTAAAACCCTTGGATGTAGAAACCTTCTGGTCAATAAAACTATTTTAGAGCATTTTCGACTCCAAAGCATCGTTCTTGAATAAGAGGGCCCTCTTTTTCCACTTGTGACTATGCTCAGGCTCTAAAGAATTCATCCAGCACTGCTGCACTTTTCCTAAATTATATTCAAATGTCATGTTTTCCTACAGTGATATTTGCCATGAGCTACTTGGACATGTACCTCTTTTTGCTGATCCCAGTTTTGCTCAGTTTTCCCAGGTAAGTCAAACACTAGAGCCTAGTTAATTCAGAGGATGAACAAGGGTTATGGAGAGGTTCACCTTTAAACTTACTGATCAAGAATGTTTGAGGTCAGTTGAATCTCCCTTTCCAAATATTGAGGTGTTAATTGTTTCCTTTCTATTTGGTTAACTGAGTGTGAAGGTCTAGTTTGTACTGGGTAAGTGCTGAAATTACAAGTGTTCACAGCTGGTAACTTCAAAAATTTGTCAAGAATCAAATAAAAGAGGCAGCATTGCTGCATTCTTGAATATTATTATTCACATACAGCTGAAGGCATGTAAGTGATGAATCCTGAACAAAATTATATTGTACATATACTTCAAGAAATTATATTGTACATATACTTCAAGAAGAAAATTTATTTATTTATTGAAACTGAGACACAAATTACATAGGAGAACTCACTCATACAGCAATTTTTATTGTGTGAGCTTGTCTTTTATGGGCAACCACCTTTGTGACCCCATTGGCTAAAACTCTCTTTGTAGATGTTGATCCTTCTGGGAAATGTTAAATTGCCCTGGAGACAGATGAGTTATTGACCCACTCTACAGTCCAATAGTTAGGGAAAGTGAGGAACCATCCCAGTAGCAAAGTATGGGAGAAAGCTGGAGAGGATCTCTCTCTTGGGTAGTGTTCCTTGCAAAAGAGCCAAACCTCAGAAAAGGAGTAAAATTTTGGCTACATCTTTCCGGAAAACAAGAAAAGACAGAAAGATAAACAGACAGACAAAAGGAAAGGAGGAAAGAAGGAGAAATGGAGGGTAAAGGAGAGAAGGAATAATGGATTTGACGTTATATGCTCACATATAGAGATAGAGATTAACTTAAAGTAGTTAATAAGCATTCGGTACTGTCTTCAGCTCTGCCCTTTGCCAAGACTGGGGTTTTCTTTGAGATACATCCTGCTATCCCTTGTTTCTTTAGGACTTAACTTTAGGACAAGGGTTGCCCTCTTCATTTTTGGTGTATAGGGAGGACTGATTCAGCAGTGCACTGACCTCACTGGAGGATAAAAAAAGTACTTAATACATACAGTTTTGTGCAGCTGCATTCTGAATCTGATTATTATATTTTGCACAGGAAAGTCTGCAAGATAGAAAGAAATTCTTTCAAATTATGACCTGCTACTCGAGGGGAAAAAAAAAAAAGGATGATTAACATCTCCAGGAAACCTCCTGCAATCAGGACTCCATAAAAACAAAGTCAAATATTTAAGGTGTATGGATGTGATTAATTTACCTCCCTTTTACTGTATCATTCTTTTTGGTGTACACTGTAGGTTTGATTAAAAACTTGTCAAAGCAAAAGAAAAATATTATTTGACCTCAATGGTCTTTGTACCAGGCACAAAGCATCATGCCTTGTAAATGCTACTTAGACAGCGCCCTTTGTTCATTTCTGGAGAGTTTTCTGGTTTAAAATTGATTCTGCATGATAGGAACATGTCCTGTAAACATTTGTGTGTGGTAGTAAATGGTGGTAACATTTAAAATGTGAGAAATTACATAAGACACGTCAGGAAGAATGTTTGTAATAAACAGTTTGAAGAATAATGGTTTATTGTTACAGGAAATAGGACTGGCATCTCTGGGAGCTCCGGATGAGTTCATCGAGAAACTTGCTACGGTAATTTAATAAATGAAGGCTCAATTTTCCAAAGCACTCTGTGTTGTCTTAATTCTGCTGCCACTGAAGTCATTGGTGGAACTCCCATAGAGTTGAATAGAAACAGAATGAAATCCATGATTGGAAAACCCCACCCTGAAACAGTTGCTTTAAAGGAAAATAATTCTGGCATTCCTTGATCAAAGTGACAGCTTTGATTAAACACAGAGGGCCAGACAAGCCTTCCTCCAGCACAAACATATTGAGTAAGAAGAGCCTTCATTCCCCCAGAAAACTCCAAGAGGCAGCGTTACTATGTGTTTTAAACTGCTAGCATCCCATCCCTTTCCTGCAGCCAGGCAGATAATGTCCTCTGCATTGAATTTTTACCTTGAGTCACTTGAATCCTGCCATGAGAGAATTGGATCACAGAATTACAAGCTCCAAATAAAGGAGGATATACCTATGAGATAGTGTACTTGATGTCAACTCATCTGGATACAACTTTGCACAGTCTTTGCTGTTTCTGGTAGATGAGGTCATTCCACTGATCTAGAACAGGTATCCCTTCAAACTGCTACACAGTGACAGAACAAAAAGTCAAACTAGGCCACACACTATCTTCATTGTTAGGGTGCTCTGTTGTACTGACAGGTCATTCCCTCGCAGTAGCTGGAGTCCCTCTGTGGGAAACAGGAAACATAAGTCTATCAACACAGAGTCAAACTTCAGTTGGTTGGGCTATCCAAAATGAAATTTTATTGCTATAGTTTCATTCTCTATGCTCCTGACAAATGTAAGCACAATAAAAACCACTGTCTTTGCCAGGGAAGCAAATTGATTTTCAAACACACTAGATCTGGCACTATTCCCCTTCTTGTGGAGAGAAGAATGTCAGCCTGTGGGGAAACTATAAAATTTCTACAGTTGATATTTGGCACATTGTAATTATTCTGAGAGGAGATCTTATCAGAGTGTGCAAGTACCTGAAGAAAGGGTATCAAGAGGATGAGGATAGACTATATTCAGAAGTAGACAGTGATAGGCCAACAGGCAATGGCCACAAACAAGCACAGGAAGTTCCACCTGAATTCGAGGAAGTACTTGACTGTGAGGGTGACACAACACAGGGACAGATTGCCCAGAGAGGTTGCAGGGTGTCCTTCTCTGGATGTATTAGAAATCTGCACACATACAACCTTGTAGGTCACTCTGCTTGTGTAGGGAGGTTGGACTAGGTTATCTCCAAAGGTCTCTTCCAACTTTAATCATTCTGTGATTCTGTGATTTGAAGTAGAAATGTAAGCTCCACCTGCATTCAAATCAGCAATGTGCATATGTTTTTGATCAAGGAATCATATGTTTCTATCTTTTTTTTTTTTACTAGGTTTATTGGTTTACAGTGGAATTTGGACTCTGTAAGGAAGGTGATTCACTGAAGGCATATGGTGCAGGACTGCTGTCTTCATTTGGGGAATTGCAGGTATGTTATTAAAACAACATTTCAGAACTGTTACATAGTTCAGTCTTGTTTTTTTATAATCACTAAACTTTTCTTGTGGATGTCTTTGAAATATTATTTTCCTTCATATTTTGTGCAAACAAATGGTGTGAAATGTCATATTTTCATTAGATAGATCTATCTAATAAAAGTGCCAGCACATATACACAAAAGCTCAAACCTACTTCTTTCCTACCTAGTGTTCAATCCTACTTAGCAATGTTACTGACATTACATAAAAGCAAATCTTTCCTACCTGCAAGTGGGTGGCATTCAGTAACTCTGACTTTCTTTTGCAGTAAATGCAGGCACTTTCTACTGAAATAATTCCTTACTCTGTTGCTTTTAGTACTGTTTATCAGGTAAACCTGAAATTAAGCCTCTTGTCCTGGAGAAGATGTCTGAGCAGAAGTATCTTGTTACTGAGTTCCAGCCTATCTACTATGTTGCTGAAAGTTTTAAAGATGCGAAAGAAAAACTAAGGTAATACAGTCATTCCATGTAAGACCAAATTCCTTGTCCACTGCCAACAGGATGGATCCCACTGCCATGACAGATACTGGATTGGCAGTAATATTTTGATAGGCATTAAGAAAAACTATGCAAAGATCTAAGAGACTAAGCAGTTGTTACACTTAAAATCTTGTTTTGGGCAAAAAGGGGAACAAACTTTATACATGAAGCCAAGAATTGGTAGTTAGCCTAGTAAGATTTTATCAGTCCAGTCACAATACAGCAAACATCATAATTAGTTCAATCACGTTATTAACTTTACAGTTGACGTTATTATACAAGAAAATCTCCTGGTAACTACTTTTGTTTTCTCTGAAGTTATACTTATTCTTCCACTGTTCTTCTGAATGTGGATGAAAAGTAGGCAGCATCCTGAAATTTTTGGAGGAGGGATGTGATGTTAATGAATAAGGTTTCTTCCTCCTGTTAAATCTTCCTTTCTTTCTTCTCCTCCCAAGTTCTGCTTAGGGCCCTTTTTATGTTTTCTGACTTGCTATACATCATGCTCTTTATCTGTTAATCTGCAACTCTATATTACTTCTGATCCATTTTATATACACTAGATATTTTTTAATTTGCCCCTTTTGTTTTCCCTAAAACCATTTTTTAGCCCTTCCTAGGTTTGTATTACCATGAATTATTGACTACTAGGGAATTGCTGGTAGTCCATACATAGCCTTAAGTATCATTCTATGTCCATGCTTTTAAGGCCTCTACTGTCAATTCACAACTGTACTTCCGCATGCAATATCAATATTCTAAGGTCAGAGTTATTCATTCCACACAGCATTACTTCTTGTAATTTCTCCATATGGCAAAATGTTCCTCCGTACAAAAAAATTATCAGATATTATAGCACATAATTATATGGAGTTAAGCAAAGCTAAAACAAATTAGGTAATAGCCCCATGATCATTAGACAATTACTATTACTGTTAAAACAAAACAAAAACAAAAACACAAGCAAGCCTGATGATCCCAATCCTGAGCCTTTGCAGTTATCTTGATAAACAATCTGTAGTGTCTTGCAAGCAGTGTGCTTACAGGACTAAAGGGCTACACAATATATCTTTCAATCATCTGTGACTCACATTCTGATTCAGTTCCAATTCAGCCAAACTATCATGGTCCAGGTTCAGTTCTGGGCTTCAGTTCTGAGACAGGAGTGACTCAGACTGCAGTTATGGTTCAGCCTGGGATCCCCTTCACAGCAATACTTCTATTTTTGTTTAGAAAACTCAGTATTTCTGAATGCCAGGCAAGGCCAATGTGGGTTAGACTTGATTCACACTCAGCAAATCTTTCATGGGAATTGCCACACAGGGACTTGTCCCAGACCTGTAATCTCTTCCTCTTTATCTCTCTCCCTTTCATGGATAGACTTGTACTGTGATCTGCAACATTGTTTCCCAAGGCCCCTCAGCACTCTTAGGTCTTTCTAGATAAGTGAAATTTCTCCTCCTGTCCTTCCTTTCACGGTGATAGCTCAGAATTGCTGGCCTTCTTTTCTGGTCTGTGCTGTTTCCATCTTCTCTGTGTACTTCTCCAAGTGAGAAGCAAGCTCCTGCAGAAGACAGCAAGTGTGGCCTCACTCTTTAAAAAAAGATGTTTGCTCTCCTTTTATTTGTTTCAGTGACCAAATTGGTACCCTAGTTAGTTAAATATAAATGGAGGCCTCAGAGTTGGTGTGGTGATGTATTGCACAGCTGGACATGTGTGTATGTGTTAGAGAAAACTGTCCTGAAAAGTTCTTCAGAGGCCTGCCTTAAAAAGTTCACCTTAAGGTGTTCAGCTTCTAATCAAGATCTAGTCTTCAGTTGAGATTTAAGAAGACTGTCTTATAAAGTGAATCCCTCTGCTTGAAATAGCTGGACTGAAACCAACAAATAGCTGGTCTGAAACCTCTTTCTTCCTAGCTACCATAATAGTTTTCCATTAGAACCCTCTTTGGTCCTGCTCAGCTATCTCCGAGAGAATGCCTTAGTGAGTGGCAATTAGGGCTAAACTGAAGGAATAGTATGGAGGTGGAATCCAGCATACTACATAGTTCTGAGTGTATGGATTTTACCATGCTGAGTCATGGTAGTTGCTGTATGATGAGCCTCCATAATCAACCCTTCTGTGTGATTTCCTTCCTCTTTCAGCAATAACTCCACTAATCCAAAGCAGATATATAAACCAGTGTCCTGCTGGGGTTTGCAAGAAGCCTAAAACAATAGCTCTGACCATCTCATCCCATTCAGAGCCTTCCTTTCCCACATTTCTGTGGTTATGCAAATTAATGTTTCCCCAAGATTCCAAAAAGCTTAGCATTTCTGCCATGGAATTGACAATTGAACATTTTACAGCTGGAAAGGCTGAGGATATGGGGGGCAAGACTGCTACTTTGCCCAACCGACCATCTCCAACCTTTCAGATACCTGGGAGCCAATACTAGCTATATTAGAAATTAGTCCACTGCTTACTCCAAAGTATACCTGAATGGATGTTTGATCTCACTTTTCCAGAAAATGTAAACACAAGTCAAAACTCCTGTAACCCCTACTTCTGAAAGGAAAATCAGATATTCACAGCAAATCTTAATAGCTACTTACTTGGCCTATAGCAGCAGCAGTATTCCCTTGCTAATAGCACAATTAGTTTTTTTTGGGAAAAACAGTAAACACAAATGCAGATTCAGGCATATTACAGTATGCAGATAGTCTCAGATCACTTAGCAAGAATTTTGGTAATTTTTCAACATAATTTCCTTATTGCTCTCATCAAAAATGCACACACCATCTAAGAGAAAATTATTGGTTAAAAAATAAAAAAAAAAGAGACTATTTCATGTTTCTATGTGTTTTTCTTCAGGAAATTTGCTTCAACAATCCCTCGTCCTTTCTCTGTTCGGTACAATCCCTACACGCAGAGGATTGAAGTCCTGGACAATGCAAAGCAGCTGAAGAACTTAGCTGACACTATCAACAGTAAGGAACTACAAATTTGTGACCTTGAATGCCTCAGACTTTGGATCAGAAACAATAATTACAATGTAAATTTTATCTGCAGGCCTTTTAGGCTTTAAGCTTTACCAAGATCAAACAGCAGACATCCTTCATGGTAAAAAAAAAAAAAAGAACTAAAAAAAAAAAGCTCCAATTCAATCTAAGTTTCAAAATAGCAGTTCCAGTTGACTATAGTTTGTCATATCCAAAATAACTAGTTTTACTGGAAGGACTAGGAAAGACTGCAGGGCCTGGGAATGGACTCTATGGCTCTACCTCTTCTTAGTAAGGAAGGGAAAGTTTGGTTTTAGCCACATTTTATTTAGTGATTTTAGCCTTTCTCTTCCACATTTTTCACCTAAAACTGGCAGATCTGACAAGTGTTGTCATTTCTGATCCTGTGAGCAATCTTGTTGTGATTAATGAAGATGAGGGACTGACTGCAGTTCACCACTTTACTCACCTTATCCTTTCAGAAAATGGATATAAATGGTAAATCTATGTAGAAGTGTTAATATTGGACTAGCTGTAGGATTAACTACTCTGGTTATTTCCTTTGCAGGTGAGATGGGAATCCTGTGCAATGCACTTCAGAAGATAAAATGAAGGTTTTCCATAAGTCTTGCTAATCAGTAGCTACTGATTAAAATGCTGTCATGTGCAAATACTAGTCTTCATCTAGCCATAGTCTATTAGCTTACTAGTACTGCATAAATGCTTATGTTATATATCTTAATTACTATAGATTATCAGAGAAACACCTGTAGGTGACTCTCTTGGGCTTCATATAATCATTTTTTTTCTCACTAATGCATAAAACCACCTTATTTCAGGGAGCCTGGGGAAATCCTTCATATCTGTTTGCTAAAGGCTAGCAGAAGAAGTCTTCCACCCTACTGCAGAGCTACAGCATGCCACAGATGTAGAATTACATTACCACCTAGGGCACAGGGCCAGAAAGATAATGACAATCAATGACAATCACAGACTAATTCATCTTGCTTCCTCTCAGTCTTCCTCCTGTCAGTTCCTCATATTTGCAGTTGTTCACATTTCTCTTAAGTCCCAAGCTCTGCATCTTTCAGGAGATGTATTATAATGCTTGGCCCTTTATGCCTTGGCCTTTCTAAGGGAGAACTACACCTATTCTTCTGTGCATGAGATGAAGTAATTCCTCTTCACTGAAGTAATTTTACTTTTTTTTTAATATAATGTTGCCATTGATCCAAAGCACAGTTGCTACTGGAAAAGACAGCAAGTATCCTGCAGCCTCATTAACAAAGATTTATGGTCCTGTCTTAATCTACTGTATTTGCACAGGCTCTAATTCCCAAAAGGTTTGTGCATGCCAAGAGTGCTGTGCATACTGTGACAATTTGACTTGCAGAAAGGAGCGCCTAAGCAAAGCACCAAGACTGCCTATTCAAGGAATTAAATACTTTTAGAGGAGTTACCTAGTTTAGAGTTGCCTAAAGGTTTGTGGGGCTTTTTGCAAGTGGGTGTGAGGTTTGCTGACATTGTGTACCAGCAAGAAGCCATGCAGATGCTTTAACAGCAGTGCTTTATTCAGCCCTGCTACAACTTAACCAAGTGGCTGAATGAGAGAGAGAGAACAGCTTTGATTTCAAGACAACTATCTCTGCATTTTATGCAATAATTTCACTCAAGGCGTCTAAATGCCTTCTTAGCATTTACAGTCTATACAGGCTCTACAGTCTATAATGCCTCTCTGTAGTTCCCTCATTTAAGGACAAAGGAAGTCAGCACCCACACATTGGAACTGAATGGAGCAAAGCTGATCGGTATCTCCAGCTTGAAACAGTTTAATCATGACACTGATATGATCCAAAAATTCATGTTTCTGTTAGAAGATACAAAGATGGAAGGGGATTTAAAAGTCCACAAAGTAACATACCTACTGTTGTATGACTTTTGTATTTATAGTTTGAAAATTAATGGAGCTTTAATGTAAGCATCATTCTTTAGGAAGACAGAAAGTACAGCTGTTGCCATTTTATTTATGGTGGGTAATAACATTAATCTAAGGATACCAGCTGGAGCCCTTTTCAATAGAAGTATACTTATGCAAAATGGTGTCATTTTGGTGCTTTGATGTATGCTTTTTTATCTCTGCATCTCTCTTTTTTTTTTCTTTTTTACTCCTCATGATGTCTGTGTAGATCATTCAATCCTGCTTGGCATGTATTTTCAGTGTGAAAGAAGCACATATTTCTTCTAGTATTAGAGGTAACATAAGGTTACATAAGGTAACAATACCACAAAAGGACAATTTCATCCCAAGTGTGAAGTCTTTTGAACTAATCCTCATATAAGCTGCTGTTATGCCTAAGAGTGGCAGTAAATCTACAGTGATATTGAGAAACCATGTGTATGAAAAATTGTTAAAGAGAATTGGTTAGAAGCATGATTTTATGTCTCTTACTGCAAGTATAATGAGGAATAACTCCAGCTGAAGCAGCATAACATATATATTCAACAAGACTGAGAGGAGAGAAAAAATTAAATAATCAGTATCTCAAAAGGAGAAGAAATAAACTGTGTCCAAGAACACAGTTCAAAAGTGTCCTTGGACGTAGTCCTGGCCAAAATGCTCTAGATGACCCTATGTGTGCAGGGGGGTTGGACTAGATGATCTCTAAAGGTCCCTCAAACCTTTGTGATTCTATGATTCTATGATATATACTTTAAGTAATCTAATGTATGTTGCATTTAAAATAGTACTTTTTAATGGATGATTACTTATGTGCATGCTAAAGAAAACTAAAGTTGTTTAGGAAAAGGTTTTTTTTGTTTTATCTGATCAATATAACTCTTCTTTGTAAGCTACCTACACAGGTTGATAGGAGTTAAATACACATGTTGAGGGAGAAAGCCTATATGAGGTGCGGTCTATATCACAGGTGTCTGGCTTGCACTATTTCGGTGTTATTCAACTGAACAAGATCAGAGAGCTTTAAGGGGAAAAAGAGACAGAAAAGGACACTTGATGTTTGTAGAAATCTTTATCATCTACACTGTATTGCCTAGAAATCTACATCATAGGCTCAATTGCCTTAGTTTTCCATGCTTTATACATTGTTGTATGCCATCCTAGACCCATGTTTTGATCAGTTTTAATCTTCTGTCCCACCATGCTCATATTTCTTGGTTTTCTACCCTCCAGCTCCCTGTCAGATGAGTGAAGAAGACCCCTCATGGGGCCTTTTTCCTTTGTCAAGGCCAAGGCCAAGGGTAGGTGATGAAGCAGGAGGTGGAGTCAGCACAGGTTACAGAGGAGGATGGTCTGCTCTGGGCATACTAAGATACCTACATTGGGCAACAGCCTTGGAATATGGATGATTGAAAATGTATGATATGGAGTATGATCCCCAAAGGATGCAGAAATTATCAAAGTTGTTGAGAGAGAGCAGTATACAAGGATGCAACATTTTAAATCCTGTCACTGGCTCTCATTCCTCCTTCTAACCCTGCTGGCACTTGGAAGAGAAGACTTTTTTAATGTTCAAATCTAACGTTTTCATTTAACCTAAATAAATACAAATATTAAAACTCCATCTGTTTCATCCAAGTAGCACTGTGTTCATACTTAATGATGGTTTTCACCATGGAAACAGATCTAGGCACTTTGCCTGGAGCAGTGATCTTTCTAAGCTCTCCACCCAAAGACTGAACTGCTAGGGTTGACCCCACTCTTGAGGTGTAAGACCTCCACCTTCCAGAGGGAGGACTTGCCTGTCTCTGTGGGAGGGGGATATACATCATAATTCCAGCAGGGCTGAGCTACAGCCCATGGGATAGGTCTTCGTGGGCCTGCCCTAAACATGGTTCAGGGTGATATTGGATTGTCCAATGGCTGGGGAAGCAGGGAGAGCCAGACCTCCCTCTGCTGGGTCTACAAAATGCTATACAGCACAGCCTACAGTTCACAATAAGCTCTGCACAGCCCACAAGAAGCTCTGCCTGTGCAGCTTCTGCCCTCCAGTTAGGTCATGAGTCCAGTCTGCCTCTTCGAAGAGGTATCAATTCACACAAAGGAATTCACGTGTTACTGGAATTTGCAGTTACTGGTTCCATACAGGGATGCAGAGCTGGGATTTTGGCATTAGATTGTGGCACTAGAAAGCCATTGGAGCCTGATGGCCTTCTCTCACTAGCCAGTGTCTCAAAGATGCATCTCAAACTTCTCCTGTTTCCTATGTTCTGTTTGTCCACATGTGGCTGGAACAAGAGTCACATGTGGACATCTGGGTTATGTTCATGTCCTATATGGGGGCACTCACGTAGCAATGCTCCATGGGGCAGGCCCAGGCCAGGTTCAAACAATCATGCTTAGCTTAATTTGTTTTCCTACCCTCTCCTCATTGATGGCGGAAGGCAGGAGGGAGAAAAACCTTTTTTTTCCTCCCTACAGTCCATCCCTCCCTGCTTTCCCACCCTCCTCTCGCCTGCACTGTTCAGCCTGCAGCTGCTGTTGAGAGTGGCGCTCCCTTGAGCTCTGTGCATCTACCTTGAAGTGATCCCTTGTCCTCCCCACCAAATGCTTGTAGGGGCTCTGGTGCAGTTTGTAGGGAGGACAGTATTGCTTCCCTGGAGTGCAGCAGTGGGTTCTGTGTCCTGGGGCCTCCACTCATCCAGGGGTGCAACTCACTTTCTGGGCTACCACCGCTGCTGCAAAGCATGTGCTGCCTGAGATGTGGACAGGATGTTGGTCTTCGGATTCTCATACCTGTCTCCTGGGCAAGGAGTGATAACATTGGCAGTTGGGATTGTCCATCTCAATCAAATTGGGATTGTCAATCTCAATCTCAAACTGGGGCAATCTCAATCTCAAACTGGGGCAATTAAGTCCTTTAAAGTACAGTGTCTTGAAGCAAGGAGAAAATTAGTGATGTCATGGTCTTTGGAGAGTAAAATGAGATGGCCATTGCTCTGACTTCCCTGGCTAGGGAAGAGTCAAGAGAGTGACAACACTGGGGTGTGTGACTCAGCCAGGATCAACCCTGAGGTGCGTTGGGAATCCCATCTAAATGTGGGAATACAGATCAATGACTTTCCCTGTAGGCATCCTTGATGGCTTTTCTCAAGAGTACAAGTTCACCTGAACTTGGATTAAGAAGACATAGACACACAGACTCAGGAATATGTTTCTGTATGACAAGGGATGCTCTGCCTTGGCAGGTGCAGAGCTGAACTATCCTTATATCTGCCCTGCCAGCTATGAGGAGTATAGACCCTGGGTTTTTTGCTCAGCTATTTTTTTAGATGCAAAATCATGACAGAAAAAAGCGCTGCCTGATTTCTAGTGGAGCTTAGCCCAGAGGCAGCACTTAGCTCCTGTGGGCTTGGGTCAGGACAGGTCAGACATTAAAGAAAAGATCAACAGCAGTGAGAAAATTTTGACTTTTGCTCATATTTTCTGGGCACCACATATATGTTGCCACAGTTGTGGCATAGAAAGAACATCACTTAGATGGAAGTTGGAGTTGGGGAAGGACTCCTAGGAGATGGAGCATGTCCAGCTCAGAGCAGACCCCCTGTAGGGTCAGAAAAGAGGAGATGGAAGGACAGTCTCAGATATGGGGCAGAACAATCCAAAACAGGATATCTAAAAGGGACTCAGGCAAACTGGCTCCTCACATTGCCCATCCTCAGTGAGGACTGGCTTTAAGACACATTCAAACAGAGCAGGAGTGCCCCATTTTGAAGTCACCCAGAAAAGGAGGTGTTTCTTGGGCTCTTGTGCACGACCTACGCAGGCATTTTCCCTTGATGTGTCTGGCATAGCCAACATAAATGTCCCCACATCTCATACACTAGGAGCCAACTCCACTTGCTGCTGTCTGGCAGCTCTGTTCACACCACCCACATAAGCCCAGTGCAACTCAGCTCGCATCGCATCTCCTGGCCATTACCCTGGAAGACGCACTTACATCCCCTCAGGCAGTTTCCACTCAACAGCTGGCAATCACAATCTGCTCCCCTGACTCCCAGTGAAGACTGACTTTATGGGGAACCCAGCCCAAAGGGAAGAGGCAAGCAAGGAGAAGGAGATGTGTTGTCCAGAGTTCGTGAACAGGTGAGACATTCTGAGACACAATGAGGATAGAAGAGCCACTTTCATCCTGACCTTCACACTCTACAATGTGAGGAAGACTGATCTCTCTGGAGCAGCCAAAGTATTTGAGGTACAGACTACCTGCCTGCCATTCCCTCCACCAGATCCCTCTGTTCCACTCCTACTGCCTTCTCCTTTCCCATCCTGAATCTCCCCATTTTTAACCCTTCTTTCTCTCTTTGCCTGTGCTCCTGACGTCTTCTGCTTGCTTTCCCTGTTCCTCATCACTCTTGTTGTGCTGCCAGCTGTTCATGGAGGTTGGATGACCTCTCCAGGGAAAGTGTGCTGGAGGTGGGGAGCAGCTGGGCATAAGACGAACTGCTATTTTATGTGAGAGTTGTATACTCAGAGCAGATATGAGTGTAATATTTCTTTCAACCAGTTATGGTGACTAGCTAAACAGCAGGGCAATATTTCAAGAACGAGTACTTCAGATTGATTGAGGGAATAGTTAGGAGCCAATAGATGTTTGGTGAATGTTTAACAGAAGATACAGAGAACACAAGAATTGTAATCTATACAGTCATTAAAACTCTGGGCACATGAAACATCCCTACCAGGTACTCAGTCTGATCTGGGAAAATGAATAACTCAAAAGAGAAGTATTGTATTTTTCCATATTTTAGTTTGTAATTATTTAATGATTATGGTGTTATTATACATCAATAGATCTGCTTTCATTCTGCCGGACTCTTAGAGTTACACAGTGATTCATTTTCTATTTCTGCCCAGATGAAGTGCCAGAGTCAAGAGTATCTCATCTTTCATCTCCATCTCTCTCTACCTAATTCTGCAGTGTTTAATCTTTAGCTCTGCGTTTATATAAACTATTTCTGATCTGGGCATTGCTAGGTCCAGTGCTTAACATGCACTTCTTATGAAAACCTCTTTTAGCCGTCTTGTAAAGACATATCAGAAGTGTGTCTAGACGTACTTGGCTTTTCAGTCCTTGGAGAAGCCTCACCATATTAACATCTGGCTCTTGCAGACCTTTGAAGCTCAGATCTATCACTTTGAAACTAGACAAGCCAAAAAAATCCAAGAACTCTGCTGATGACTTGGACATTTTTGTTGAATGTGAAGTTCATAGAGCTGATGTTAATATGCTTATCACCTCCTTAAAAAGAATAGCAGAGGACGTGAAAGCTAGCAAGGAAGCTAAAGGTAAGAAGCATATGTATCTTGTGGTGGGGTTTTTTGCTTCTTTTTGGAGGTTTATTTAGTGTTAGTTTAATAATAGTATTGATTTAATTAGTTTGGAAAACAGGCATGCATGTATTCACTTTCCTTCTGTTCCTGACTGTGTTCCCTTAAGTTGGACTATTTCCATCATTGTGGAAAGACAGTCATTTCAACTAGGCTGGGGAAGTGGATGAGAAAAATGTTGGGACACTCAAGAGGGGAGATGTCAAAGACAGACAGCAAAACAAGAAGCTCAGCAGGTGTCTCTTTATGGTGACTTGGCTCCAGCCATTTAGATCTACTGGGAGCCTTTGGAGGTAAATTGAAAAGAGTAGGGTAACTGAAAGGAGGTAACTGAAAGGGGTACTGAAATGAGGTAACTGAGTAGGGCAACTGAAAGGAGCAGAGTGAACCAGCTGGGAAAAGCTTTCAGAATGCAGAAAGAAGAAAGGATCACTGGTGAGCTTACAGGTCCTGAGCAGATGGGGAGTGGCAGAGAAGCAAGGGATGTTCTTCCAGGGAGCAGATCCACTGCCAAGCATGGATCTTATAGTTGCATAATAGATCATTAGGCATTTTTCTTGTGTGAAGGTTGCACAACTTCTAAGCTTCCAGTTTAAGATAATATTTCCCTCTCGCAAAATGTTGCAAGTGGCTACCCTGCTGCTTGAGCTGTATTTGCTACCATCCTTTCTGGTCTGCAGCATGGCAAATGAGTTTGCTAAAGACAAAGGAATTTGTCTTTTTTACTGCCAGGTGTCAGATGCCTGAGTACAACAAAATAGTAAACATCTGTAGACAGTTCTGAGGAAATGAGAGAGGACGTCGAAAAGACATCACAGTGCACAGGGCAACTAGAGAGGGAAGAGGTTTCTGAAGCTGACGAGGCATTTTGTGGGAGTTGCGAGGTCTGTGCTTAGAAGAAGCTGTTAATTTCAAATGTGCTGGGATTGGGATCTATCACAAAAACACGTGGGTGTTAAAAGAGGGCTGCCTTGTTTGTTGGAGGAGGGGCTATGAGAGACATATTTTTCCTCATATTCCTCTCTGTCTTATGTTTGGAACAGGCATAAAATCAAACAGGCTTATTTGAGGTCATATAGCTGGCAGGCAAATGGTGTTTTTTAAGGAATAGTCCTTGGTGTACGTGATCAGGATTCTCCTCAGAGAGTCCTAACTCAAAGGGAAAGCTTTTGCCATTTTGAGGCCAAAGGGCTCCTTCAGCCATTTCACTCAGTTTTGGTGCTTTCTTCCTTTCTTTCTTTTTTTAAAATCATTCCCTGAAAGAGTTAGGAGCCCTGTACAACAACATCAGTATATACCTGTAGCCTTTACACACGGGCCGTGTTTAGATACAGTTTATTATGACTAAAGCTAAATCTAAGATATCTGACATTCAGTCCATTCAGTCACAGTTAGTTATGAGATCAGATACAGGCAACTACAAATGGAGCTTTTCTTATCCATAACAACTGAGTCTGACAGTCTGACCTCACTGTCAGTCTGACACCAGAATGTG
>JAUBOD010000397.1:2846993-2864692 GCA_032353885.1 Nothura maculosa | reverse complement strand
CCTTCCTTCCTTCCTTCCTTCCTTCCTTCCTTCCTTCCTTCCTTCCTTCCTCCCTCCCTCCCTCCCTCCCTTCCTCTCTTCCCTCCTCTCTTTCTCTCTCTCTCTGTTTCTCTCTCTCTTTCTCTCTTTCTCTCTTTCTCTCTCTTTCTTCTTACTTTCAGAAAAGTGCTAGCAGCTAGACAGAGCAATAGAAGAAATGCTAGAAGAAACATTTAAGACAAGCCAAAACAAATCTTGTCAGTGGCTTGTTTTCTGGGTGGGATTTTTGTATTGTTTGTTTACATAAAATAAATTAGGTTCCAAGCTTAATAGCACAACAGAATACAGATAGGAAAGGGAGAATAAAGCTTTTTTTTTTTAAAAAAAAATCCTTTATAGTAAATGAAATGGGATTTATGAGAGCTGAGAATGCAACACAGATTTTGAATATAGAATTTCAAAAATATTATCATTGCCTGTCTTTTAAAGCAGTGATTTATAATTTTCTTAGCTTTACAGACCACCAACATATTTCCCATGGAAATGGAGATTATGTATTCTGCTGATCATAAGACTCATCATCTCTCACAAACCCTTTCATAGTAATGGAGGAATGTTTGGGGCAACACTGACAGCACAAGTTGAAAACATGATGCAAAACTCTATATAATTCTGGCCTGTTAATGGATTTTTGCAAAGCAAAATACATGATCACAGCACTGCAAGAGCATGTAGTTAATTCTAGACAAAAATTATGCTGAAAAAAGCAGATGGAGGAAATATAGGATACAAGGATAGAAGAACATTGACAAAAACTCAGATATTAGTTATCTGTTACCAGTTAAAGACTAGGTTTTATTGCTCTTTTCCCTCTAATGAGGACCTTTTTGCTATCTCTCCTGAATGTTCCCATTCTAATCAAACCTGAACAGAAAGCTAAAATGGAACCTTTGGTAGTTGCCAGCCAGCGCTTACATTTAGAGCATGCATAGATAGACTGTATGCCCCAATGTCATTGCCCTGGAGTGTTTTCAACTAGACCCACTGAGGAACTATTGTCTGCCCTGTCTTTGATAGCAATAGTGATTAGTAAAATAGCCAGACAATGAAAATACCAGTTCTATTCCCCGTTTGACAATAGTGCTTCTATGTGTCCAAAGATATATCATTAACGTGTAGGAGATTGCAGGTGTATACATGTAAGTATGGCAGAAATGTAAACTGCACGTGGCAATATTTTCATACCTCACATAATTGCTGTCTGAGTAAGCAGAGAACTGGTGACATGTATGATATGACAAGTCAATATAGACCTATTATCTTTAGAGGAAGAATAGAGCACGAATGGTATGTGAAACTGCTTCCCTAGAGTGTTATTGTCATGAAATTAACCCTAGAATTTCCTCAATACTGTCCCATTTTCTTTTGCAGAAAAAATAGGTTTTCAGCTGAGACTAGCTGCAGGACTGCTGTCTGCTCATCACTTCGTTAGCAGCCTAGCATTTTGTGTCTTTCAGAGCACACAGTATATAAGGCATTTCTCTTCTTCTATACATTCCCCAGAACCATAAGTAAGATATCTTGGCACAACTCCATCCTGCTTAAATTGTTGGGCATGATTCTGTAACTCTGGAGCTCTCTTCAGTAATCTACAGAATGAAATAATTTGAGAAATGGTAGCTGGAGAGTTTGAAGGGGAAGTCATGCATGAGAGGATGTGAGTCTCTGTCTCCCTTGCAAAACTGTCTGGAGAAGGAAAAGACTGGGGAATATCTGGTTTAATCTTTTCATCCTGCCGTTATTTACCATCTGCTGGGTTTTGATTCCCTACTGTGAAACTCTCCCAGAAAGTGCTGGCCAGACAGCAGCAATTACATTTCATGAGAAATTACAAGTTTGGACAGACGTTTTTGTTGCATGTGGGACAAAACAGTGGCCTTTCAAAAATGTTGTGACATCGGAGATTAGTGCTCATGCCATCCCAGAGGAGCCAATAACCAGAGCAGTGGGGGCAGCTGCTCCCCCTGACAGAAGGGAATGCTCTATCCCTCTCTCTTCAGAACCAGGCCAGGTATGCAGGCAGCTACAGTGCAGCTGAAATGGTCTTAATCCTCACACTAGCTCTCTCAGGAGAGTCTATTGGGTAAAGTCTTTCATTGTTGTTCATGCAAAACAGGAGAAAAACAGACTTTATTAAAGGTGAAGGTTCCTTGTTTTACAGAGACTGAATTGCCATGAGTTGTTGGGTCATGTTCCTATGTTAGTTGACAAGGAGTTTGCCCTGTTCTCATAGGTAAGATGCTGCTTGACCAGTTGCTCCAAATGGTGCCCAACAAACATGCCGCAAAGGCATCTATCTCCCCATGCTTCAACTGCTGTGTTAAGACTTGTTTGTCTCCTACTTACAATGGTGGTGGGCTAGCAGTGCCTCAGGAAATATGTATGTTTTTGGCTCACACGATACCTTATTTGTGCCCACCACCATGTCATTCATTGGAGAAGTTTTTCCTTTTACAGCTTACCAGATTCTCACAGTATTGCTCACACTAGTGAAGAGGCTCTTAAAATAAAACAGGGCTTCTTCATACCATAAGGGGCTACTTAGTGTGAGGAGTCAGCGTTAGACCCAAGTGAACTCTGTGACCTTGTAAAATTCCAAGTGAACTCTGTGACTTTGTATAATTAAATAATTCAAAACTATGAATGTGCCTCAAAAGCACATCAGAGGAAAAAAATATATATATTTTAGGTTTATTAATGTGTGCCCTGTGAAGAAACTGGCAAGAAGTGCAGGGCAGTTATACTATATAGGTTTCTGCCAGAATATCTGAAAAAGAAACCCAGTTCACCTCACATAATGTAACTTCCAATTGTATCAAAATGGAAACACACCAGTTTACATTTTGGTCACAAATATTGGTGACTACTAGATTCAAATTAGTGGTTCTTAAGCATATCCTGACATTCTATAATGTATTCTGGAGAACCTTCTTCAGTTCAACATCAGAAGATATACTAGACCTAAGAGATTGTAGTAATTTTAAAACTTTCACCTTAACTCTTTTCTCATCTATATTTCAGAATACGAGATCATTTAGTGAATGATACAAAATATTTTCACAGTTGAAATTTACCTTTGTTCCATTCAAGATGAGAAAATGAATGATGAAGAAAACGTATTTTTTTGGTTGCATTTTATGGTTCTTGGATAGCTAAGAGAGGAAAGCTAAGAGGGGAAACTTAAAGATTCTTGCTGGCAGAATAACAGTTAACTCAAGAGGGAGCATAGAAGAGAGTAAAAGGAGTTTTCCCTATATACCTTTGGCAAGAAGTGGTGTAACAAGTGGAGTACTCCATCTTTGCAGCAGGACTATCCTCTCAGTCTCCTATCTTTGGCTCCTCTGCTGGCATACTGCCTTCACTCACTTTGCTAGTACAGAGTCAGCAAGGATCTGTGGTATCCTTGAACATTGCCAGGAGGAGAGTCTAACACCAAGACATACTGACAAAAATAAAAAAAAAACATCTTGCTATCTTTCCTTCCAAGGCCTTCTCTTAAATCTTGACAGGGATAGTTTAGCAATAAGCCAAGAGATGGTTAATTTTATAGAGAGAGAAGAGGTAGGCATACTGGAAGCCCTGGAAGGTCATTTTGGGTGACAAAAACAATGACTGGTTCATGCTATTCATGCTAGAAATGATGTGGTACTCTCCCCTCCCCGCTCTCCCTGGGGCTGAATTACAGCAGTTACACTACTGTAACACTGCTCACTTGCTTACTTGCTTTAAGATATTGGACTGGCTTCTCTTGGATTGTCTAAAGCAGAGATTGAGAAACTGGCCTCAGTAAGTACAGATGGCAGTTTAACATCAGAAGCAAAAGCAAAGGCTTCACTGCATATCCTTCCTTGTGCAGATGAGCCTTCTTTCATATCTGGAATTAAAATGGGAGCACCAGAAGGATCTTGTCTTCTTCTCATCCACGATTTAGGGCTGGGTAGGAGCTGGTGGAGGTGGGAAACCAGAAGTGTATGAGAATCTGAGAAAAGGCTTATAGCTTTTGCCTCTATATAAATATACTCCCGAAGCTGAGTTGCTACAATTTTAGCAACAGGCGAGTTCCAACTCACTTTCTAGATTCACCTAACAGGGTGGTTATTCTTTGTGATTTTCTCACAAAACAAAAGAGATGTAGTAGACTATTCAAATCCAATGCACCCTATACCCATTAATCTCTCAGAACAGGAGAGCTCTTAAAATCATTTTGAGAGAAAGTCAAATTCAAATTTGGAGTCACTAGACTTTAAGCATCTGTGAGAACAATTCATGCTATCCCTAGATGCCATTTTAATATGACCTGAAAGTAGGCTGCAGGCCAGATGACTTCTGGCAGCCATTTCCCAGACCTGATAATTTTTGCAGTGGAGGAGATGAGAGGAGCCTTATTTATTCATACAACTCACGTACACAGCAAGGGTGAGCTGAGGTTCATTCAAGAAAGTAGGTGGATGGAAGGAGTCTGTCACTGTCCACAGTTACATTCATAGTGTGGTATCATAAGAGCACCATATGAAAAACATTATGGATAATCTAAAATCCATCTGCAAATGCCCTTCCATGCTTCAGGACTAGGTAAGACTAGAGGTATTTTTTAGAGCTGGGAAAATAGAGGGACCCGATGGGGATGTTTTTGTAACATCATACAGATCCTGAGTTGGTAGAATGAGGGAGATAGGGGAAAGAGGCAGTGGCATGTTCATAGTTGCTCTACAATCATCCTTCTGTGGGTCTGGATAGGCTAAAATAAAATTAAGGTTCATCTTTTGGTTAGGGCTAAGAGAATGAAGGTTCCCAAGGGAAATTTTTTTGCACTGTTACCTAATTCTTCATGACACAGAGTGAAGGTCCCATTTTGGTAGTACCTGTGGTTTGGTAGAGCCTCTGCACCCCACCACTGGCTCCAGGCCGATTAGAGTTAGGGCCACAGTTAGCAGAACGATGGGTTCCAGATGTAACATTTTCATAGTAATATCTAAGCTTTGGGGAGGTAGATTGACCATGGATACAGACAAAGATCCATGGGAACACAGTTGTGTAAGTGCTATTGAAGCCTTCAGAATTGTAAATGTCTATTCTGGATTAATCTTTCAATCTTTAATTGTTTAAAAGTTAGAGATCTAATGTAGGTTTGTTGCTTAGGTACTTTCACTAGACAATAGAGAGAAACGTATAAAATATTCTCTAATCCAACATAGATGCCAAACATAAATTCTTCCATCTTTCTGGAAGACTCTCCCATTCTCCACTTACTTAGTATAAAGAAAATTCAAGAAACTATCTTAGATGGTATGCCACCGTTTTATCCAAATAAATTTTTTTTAAAAAATGAATCTCTACTTGTTGCTACAGTCTTTAGTTGCAGAACAGACTTTAAAATATGATCATATCACTCTGCTGCTGGATTAATTTAAGTAGATGTAACTGAGCTCAGGAGACTAGAAACTGTCAGTGTTCCTGTTGTCCTCGAAGTACTATTAATACCATTTCTTGTACCCTATAAAAATAATGAGGGCAAACAACTTAATTAGCTCAAACTCAAAGACATAGTATCTAAAGAACCACCAGAAAGAATTGCTTATCCTAGGACATTGCCCCATTTTCCACTCTCCAGTCAAAAATACCTTCTGCAAAATTAGCAGATCCTCAAAAGACTAGGACATAATTAGTGCCGAGATTGAATTGTAGAATAAGCAGCTCAGAATACTGCAAGAAGAATGATCATGGCATGATGCCTTTTAATTGTAAAATTTACAGTTAAAATAAGTCACCAAATCCTAAGAGGTATAACAGAGATAGTGAGGTAGAGGAAAAGATTGTGAAAGGCAGAATAGACCTGAATTAATAGACAGGAATGTGCCTGCAGAGATTTGTGAAAGATGTTGATATTGCTGTGCTTATAGTTAAATTACACACAAAAGGCCCAGACCTGAAATGAGGCGGCAAAAATGTGTATCATAAAGGAACACTGAAGAGCTGTGACACAAGGCTATTTTCTTGAAAGGTCTCCTGTTTTCCATGCTGTGGACAACATCTTTTGCACAATAGTGATCCAGGAGCTCAAAGGTCTGATAGAGTCCAGAAGTGGCCCTACCTTGCTCATTTTCTTAATACAGTAAGGGAAAGACTAATAGACTGGTGAAATGGTTAAATACTTTTACCCCATTACTGTGCGAAGTATGGCCCTAATTACATTTATTGCTAGAACAGCCAACACAAACTCACTTTTTTCTTTTACAGTATGATAAAGATGGAATTGATATGATCTTAAAGGTCACATTGCTGCCAAAGAATAAGTCATTCTTAAATTCTCCTGGATGCTGCCGTACAGAGTGATGGAATGGGTCTTTTCAGGGACCTTTTCTGAGATCCAAAACCACAGAGTGGGTATCTCCCAATACTTATGGGGACTATGTAGAGAAATCTCCAGGTTATTCTCACTATAATGCTGTGCACAGTTAATAGGATGTATGTGAATATGTAACATTTTCCAAAGTAAGGATATGGCTTTATGATTTTATTTACCCCTTTAATTAGCATTAACATTTTTTGGTAGTGAAAATAGGAAGTAGTTTTTGAAAAATACGTGTTAGACTTTATGTCTTAGAATTTATGTGTTTTGTATTAAGCATGTTAGAGAAAGAATAATTTTCTTAAAATATAGATATTCAGGCATTAGACACAAAGGCATTTAGAAAACGGCATTTAGACCCATTTAGGCCCTTAGACGCACTAGGCATTTACACACAAAGGTACTGAAGAGTAAGGATAAAAGAAAACAGAAAAAAAAAATGGAAAAAAGCCAAGAATTATGAAGAATGAACTGCCACAATTTGTTCACAATTTCACAATTTGTTCACTATTTTTAGAATTCGTTCTTGATTATCAGCTTTATTGGTTTACTGTGATGTTTGGACTCTGCAAACAAAACGGATCCATTAAAGCTTATGGAGTAAGGCAGCTTTCATCTTACGGGGAGTTGATGGTATATCTAGTACATTTGATATTGTAAGATATCTAGACTAAAACTAGAATAATCTAGTTTTCTAAACTTTATAGGAAAACCAAAAGATTCTCCTCACATAGCACAATACCCTGATGCTAGATTTAAAATGTTGTTTTGGGAGTTTTTTTACAAAAAATAAAACAGTCTTCTCTCTGCAGAACCTACCACTTTTGATAAAGAGATAAAAATGGAGTGACAATAACAAACCATAAACTATTAGGCTATCTATTAGAGTTATAGACTAATATATAGACTATAATAATCTATATAGACTATACAGATAATAATAGTTCTATAATTCTATAATAATAATCTATGTAGACTTATTAGACTATAAATTATTAGACTAGACAGCTACAGACTCTAGCTGTTTACTGTCCCGTCTAATAGTAATATATTTTGACATAAAACTCATGTACCTTTCTGCATTATTCACTAGAGGGCAATATTATGCCTATTATGAGTTCTGTCCTTTGTCCGTGGCATTGACCATGTATACATTAGAAGAGGATTGTCTGACTGGACCAAATGAAGTGCCAGAAAACTGTAAATAGCACATGCACCATCAATAAGAAAGTTCTACAGAATTTTACGTTCTGAAATGCTTTTGAAAACTGATTCCTGATTGGAGTTTTATGTAGATGAAAATCACTGTACACATGTTTGAAAGTGTATTGTTTCCGCAGATTAACTGCATGCCTTTACAAGGAGCTTACAAACAGCTAACAGAATGGAATGTTTTGCAATGCATGGAAGCAGATGATTAGTTCCTAAGCACCAAAAGCCCAACACTGAAATCAGCCATTCTCAATTGCTTGCAGATAGTGAATGCTTTTATTTATTTTCTCATGGGCAAGAGATAAAGGAAAATAGTTATTTTTTTCAAGCCTTCTTACAAAACTTTTTTTTTCATGGCTTTCTTAAGGTTAACAGATAGATAAAGCAACCAACCACCAGCTATGCGATATGCTCACGTGGAACCATCATTTTACTTTTGGGGCCCATGATTTGAGGTTAGAATGACTATGATATTACAAATATTACAACACTCTCCTGATTGGTAGAAATGTCAGCCTCCCCGTCAATGACAAAAAGAGGAGACAATACACTAGCATATCTCAAAATATCTGTTATAGGAGCAGGAGGACACATGGAAGTTAGTGTATAGAAAGAGGAACCCTCACAGACCTTTCATTTCAACTGTGCTGACTTTCTCATTATATTTTCTCCCAGCACTTGCAAAATAGAAGAGTTCTGTTTGCAGATGCAATAATATATGACCTGCAGAGCTGTCTCACTTGAGAAGTGGAGAAATCTTTATTTCCATCAACTCTGTAAAGAGAAAGCATACCTTTTTTACTGTGCAGCAACCTGATTTGTGCACATGATCATTAGCAAGAACGTGCTAACGTTACTACAGCACTGCTCCTCAGGCCAGTGAAATGTTCTGTTTTGGAACAGCAGATCAATGAGCACCTCTGCAAATTAGGCTGAAGTGCAATATATTTGGTTTGCACGTCTATGAGTTTCAGGATAAAGCTGACACTACTAATTTTCTGAGAATTCCTCAATACTTGTATTCATAGTCAATAAGCAGAAAACATGGACTTGTTTTTATATATCTTGTAACACTGAGAAAATTCAATATCAAAATCCAGTTCAAGGCAACATTTATTTTGCTCCTCTTGCCTGAATATCTTTCCACTTTAACTCAAAAGCATTTAGATATTAAAAGCAAGACAACAAAGGGCACTGATACTCATGTCTCCAAAAGTTATGTTTTGAGGGACCTAAGCTAAAGTTCAGAAGTTCAGAAAAGATTAACTCGTAGCTTTACAGGAGAGCCTCCAGCAATTCTGATTTGAATCTTTAATCATTTTGTCATAAACAAAAGGACCTTGACTCCATCTAAGGTTAGGTTTGCAGCTAGGAGCAACCAGGTTAGTGAGTGACCTCACCTGTAAAATCCAGGATTGCACTTGCTGTTTAAGGAAATTTAAAAAGCATGGAGTCTATATGCTTCTTATTACTGCCTAGTTGTCATTAATATTCCCTGCAGAATCTATCTACATGATGTTACCTCTTTTTCTGTTAGTTTGAATTTGACACAGGTGAAGATATATGTCACATAACAAACATTTGTAGTTAGTGGTTGGGTTAGAGCATACAGCACTTGTGTTCTCCTTGCTGTCTTTCTTTGCTTCTCTATACTTTAACAACTTGTTCTGCTTTTCATTGAAGTAGTAGCCCAGAGTGGCTCGTTCTCAAAACTGTGCTATAGAACACAAAAGTATAGCTGCATTTCAGTAAGCATTTCAGATTGCTTACTTAAAGTTGACTATAGAAAAAAAACCTATCCATGAGTTGATAAGAGTTTCTTATAATTCCTTTTACTATCAATAGTTCCTTGGGTTATGACCTGGATAAGTTCTTGACACCACTGGCTCCATCCAGGTTTCTCATCTATCATGTTTCTGAAATTGCACACAGAGGTAACAGCAACTGAATTCAATAGGAAATGAAAAATGAAGCTTCTTTCCAGAACTGTGTCCCTCTTGCATAACATACCTGAGTCGGGCTACGGATAGGTCGTTAGTTCACCAGAAATGCCCTGCGCAATTCCTATGTGAGCTTGGGAAGTTCCTCTCTAGAGAGTTTTTGGGGCTCGATGGTCACCTTGACTGTGAATAAATTAATTATAACCATGGATTTAGGTGCTGAAGTTTCCTTTTACAGCTGATGGATTTTATTTTATTTGTTTTAGAAATACAGCAGTGATTAAGAAACTGCATTAGAGAAAATGAAGTAAAACTGCTCCTGGAACTTGGATTGGAAACTTTTGAGGCTCACAATAGCCTTCAGTCCCTTGTAGACTTTACAGTCCCTTTACAGTCTTTGATCAGGTCCTGAGAAAGCTCAAGGTAAGTTTCATTATCCTTGGGAGAAAGCCACTGTGCAAAGGAAACCAAATTTTTGGTCCTGATAATTATCTGCAAGTCTTTTAAATATTGGCCCAGATGTGTGCCTATGGACTGAGGCCTTCTACTCCACTCTGTATCATGTGGCTGATCAGCATAAGAAGTGGCACAGACAGATTCCCTGCAACTCATGGGAACAGCTGACCTGCTGCAGCATCCTGAACATAGCAGAGAGGTTTCTTAGCACTGTAGCTTTCCTGCCCAGGTAAATTGGGATAATTTGGCCACTGAGGAGGTAGGTGATAAAGGCACTATTAGCTAAGGCCAGGTGATGGACTGCAAGATGATGTCTTCTAACCACCTGGGAAGAGTCAACAGGATCCCATTATGGGATCTGGTCAGGCTGGCTGTGGGTGGATGGCTGTAAACCAAGGCACTGCATCCTAGCTATGAAATCTTCAAAACACTTTCATCTTCTCTACAGCACCCACTCCGGTCAGTCTGAATTTATCTGACCCTGACAAAACTCAGGGCACCACTTGGTGAAAGGCAGATGATGCAAAAAAGTAGAACTACTTGCCCTCCACATGAGACTAGCACTTGAATCCAAGTTATCTAACAAATCACTCAGTAACAGCGGGAAGGTATCAGACCGACAGGATAACTGTGCTGAAGGCTGAACTGAACAGTTATAGAAGGTCTGACTGCTGGCCAACCTTGCCTCTTCTGAACTGTAAGAATTCATCCCCAATAGCTATTGCAGTGTTTATTTCACTATATTCTGTCAGCTGTTCTGCATTATCTGAAATGCTTCTCCTGTTAACACTCAGCTGGACTCTTTCCTACATACTGTAAAATCTTATGGCTCATACCACACTTCTGGCAGCACTCAGTGCTACATATGCTTTTCTTGCAGCACAACAAGTTCTTAAATTGTAGAGGCTTTTCAGGCCATCCGGTTCCAAGCAGAACTTCCACTAAAATCATTGGGATTTCAGTTCTGCTTAGACACTGACAACGTAGTGGGACCCCTGTCAGGTTTTGAGTTTCTAAAATCTTTTCCCATTATTCCCCAGAGTTTATAGCATTGTAAGAGCAGCCTTAGGTTTGTATATATCATCTATCTTAGACTGTAGGAGTGCTCTCCAAGGTTTACTCTTCAATTATACAGTGCAAATGAAGAATTGGAAAAACACTATCTATTAACATCTTATATTTTGGTTCTTTTTTTTTTTAAAGAATCTTTTATTAATTTCAGCATCAGCTCTGCAACAAATTGGCCTACTGGTTAAGGCAGGCCTCCAAAGATGGAGAGTTCAGGCTCAGTTCAGTGAAATATCTAAAAATGTGCTTAAATATGTCTCCAGTTAGCAGACTGAGCCCCAAGTCTTATACAGAGTTACCCACTATGTTACCCACTGTTACCCAATCGGTCCTTACAAAAAGCAGTATCTGGATTACAACATGGTGAAGGAAGCCTCCTAAAGACTGAGGAAGAACAGAGAGAAAGACAGGCAGGCAGACACATCATCCTGGCTAGCTGGGGCTCAAACCAGCTTTTAAGTACATTTACAGTCAGCTAAAGCATCACTGAAGCTGAGAGAGCTTTAAATCAGCTCATGCAGTTTCAGTGTCAGATGAACTGTGCAGGGAATGACTTGGAGCCTGAGCTCTGCTGCCTACCCAGGTCCCTGCAGAAGTATGAAGTAACTGTCACTCAAACTTCAGTTCCCACTGGCACTTGGCCTACTGCTGCCTAGTTTTAAGTTGCCCCTAGTGTATCTAAACAAGGGACCAAGGGGCCTGTGGATTGCAAGTATGGACATAATAGTCTAGGTTGAGGAAAAAATAGGAGAACTTGCTACCTTCATGGACCCAAAACAGAAACACATATACATTGTCCACATCTCCATTTTTCCCCATCTGCCCCATATAGTGAACATTTTGTATGCTTTGTTTCAGAGTAGCTTTTAGGCTGCTCTTCCTAGCACGGAACTGTGCTGAAAATATGATGGCCTGCTGTTCACTCTTCAGCACAGAAAAATGTGAGATTAGTAGGTGAGGACTCTGAGAAAGTGTTAGACAATGCTATGAGTCTTCTACTGTACCAGCTGGAAAAAAAAGGAAGTGTAATACTATGAAGTGTCTAATTATTTTTCTGCTAGATATTCAGATTTTGGGGTATGGGATATATATCCCTCCCTGCCTGAGAATGCAACTGTGGTACCCAAATGTTGCAGTAGCAGAAAAAACCTTTTTTTTCAGTTTTAATAATTAGTAATTTGAAAGCCAGCTTTCAGCTCTGAAGGAGCAGAAATAGATCTTGCCTTTAAACTATTTCATAAAGAATATTTCATAACTATATAGGCACATTTTAAGTCACATTTAACATTGGTCATTTCTATCGCAAAGTACGCACTATCAAACAAGCCAGAGTACAAGCCTTTTCATCCAGAAGTGACTGTACTTCATCCCTATCAGGACCAAGCCTTCCAGCCTATCTATTTTGTAGCAGAAAATTTTGAAGATGTCCAGGCTAAGCTCTGGTGAGTAAAGTAGTGATGACTATTTTTTCATTGCGGAGAACACTGCAGCTTGAATCCCAATCTCAAGTGTATCCACTACTACTGTTTTAACGATGCTGGCCTATCTCACTGCACACTTTATCTTCACAGTGACTTTTTTAGAATTAAACACAATGTTGTTTCTCTAAGAAAAACTTCAAAGAAAAGCATAGCTCCATATGGCTATATCCTTTTCTGTGCTTGATCTTACCAATATCTTATCTTTACTCCGATAGTAGAGGTAAATTCTGAACCTGGGCAGTGTATTGCAGAGTAGAGTGCAATTCACTCGTTCAGTCATCTCTGTGCTACTCCATACAAAAAGGATGACATAAAGAAATAAAGTGATTTAACTGAGGTCACAGGCAAATTTTACTGCAGACTCAGGAATTAATACAGATCTTAAAAACAGCTTAGAGATTGTTTTCCCCCTTTCCTGACACCTGCACAAGAAAGCAAAATCAGCAACAAGAGACAATCCAGTTCCTAAAAAGTAGCTTGCTATAGCCTAAATAACATTGTTTTAGCAGTGTTTCTTTGGCTGTGTTATTAATCATAAAAAAGATTTTCTTTGCTAGCAAGCATGGTTTAAGTTCTGAGCCTTCATCTCCAGTAGTCTGAACAACAGGACCATCTCTGCTTGGAAGCAGGAGGCTGATAGTAAAACCAGTAGGAAACATGAAAAAGCTGAAATGAAGGATTTTTTTTAGGGAAAGGAACTTCTCTTTTTCTTCTTTTTCTTCCTTCCCAGAGGAACAGTCTGCTGGAGTTATAGCAATAACAAATTAGGCCCCTCATCTTTAAAATCCAGGTTCACCTTTAGGTATTATCCTCTGCGAAGAAATATATCTAAGAACTCACTACACAGAAGGAGAGAGATTTTTCAAAAGCATTTGACTCAGTCAAACCTGAAAACAACATAAAAGGACAAGGAATACACCATTCTCTGATCTGAAGCTTTTTCATACTTGTTTTCAAGACAGTTGCTCAGCCAAAATTGCTCATAATAACTGAAGGCACAAGAATCTGTCAGAACGGAAAAGATTAGGCAACATCAGTACAGGGGGTTCCTACCAGCATGTACTTAATGGAAATATTGTCAGAAATGGCAAGCAACCATGTTATTTCATCAGAGGAGAAGGCAAAATAGCCTAGGATGCCTAATATCAATGGCTCTTTTACAATTTTATGCAGTAAGAGCTACTTCAGGTTATTTCTTGGAAGTGAAGTCAGACATGCTGCGTTCCTGCATTCCTTTAGCTTGTGGCTGTAATAGCTCTGAGTTGTGTTAACGTAGAGCTGTAAGAGCACAGACAGGGACTAAACCAGCCCTGCGGAGAAGAGGCACATTAGATCTTTCAGGCTGCAAGTACTTCAGCACTGGGGAGAGAATGACAGAGCAGACAACACAAGTGAGGGGCAGCAAGGAAGGTGTTGCAGCTGCTACTGCTCCCCTAATGAAATCTGTGCCTAATGCTGGGTAATAGAGTCCCCCACGTTTTGCATTTAGAGGAATGGCTTCTCCACTAGCAATCTGTCTTCTTCTCCACACAGAAACTATGGAATGAAGATCAAGAAGCCTTTCTCTCTGCACTACGACCCGTTCACCAGCAGCACTGAAATTCTGAACACACCTCAGAAAGTCAAGCGAACACTCAGTCAAATGAAAGAGGAACTGAAAACCATTTCCTTGGCCCTTGAAAATCTCTCTTAAAACCACAGCAGTACATCTGGCACCGAAACATAAGTAGGTAATTCCAGCACTTCATGATTTAGTGATGAAGTTGTAGCTACATAGAAAATTCTTTAACCCACAAACAACTCTGTAACAACTCTGTCTTTTCACAGCAAATCAGGCTTCTGACTTAGCCATGTTAATAAGTTCCTACAGTATGTTCAATGACAAACAAGACCAAATTTCTTCAACTTTTGGTAGGTGATATGAGCTACAGCTGTTTGGAATGTACTTACCTATTATTGTTGGCCCCCTTACAGGGGTTTTATTCACAGTCTACCTTTTCAAGTTATCTGTCACAAACCAGCATGGTAATTCTTCAGCCACACAATTTTTTACTTTATTGCTTTTATTTTATTGTTTAAATGACATGATCACAGATTGCCTGAAGTTAGCAGTTGTACAGCTAGCTCGTTTCTGCGAACAATTACTACCAGCTACTGTGTTGACAAATTATGAATGGTTCCCTCACAATGAACAACTGCAAAAATCTGTGGAGGGAACCCTTTACTTTGACTCTGTATTTGTTGCGGGCAGTTATCTCTTTCAATAACCTTCAAATATGGCTAAATAATTTCCTGTCATATTTGAGGATATAGAACATGTGTCCATGTGACAAACTGAAAACCTGAGGCCCATAACTACCTTTAATTTGGGAACTCTGGTTCTGTCACATACAAGTGTGCTTGGATTGAAAGAAAAATTGGATTCTGGGAAATAAATTGGATACAAGGAAGGATTTTCAAAGTGGGAATCAAGGAGTAAAACTCTTGATTTTCCATATTTGTATACTCATATACACCTTTTAGAACCCTCACTTTTATTTTTAAAAGTAGATTTAGGATATGGCAGAGCAGCAAGCATGCCGCTCGTCTGCTGCTATTCACTATCTGACAGTGTGCATGGCCTGAACTCTGAGGCAAACCTGAGGTGGTTTGGCTCTGAATGGAAAAGGAGTCATCAGCTGTGCACTGACTAGTCATTATGGATAAGAGCATGCACACAGAAATTCACAACAGAGCAATGGACATGCTGTTATTTCATACAGAGCTTGTCTTGGTGTAATTCGTTCACAAGCCAGGCTCTAAAGACACTGCCTTATTGAAAGTTAATGGGATATTGTCTCCTAAATCTTTATCTCCATAAGCACTTCAGGAAATTTTCCAATAGGCAGTAATAGGGTAATAAAGATCTGGGGAGCTGGTACAATTGGTTTCATTTTATTAAAATGTGGTGATTTTTGACAAATTTGGAAGTATCTTGGCAAAGTGGCTATGAGATCCCTTCCTCTCAACAGCAAGAGCTTCCCAAGTTCATTCTTTTTCATTTTAGTCCAGAATTTTTATATTCTATTCGAGGAAAACATTCACGTATCATAAAATCTGTCCTGTTCAAGGTTCAGATAGAGGCAGAGTTGAAGTGAGTGCCTTCACTTCCAGTATATTTATGTTGTGATGATGATTTCTCAGCAAAAGTTTATGGATTTAGTTCTCCTTATCCTGCTCATACACTCACAAATACCATTTCTCTTTAGAGCAATTTGTTTTGTTACATATTGTAATAATTTATCTGTCTACTTCCTGCCAATTGGTACATAGGCAAAAATGCTTGATAGCTCACAACAGATTGTTTTCAGAAATATTATTTTCATCAACCAGATATTTTACACTGTAAAATTGAATCATGTGCTCTAGTTCTGTGTGTTTTCTTTTTCTTTCTTTTTAACTGGAAAATAATGCCAGAGCGGAAGAGCTATCAAAATATTTTCTATAGATGGACTCTGTAGGCCATAGGGTCTTTTTTATGTATTCCCTCTGAAAAGGCTGAATGTGGAATTTAGACTTAAGTTTGGCTACTGCTCAAAATAGACCTATATTTGGAAGAAATGAGAGACCTGATGGATTTGTTTTGCCCAAGGCCTCACACTTTCCTTGGAGGGACTCCAGGCCCGCCCACACACCCTTGTCTTTTCCAGTTCCTGTAGCAATAAGAGAAAAAGAAATTATTTCGAGCCAAATTCTCCCACCCTTACACATGCTGAGTAGTACCTGACCTCTCAAATAGTCTGAATAACAGTACAGAGCCTATTCAAGGTGTTGTATGCACAATGTAAGAGCAGAATTATCAAAATCTTTGTGAGTTTACTTGATTTTAGAGAAGTTCTCTTAAGGATAGTTGGCCTAAAAACACAGTTAGAATAAGCTCCAGTAAAGCTTAATAAAGTTTCACCAGTAATGAGTTTGTCTGTTGTAACTTTCAAGAAACAGAAATATTTTTCCAAAGGAGGCAAAGTTTCCCTCTGTATTCAGGCAGAACTTACTGACCCCAAGATTGCCATATTCCACATTCTCCTTTTATGAGGTCCAAATTCTTCACTTCTTGTTCAATGGAATGACAAAGGAAAACCCTTCAGCACTACAACCCTATGAGGTGTACTGGTCATACTGTTTGTCCAGTAGCTCTTCTTTCATTCCAAGACAAAAGTGAGAAATATGCTATCTAGTACTCTTGCTAGGCTAAGGTAAAGATGATGGGGAAGGCAGTGATGGGGCCTTGCAATGAAAATAATGGCATGGGGAGAAAAGCACCAACCAGTAAAAATATGCTGTTTTGTTCAGTTTGTATTTCAGAAGTTTCACATTAATCTTGCACAAGAAGGCTCCAAAGCCAAGTAAAACACATCCTGTGACTTGAAACTGAACTGATGAACTCCCCATGGGTCCCTTGCTTATCCTGATAAGCTTATTTTTCCTAGATGGAGTGCTTTTAGAACAAAATAGTGTATGTTATTAAATCTGTATTGTGCTGTTCTGTTATACATGAGAGAATTAGTAAACTCAGTTCATAGGTCTGGGTTTGTTTTGTTTTTTTGGCTAACCAAGTCTGCCCTCTACCAATTTTGGTCCACCCTCAAGCCTCCAGCTACTTCACTGCTTCCCTGCAGATTTACTAGGGATGCCAAGGGTACCACTGTGTAAGGAGAATAGAGTTATGCAATTCAGGGAATTTGGCAGGACAGGAAAAGGAAATTTAGGCAGGCCTCCCACTCACTCCCATGAGAAGCAGTATTATATTACAAGGCAGAGCTATCCTCCTCAGAAAGACCTTCTCAATCATTTCCTTTTGGTTCCTTTAAGGTTTCAAGCCTTATGCTATCTGCTGAAGCCAAACATACAACCTAACTTAACCCATTAAAGAAATCTAGAAGAAGAAGGAAAAAGGATCTGCTAAGATAGGGAAGTACAATTTCTTCAGCCTTCCTGATGAAGGAAGGCAATTTCAAACTTCCATGATTTTTTTTAAAGAATTTTAAAATATGGAATCATTTAGTATAGAAATGTACACATGAAGATCATGTAACATCTATCATTGAAATGCCACAAGTTATTCAGTAATCATGACAACCAGTCAATCACATACCAAAGTATTATTTTGCTTCT
>JAUBOD010000397.1:2820910-2846893 GCA_032353885.1 Nothura maculosa | reverse complement strand
CTATCATTGAAATGCCACAAGTTATTCAGTAATCATGACAACCAGTCAATCACATACCAAAGTATTATTTTGCTTCTGGAGATATCCCATAGCACAGAGAAACTCCACCTGCAAGAAAGGTCAGATAATAAGCGGACGCCTGGCCAGAGCTGAGTGGAAAGGCCATAATATCTGTATTATATTACACATACATTAACTTTGGACTACACTAGTGGCTGAGGCCTAAAGGGAAAGCAAAGTTCTGACATTGGCTCCCATCAGAGGAATTCCTCAGGGGAAAGAGGGCCAAACTAAAAATGGGGTTTGGTTGAGAACTGGCAGAGCATAACAGCAGTAAGCAGAAAGGACTGTGAGGCAGGTCTAAAACATACTTGCTTTGCACATGTTGATTCATTATATTTGAGAAGCATCTCTGTTTAAGAAGGAACTTTAGCATAAAGGAGAGAATAATCATACTGTATAAAAGTTAAAGTCAGCTAAGCCTGCATAACTTTGCCTGAGGACAGTTACTCATATAAGACAATAGGGCAGCATAAGTTTCACTTACGCTGAAGCCAGAGGGTGCGCCTTCACATAGGGTTGCACCGCAGGGTGCAAACACTAGAAAGTGGAAAAGGAAGGCAGAAGTCTTTGCGTAAGAGTTTGGTCTTTGGCGTGTGGGAAAGCAGAAGCTGTCCAGGACTTGCTATCCAATAAGATACAAGTAATCCTGAATTGTGAGTGAAGGTTACTGCAGGAAGGGAGAACAACCAGCTGGCCAAGCACTACCTCCCAGTAGAAAGCTGTAAAATTGTTATTGTTACTGTTATATGTTGTGCTGTCCTTTACTCTGCTTAGCTCCTTTCCTAAGAACCAATCCTTCCTTCGTTCGTTCCTTCCTCCCTTCCTTCCTTCCTTCCTCCCTTCCTCCCTTCCTCCCTTGTTAATCCATTTAACTTGTGCTTGCAGTTGGAGAAAATTAGATCACTGAACACAAGGAAGTATAATTTCCCTTCTATAGTCAAATTTGGGTCCTGCTGCAGGTAATCAAGTCGTGCAAAATGATTATATTTGGGTAAAAGCAGTTCATCTCAACATATATCTCTAAAGTGGCATAAGCTACCACCTGATGTATCCAAAACAAATCTCCTTTAACTTCCCTTGCATAATCCTTAGTGTTACTCTCAAACTACGTCTTTTGCAAATTTACTGACTGTAAATTTTAGCTAAAACTACTAACTGTAAAATATAGCATATAAAAGCTGTCAGAAAAAATAACTAGAAAAATCCACCAGCTCTGAAATTTTAAATCTGAATTGGCTCATTTATAAAAATTTTGGATGCCACTTAGAATTATGTGGTTTACTTTAGTAGCCATTGAATAAAGCAGAATATGCTTTTGAGTAGTGATGCCAGTTTGATTGATGTATTAGCTATTTAGAGTCAACAGCAAAATTTCTATTAAACAAGCTAAAAGTTAAAGCGTAAAAGTAAAGACATGGATCCAGGTATAGTCATGTCTCTCTGTAGCATTGTATACTGCTCTCTTAGACTTAGTGGCAGAGAAAAAAAAACTATCATCATTTCACATATATTCCTTGAAGTGGTAGACTGACACACTTTAAATACTCTGGCATAAATAGACAATTAAGGAACTCATAGAAGGAAAATATCTATTAATTTGTTAATTAACAAATACTATGTGTCAGAAGGTCTCACAAGATGATATAGATGATCATCATTATGTTTTGTACAAGATTGTTATAAACATTCTCAATATAACCCATAAAAGGAAAAGAAAAAAAAAGGGTCCTGTTTTTAAGTATTTCCTGAATAAATCCCAAAACTGATGGGTTAGAAATGGAATGTGTGTTGGATGATGATATGAATTTTGTACAGTGTTTAAGTCTTGTACTTCAGACATTTCAATTTGGTTCTGACTTTTGTGTTAGTTCATATTTCTAGTTTTAAATCTAAGCAAACAAAATGATTTCACTCGACTCTTGTGTCTCTAGTGTCCTACAAAAGCAAGCTTTGAATCCGAGTCTGTATTTTATCTCCCTTATGAAACATTGCATTAGCTGTAGAGAACACAGAAAAGGAAGGAGTTTAGTAAATGAAACTTATTGGTCACTGTTATTTGTTGTAACTTTTTTTTTTTAATTACCAACTTTTATCCCTGGACAAGGAGCAAATTAACAGTAACCAAAATGGATGTCTAATTATGAATATAACACCCAATAATGCTATCATAATTTGGTAATAATTTCATCACAGATAGCATGGATTTATGATGATATAGCTTGTTGAGATTGTGAGCAAGCCATTTGAACAAATCTCAGTATTTTTTATATGTTAGCAGATTCTGCATGGTGCTATTGTTTAGTTTAATGGACTTAAAGAAAGAAAAAAAAAACAAAATTTGGGTAAATAAAATTGATTTTCTGATTTTCTTGACAGCTCTGTCCAGAAACCAGACATAAAACATAAAATAACTGAAGCTAAGATGCCATTAAACTGTCAAAGATGTCAGAAAACTACTGAGCACCTCAGTCTTCAGTACTTAATTGACAAAGATGGGCCATAAAAAGAGCTTCCTGACTAATTTCTGCAATGCTTTCTTCACACTTCACCAGTTTCCTAAAGGCTTTAGGCATCCAAAAACAACAGCAGGAACTAAAAATTATTAGGAAGGACTAATGGGTCTAGTGTAATTCCCACTGACAATTTAGTTCGATATCCTAAACTGATATACAGTGGCTTCATTCCACCAGTTTCAGCAGGCTACGTTACCAGGATTATCATGGTCCAATGTGTTGTCTAGCAGTTCAGGAAGTGAAGTTTATATTTGCTCTTTGTAATGTATCAGTTTTGAGATCTTCTTTTTATTTGTATGCAAAATAGTAAAATATATCATATCATGTAGGAAATATGAAGAAATTCCTTATGTAAATTTAGAAGTTGGAAAGACAAAACCAACAAGATCTTTTTTGCTCTGCATACCCACTGTAATACCATGATAGAGAGTATTCTGCTAGTGATTTGTTCACATAGAGACAGGATCGGCACTTGCCATGTTACCAAACTACCTTTTTCAGACACGTGTTAAGCATCAGTAATCAAAATGTTATTTTTACCATGACATTGAAGTATTTTAACTGTAAGATCTCAATCATAAAATTAAGACACATCTCTAAGATCAAGGTCTTTGGTATACAACACATTTCTCCATAGCACCACTGTCATTTGAGATGATTACTTGTCTGTGTACAAGATTCTACTGCACTTAAACTTATCTTATGTTCTCAGTTTATGACAAACAGATAATAAAATAAGCATACATGGAAGCAAGTTGTAGATTCACAGCAGGCCTGTGTAGCAATTTTGCTGTTCGTGAAGCAGAGCAATGTTGAGGGATCTAACCTTGAAGCAACAGACCATTATTCACAGAGCTGTAGTACACATGCACCTGCTATGTACTTACTGCTCCAGATTCTGCAAGCTTATTATGTGCTTCTGCCATACCAAAAACTCTCTTTTTTCCATTTCCTTATAAAGTATGGCTCAGAAGTGAGCTAAGGTGTTTCAATATGCTTCTTGTAGAGCAGGTGAAAAGCTAATGAGAACACAGTAATTCACTCAAATATCCTGTGGCCTGGATGTTCTCCTGAGGAAAAAATCAGAAAGTATCCTCTTCTCTAGTCTGTACTTCATCAATTTGTCTAGGACAATGTTATGGAGATAGTATCAAATGTCTTATTTCAATTGAGGTAGATAGTATTAGCAGCTGTCCTCTCATCTACTGTTTTATCTCTGAAGGCTAGGCATCATTCCCCTTCCAAAAATCCATGCTCCCTGGTGGGTTGCCTAACCTGCTCCTGCTTTCTTGTCTTTCGTTTGTCTAAAAACAGTATCTAGGCTGATTGTTCTATAGTTCCCCAGATCCTCCTCTAGCCCACCTTGAAGACAGAAGTGACTTCTGCTTTCTTTCAGGCCCAAGAAACCCTTCTCAGTTCCATGACTTTTCAGAGATAATTGAGCATGTTTTTTTCTAAACGTTCCCTAACCTGATCCTGGTGAGCGAGACTGTGAGAAAGAAGAAACAGTTCCATAGCCCACCATTAAGCCAATCCTTTGGCATGCTGGAGGCCTAAGTTCTTCGCTTGCTCCAATGGATATCCAGTTATCCTAGCCAAGAGAACTGCTCCAACAGATGAGCAGTTGAGAATGGTTCACTCTATAATATCATATAACCTGGTCTATTGGACAAGTTCCTTGGTTACGGGAAACCTCAGTTCAGCTGTGTGCTTCACATCTGCCCACAAAGAGAATATAGCATTGGTATAAATCTGAATTTATACCAATAATAATAATTATAACATTAACTTGATATTTAAGATAGTGTTACTATCTCATATAGTATGAACTTAATATAGTATTATGCTATATTACTGTGTAACTGTATATGTAAAAACTACTGTAAATTTATTTACACAGTAAATATTACTGTGTAACTGCACATGCTATAAATATAACTGTGTAAATCCCTCTGTAATTCATGTACGAGGAATTGCATCAGATAACACAGCTCCTCTTGATCACATTTTAGACCTTCAGATGGATTCTCTCTGTTTTAGAGAAAGAGAAGATGAAACTTTTTGAGTACCTCTTCTTTCCTTGGAATCAGCTAAGTGCCATAAGTATATCCAGATGGGATGAAGAGACTGTCATTAATAGTCAGTATTATCACTTAACAGTAATAACACGATAAGCAACTCAAATTCCAGGTGATATTGTGGTTTCTGTTCTTCACTAATGCATAAAAGTTGAAACACAGAGAGCTGCTGTGATCCCAGCACATGGTGGGAAGATCATGGCAGGACAGGGCCCCAAGGTAATGTGCGGGTGCAGGACTTGTCATTTGAGATAGCAGGTAGACAGCAGAGGAAGCAAGTAGATCTGAGGGCTACAGATGATACACACAAATCAGAGTTGCCTGCACATAAGCATCTCTTGTATATGCGAAGTATAATTTCATTACCACATGCTTTTCTCTATATCCTTGAAGGTGTCACCCCTTGACAGGTATGCCTTACCTGCTATCACACTTTGAAGTTCATTTGCAAAGTCTCTTTGGCTTCAGTTGGCTCTTCAGATCCTGAAGTGGCTCAGTCTGGAGGATGCAGGCTACGTTGTGCTAGCCAGGTAGGCTGCCTACAGCAACCTTCCCTGTCAATGGTGCATTTTATATAAACAACGTACCTGTGTGTATAGCCTCTCAGTGCTATTTATCTTTTGTCCACAAGGTGGTAGCGTAGCATTAGCATTAAGGTACAGGTGGCCACTATCTCCTGCTTAGTCAACTGAAAGACTCCTACTACCGGACAAGTGTTGACAATCTTCTCCTTTTTAGGACCTTCACATTAAAAACGGCATGATAGGTTAGGCCAAAGACACATACATCAAATTAGTAAAAACTGTAAAAATAAAAGAGAGGTACAGAAATCTATTACATCCCCAAAAGGGCTACATGGAAATAATGAGCAGTATCTATTAAAACGCATAACTCGGCTTTGATAATTTGAATTGTTCCTAGTACAGGTTGATCCAGCTATTATCAAATGCTGCTGAAAAATATGAAAGCAATCTAGGTGTAGCCACTTCTAACATGACTTTTAGGTGACTCTGGGGTTCCAGAGTGCTACATTGCCAAACTTGACCTTTCAAGGCCCACCAGATTTCCACCAGTTTGTAGGATCACATATTGGTCATCTCTTTAGAGATATATTTAAGGTCTCTGTTAAAGTTAGCTTAGGTTATAGTTTTATCTTTTGAAAACTATGCCACTTGCTTCAAATAGTCCTTTCCACAGCCTCTCTGCTCTTTCCTTGTCTCACTAATGTCCTTCAGTCTTGCAGCATGATTATGAAAGATCAGGAAACTGCTTCAACATTAATCTTCTCCCCCTCAACCGTACTGCTTTTTCAGCCAAATTTCAGAGTTTGCAACACAATCATCTCATGAACAGTTACATTGCCACAAATGAGAAGGCGTTGTGCTTGTGGTGAAGGGTCAGGGATGGGAAGCAATAGGCTGAAACAGAGTTTAGCCCATGAACACTTTGTATTATGGAGGAGTATTTGTAGTTTCCCATGGTGGGTGGGCTTACTTGCCAGGATTTCTGACTTCTTATTCAATCTGTTTCACCAGACAGGATAAGATGCCCTTTAAAGCATATATTTTACATGAACATCTTGTCAATCACTGTTGAGAAAGTCATGCAGTATGTTTATGCTTTATATCATTATTAAAATATAGTCAGATTAATGAATACCTCATGAAGAAATATACCCCTCAAAAGCTCTCAAAACTCACAGACCATAAGAGAAAAGTCATTTTTTGAGTGATTTTTGGCATGACTCATCACCAAAAATCAACTGATATCATTCCCCCAATCAATTGTCTCCTATGCTAGGGTATATGTGAATTAATGAGGCATTGACTTATAGGAGGAGAGGAAGGAAGTGACCTGCATCTCCTCATTGGTGTGGTCTTTTCACATCATTGTTGGCCTTGATTAGCTAGGCCGTGCTCTAAATGGCCTAAGTTTATATCTCCTTCAGTAGGAGATATACCTGCATTACCAAAAATGGTGACCCCAACATTAAACCTTGGCTACTAGCTTTCCTAAACATGTTGGAAGCACATGGTGTATCACTGTCAGTGAGATCAAATTAAGTTTTTTTTCAACCTATTTGGTACCAGAATCTAGTACTGGAACAAAACTCCCTTGATTCATTTTATTTATAGGTAATTCTAGGTAACTTTCCATCAAAGTGCTGGAAAGTTCTCCTTACCACTGGAGTTGCTGCCCACAGTCCCTATGACCAAGATAAAGTGTGGCACAAAACTACTCTTAGTCCCCATGGACATCCCTACATACCATGCATCTGACTATATTTCTTCATCTATTACCATAATTGTAGTAAGAGACCTTTACTTATGTCAGAATATCCTCATACTGTACTAATAAAGAATTCCAAGGAAAAGACATGGCTATCTCCAAGCAAGTGAACTTGTCTTCCAGTCTAGTGAAACCTAGTGAAAATAAGGGAAAAAATGCTAATATGCTCATACCACCATTGGAGATTTTACACTTCTGACAGACTGATCCTGACAGGAATTTATGGCATAGATGTGGCCTACATCAAATGAAAAATGTGGAGTTAGAAATATATAGCAGTGATCCTTTCAAAATGCTTTTATTTACAGAAATATTCAACTGAAATAGAGTCTCTTAACAGGAGGTCTTGATTACTTTTCCATTTCCAAACCACACATCATAATAGGGATGGAATGTGGTTACCATAAATTGTTGGTTTACAAATCATCACGGACTTGTTAGCAACAGCTAGGACACTGGAGTTAGAGCAACAGTTTGGATGTGATAAAATAGCCAGAGCCCATTTTCATGGCATCACTGGAATGAATATAAATGAATTCTTCCCAGAGATTCTTTGTGGTGGTTGTGGTAAACAGCAGAAGCATATTTCCTGCTCATGTTGAAATCAATGGGAGTTTTATTATTGACATTGAGAGAAGCAGGCTTTGACCTTAATAGAAAAAAGGACAGGAAAAGTAGAAAAGATGAAGAAAAAAGAAAAGAATGAGCCTGTAAGTTCTAAAATGACCAGTGATTCAGATACATGACTGCAGACACTTCAAAAGAGGAGATTAAAAAGTTTTAAAAACCTGAAATTTGGGCTTTTTTTTTTGAATTCTCTCCCTGTGAACTTACTTAAAAAAAAAAAAAGAGGAATAACCATCACTAGTCACTGCTGAAAATGCAGATCTTCAGTTTTTCCTTTTTCTTGGAAATGTTTCCCTTTCTTCCAGGGCACTGAAGAGTTTTCTCACTGGCTTTTGGAGGAAGCCTATAAAAATCAGCAAAGGCATTCTTAAAGGGAGCCAGCACAAACTTTCTTCCATACTTCTGCTTGAGTCATGACATGGATCACTATTAGTCGCTTAACTCTGCTCCAGCAAAATTCACATCTGCTAATACTATAGAATTAGCAACCAATGTCCCCGTCATATAAGTATATCTTTGCAAGAAAACTTCTACATCAGAATTAGACAAGCAAGAAGTTCTAGCTCAAAAGAGAATGCTAAATTTGCTTAGCTCGGGAGATTTATCTACAAATATCATCACAAGTGCTCTATAAATATAACCTATGTGAAAACAAATGACAATATATACATTCTCACAACATGTAACAATACATCACAAATTTATTTCCTATATCAGGTGTTTTCAAAGCCCTCCCCAAGGCACAATTTCTAAATACAGTTGTTTAAATATTTAAAAGACAGAGAGTGAAAATTGTTCCTCCAAAGTCATTAGCAAAATATCCACTGACTTTATAAAGACCAGTACTTCATTTTAGATCCTTAGCTGAATAGAAGTATTATCAGTGGGGCTAGGATGATGTCTATTAATGACACTTTTTTCTTATCTACTTAGATTTTAACACAATAAACATAAAAATATAATTTCTGAGCTATAAATATCTTTGGGAAGCAAATAAATTTAGAAAGAGAAAATGTGAAGAACAGTTTATTTATCCAAAAGAAGTACTGAGTTTTTTGACTGATATGCTAGTCGTCAATATCTATAAACCATGTTCCCTGAAATAAAAGCCTGTATCTCATGGCTTCTAATTCTTAAGGGTAACTTTTTTTTTGGAACTGGATTATATTTACTTCTTTTATTTCATTACTGCATTTATGCTCTTACTCCAGCTAGATTATGTCTGTACTAGGTAGACTAATATCCTGCCCTCATTAGGAATCAAGATGCTGCTACCAGAGGAATTTCAAAATGTTCCAGCATTTGTCCACATGGCAGATGGTACGGTTGTGCAATGAAGACTTAGTCAATCTTCACTAGTCTTGCTTGAGCACTTGGTAAGTGTGTCATTGTACCAGCAAGGAGCTTAGTAAAGACTAATTTGTCTGTCTTGGGAAGTTTTTGTAGTCTCTGCTAAATTCCCTTCTTCCATGACTTCTTTCTCCTTGCTGGCCCTCAGTTGCAGGTGGAGACACGGTCTGCTGCCCACACTACAGCTGTTCCAGTATGTGCCTTACTAATAGCACTTAATGAAGTACTTGCCTGTTATACAGGAGTTTTGATTAAGAGCAGAACACCCCTAAGAATCTTACATGGTACTCCAGGAATTACAGAACCAGGTCGCACAGTCCTGGTTATGTATGACTGTACTAAAATTATGGCATAACTTAGTCATTTACTCTGCCAAGATGTTTAGGGGCAGCTTACCTCAATATTCTTTTTTTCCCCATATATTTATTTTCCAGTATCTGATGAGATCAAATTATGCCATTCTTTCAAGATTACTCTTTTTTTTTCCATGCACACTTCTATATTCTCACCTGCTCTTTTAACTACACCCTTTTCCTGGCCTTAAAGCTGGTTTAGGAAACTTTTATGTTTTGATTCTGGAATTTGGGAGAAATGCTTAAGCATTTCTGTGCTAGCTGTAGGTAATGCAAAGAGCTAGTCACATACAAGGGGTAGGCTAGGAGAAGAGTATACTGCAAACTCACTTTTGGGATATGTTTGGATAGGCACTAAGAAGTCTTTGCATCCAGAAAAATCCTGACACTGTCTATGAAGCTGACTGACTCTGCAGAAGCTCCTGTGGAGATCAGACGATGCTTCTAACTGAGTGCTTCTTAAATCCTACTCGATGGATATAATAGCAACTGTTCAGGCATCTGGTAGCCTTTGGCTATGTGCTTCCTAAAGATTGCACAGTCTTGCATACTGCTTAGAGAGCCTGTTAGTGTGTGGTTTATAAACAATGCACAAGGCTGAATGTGGTATTCAGAAAAACTCTTGTGTTTCTAATATATGTAGATATTGTTACTAATATCTAAATTATAACTCTCCCATATCTTCCAAAATGAGTAGAAAGCAACTATCCTTGCCAGGGACAACAAAGTAAACCAAATTTGGAGTTGCTTGGTCAAGACAGTTTTGAGTCATGACATTTCTTTAAAATAAACATTAGGAAATTATCCAAAAAATGAGATCACCCCACTTTTTTAAAATGTCTCAGTATCTCCTGAATGATTTGCGTAATATCAGTCAAGTTTTCCAGGAAAGCTGTAGACTGACGTAGAAGCTTGCCTGCATAGTTTCAGGTGAATTGATTTGAGCCTGACAAACTCAGTATGGGATTCAGACTCATAATGCCCTCCTTGCATGCTCCTGCATCAAACTTAGCTGTGGAAGAAACAAGCATCTCTCCATCTTGTAATTTATCTCAGCCAGAGCTAACAATGACTTTGCCTGTGCTACCAAACAGCTGTGCCAAAAAACAGAAAGACAAAAGCCAAAGACAAACCAAAAAGACAAGAAGCAGAGACAGAAAGACAGTGGGAGAAAAGAAAAGGACATATCCCACATACAAAACATTGCTCTGATGATAGCTCATAGATAGTGCTCCTGTAAAAGTCAGTTCAGACATCAGAAGGTGACAGAAACAGTAGAAACGGCAAAGCACCTAACCTGACCTATTGTAAAGAAAACTTAATGAAAACAGGATGGGAAAAGCAAGGGAAGTTTGTAACTTTTAAACACAGAAGTCATTGTTAACACTGGCAGTACGCAAACCAAGAAAATACTAGGTAATTTGGCCTATAATTACATGAGAATCGAAAAGTGACAAAGAACATTAATAAAGATATTGCAGAGTGCTTTGACTTCTGTGGACTAAGGCCATCTATACCACTACATATGGAAAAATTATATATGAGTTCAGTGTGATGATGATATGAAGGGAAACATAATGGATAGGAATAGGCTGAAGTAGAAGATAAAGGATAAAAGGGGCAGGAATTAATAGCAAAAAAAAAAAAAAAAAAAAAAAAGAGGCTGACTTTGGCTATACTGATGTCCCAAAAAGAGCTTTGACAGTCAGACATGACTCAGATTTCTGTATCTAGGCTTGTGGGGAAAGATGGTATTTTCTATCAGTCCTACTAATATTGCTGGAAACAAGCAAATGTGCTTTCAGAAACATGAGCTGGCCTTCAGGACTAGAGTAGAAATAATGTTTTATATACCCTAAAGGTTGTCTGTTCCAAGGGTATAAGCTGGAGTAATAAATATATCACTTTTGTCATAAGGAATTTCCAGAATTGAAGGCCAGATATAAACTGGTCCAGCTACACTAAATAAAGTGAGCACATATCAATTTTCATCATTTGATAAATCCCTTGAGGATTGGGCTAGCAGAGTGGTTAATCCTAATTCCTTGACAGGGAATCCTTCCAAATATACTTGTCATTTACCCACCTTGGCTTCTACTGAAGCAAGTGGACACTTTATCCATCCACTTTGGTTGGATGCAGTATAACACCAATCCCAGCTGCTTTGAAAATTTTATCTAGTAAAAATTCCCTCCATTAGAGGTGGATTTTTCGCATTATTTAAAAATGGAGTGATAGGATCAATGCCTGTTTGAATTCCATCTTTTGTGCATAAAAACATGTTCTACTTCAAATATTTCTTCCTCGGAATTCAGACTGGGAAGAAAATGCTGAAAAAAATTGGGGGGACAGGTTGGAGGGAAGCCAAGCAGAGTACAAGTATCGCCGACTGCTTTACCGATTGGAACATTTAAAAGAGAAAAAGCACAACCAGAAAAAGCCTTCTGTTTTCTGACTGGCCGTCTATATAGAGGGGACAACAACATACTGTTCACCCAAAGTCAAATCTTTTCCTTCTTGTAAAGGCCTCATTTTATATCAGAGCGTACATAACAATCCTGAACTTCCCTCAGTTTATCCTCCATCTATCACTGCTGTCAATGGGAGTTTCAAAAATGAAAAGAACTTTTTGGGCTGGAGTCTTAGCCTACAAGACTATGCCTTTTTCTGTGCTTGAAGAAGTGATAACAATTTTATGGGTAACCTATATAAACGATTAAAGTAATTGTGGTTATACTTTGTTTAGAATGTTTGCTTCCCCCTCTCCAATCCTTTAATAAGAGCAGAATTTTTACAATAATCTATTATAGTCAGGCCAGTCTCAATATAAAAAATGCTGTACAAGTTGACAACCAAACTGCAGTTGCAGCTCCAAACAGCTTGGGAATGAGATAAATTCCCTGTCTATCCCGCATCCTAAATGCATCCAAATTATTCTAGTATCCATATATCTATGTGGACCACTTAACTCCCTCTTGAACTCTCCTCAGTGCTTTAAATTGCTTGTCAGCCACATGTGAAAATCTCTGCCTCATCTAAAATTTGCATTCCAGAGCTCTCTATCACTGGTTTCGCTCCACAGTAAGGTTTATTCTGACCTCAGTGCCCCTGGAATGATGGGAGGACTGAGCTTTCCTTCCTCTACACACTCAGAGTAGTGCCCGTGGAGCAGAAATGTTACCAGTTCCCAGGTGGAATTTCAGCAGGGTCTTAATTATCAAATCTGCATGGAGGAGGGTTATCTGAGATAACAAAAGTAGTTCAGTTGCTGCTGCTGCTGCTTGCAAGAGGACAGATGTCAACATTGCCTCTCCTTTTCACAGAAACATACCTGGCTTTATGAAGAATAGGTTAGCAAATACTTTAATACAAATAGCAACCTCAGCAGAGCTGCCAAAGCAGGCTCCAAAGAGACTGACTTGTTTACAGTCTGGACTGGTGCCTTAAAAACTGACGTGTTTATTCAACAGAAAATTAACCCCAAAACGGGTATCATCATTACTGTAGGGAGAAGCTCCAGAAAGATAATATCCTAACTCTCTCCAGCTGAACTCAGGACACTGACCATGTTTTATCACATCAAGTGCCCTTGTAGTCATTGAGAATAAACAAGCAAATAAAGAAGTGAGGTATATTGAATGTGACAGCTTGGGTAACTGGGATTGCAGAGATATTTGGAACTGGCCCAACCCCCTGCCTTCACTTGAATTACTACTGGAATCTAACTTCTTGCAGTGTTTTAAGAGACTAAATTGTTCTCTCCATGTACTTTGGTCATCCCAACTCAGATGCTATCTCTTCTTTTCCCACTCTAGTTCTTGGCTACGAAAAATATTCATGAAGGAGAGTGCTGAGAAAAGATTTCTTCCCAGCTGCAGAGTATTTGTGTGTGTGTGAATGTGTGTGAAAGTGTGTGTGTGTGTGTGTGTGTGTACATATGCACATATGCATTTATTCACACAATTCACCTCCAAAGGAGTGTGACAAAGATTGCCATTTAAGAGGTGGTTTGCTTACCACTGATTCTCATGAAAACACACAGTAGTATGGATTTGACTTGGAAGCAACATCAGTGATACTATATGAGTGTATACAAAACGGGATAGAGGAAATTGTCACTGTAAACATTAGGTCATGGCCTAGGACGTCAGAGGAAATGGTCGCTGGTTTAGAAAAGTCAGAGCCACTCTGCAGGGGTGTTGTTATCTTTAGCAGTCAAATTTCTTGGAAGATGGAGGGAAATGCTTGTCCCTGGAACTATTATGAAAAGGCCTCTAGCATTGGATTATCTCTTGAGATCCAAGGTCACCTTCCATTGCATAATCCAGTTGACTTGGGGATCTGTACCCCAAGTGGCCACATAGGAAGATGAGAGGGGAGTTCATGTTGTGCAGCCAAGCAAGGTTTTCCCCTGGGAGCCCCACAACAGAGCCCATATCCCACGCCTCTGTGCCCCATGTATGGCTCTTCAACCACCTATGGAGGTCCAAGGCAAGGTACTAGTTCAGCAGCTTTTAGGTATAAGTAAATAAATAAATAAAATAAATAAATGAAAGGCTTCCTTTCATTCCTTCCTTTCATTCCTTCCTTTCAGGTCATTGTGTGGCATGGCAAACTCCATTTGTTTAGGAGAATATAACCATAGACCTCTTGTTCACCAATAAGCTAAATTCATTAGATTTTAAAGAAATATTTTGCAGGCCATGGAAAATTAAGGATTCCTCTTTTACAGACTAGTGCTACTAAGATCCATAAGTCATTCACCAGATTTAAATATTAAGAGACCACAGCAGTGATCTAATAGAAAAGGTAAATATGGGGACTTATTGCTTGAGGGGGTCAAAAGAAATTTTTGTTTGTGATGGTAGAGAAATAACAGCACTCTTGATGTCCATCTTGGAGGCACATGATTTATTGCCTTTTTCAACTCTTCTATCAGTGAATATGTAGTTGGACAAGAAAGATTATTGAGTCAGCAGCAGTCTGTCATCTCCTTTAGACACAGTCACAGACTCTGTCAATGTAGCAGGCTGTTGTTGAGGAGGCAAAACCAGAGCAGCCTTTTACTAACAGCTCGAGTGAAAGTTGGGAGTTAAACACATGATCCAGCTTTTGGTGAGGCCTATAACTGCATACCCAATTCCACTGAAAACATTTGACAGTGTTTTCTCCTGTAATGAGAGCTTAAGAGAATGTAATGAAAAGTGGAAAATTTTCTGTAGTATTCTCGAAAACCTTTTAAAGAATCGTATCTCCTGTAGAATTCTCAAACTGTTTAAAAACAAAAACAGAAAAAAGATCATTCCCTCTTCCATCTGTATTTTCAGAATACTATCTGCAGAAATATATTAAAGCCAACTCTACTAAATTCCTTACAACTGTCCCACAAGGGTGGTTCTTAAAGTAAAAAAGAGAAAAATCCTGTCAGTTTATGCAATGTCTTTTTCACTTATACAAACTGAGACTATCTACTAAGTTTAACTGTATACAAGTGTCTGGTGGCATGAACAAAGCTGGAGAGACTTCTCTGGAAGCTTGGTTCTGTGCATATCTGTTTACACATGCATGCACTTGTCCCATCTATCTCTCTACTCCTGAAAAGACAAAGGGAAACTACATTCTCTTGACAGATGACAGACTGAACTACAGTGCAGCATTTAGGATGATTAAAAAATAAAAAACCAAGACTTTTTTAAATAAAATTTATTATATATTTTATGAGACTTTTGGATCTGCTTTGCTAAAAGCAATATGACCCAGTAGAAGGATTTGCTTACTTAAAAGTCTTAACAGGTTCAAGTGGCGTAGCAAAGAATATTCTCCAGCTAATCCTTATGCCATTCTCTGTCTTTACCATGAATACCATCTGTAAGTTTGCATTGGAGAATTAATGGGGACCCCAGGTCCCAACTTACTGATGGTCTCCAACCTGAAATCCTCCTCCCTCCCTTGCAGCATACATGATCTAGAACAGCATAATTTTAATTGCCTTTCTCACATCTCTCTTGCTTCTCTCTTAATGCACAGAGTGCATTAATGACTCTGCACCCCCCAAGCCTCTCTGCCTCTATGTCTGCATATCTGGTACAAAACCTTAGTCATCCTTGTGACCTTGAAATATCCTTCACAGCTCTCCACCTCCTCTTTAAATGATACAGACTCATCTCCACCTCCTATTAGAAAATCCTGTGTACGCACCTGGCTTGATTACATCAGCTTGTATGCACACTGCTGAGCTAACACATTTTGGCTGCAAAAGGAAAAGGAAATGAATACTCCTCCTATCTCCTATCTAGCAGTTGCTCTTCTGTCATGGTCTGTTGGCATGCAATTAAGAGTTATTCATAAATCCATTTTCACTATTACCTGAATTTCATGATGTAGGAGATAGAAGAGGAAAACATTAAAAACAAGATTTTGATGGTGGCCTCTCAAATTTGAAACTATTTCAGTTATTGTGCTAGAATTGTCTCCTAAAAAATCCAAACTGTTAATATGAATTTTCTCCTTTTCTGCTACATGAAGCAAACACATATTCCTGGAGGAATATTTAAGTAAACAAGCATTACAAGAAAAATCCAAGGCAGACACTACTTATTATATGCTACTACAAAATGTACCTTAAATGCCAACAGATTTGCAGTTGTTATCAAGAATTTTGCTAGGAAGAGTGTTTTTTTTTCTTTTTCTTTACTGTACACAGGTGAATGATAAGAGCTTTTTTAACCTGGAGATTGATCATCCAAGAAAACTCTGGAGTGGGACCAAGATCAAAGAAATGTACACACATAGCCACATATTTGATCTGTAACTTTGGATTCTGTGTAGGGCATATAAAGTCCTTTTTTCCTCATGGGTAGCGGGCTCCTGGGTGGGAGAGATGCAATAAACAACTGACAACTGCTCTGCAGGACAGTTCAGTAAATAAAGCATGGGTTTGTCACAGACACCAGTTAGCTGAGGGAAAGCAGACGCATAGGAAAACAAGTGTTAGCAGGAATAAAATGTCTGCTCTGGATTCTTGTTCTGAACTTGACACTGAAGTACCAGGAAAGTCTCTGTGGGAGAGTTTGGAAGACTTCAATTGATGGCTAGTGCAGCAAACAGCAGTTGTAAAATCTCAAGAGACAAGGGCCACCCAGAGTGTGTCAGTTTATCAACTGGACAGCTGCGGTGTGTCTACAAATGCCAAACCATACGCATATTGGCAGAGGAAGCAGGAATTGTGGCCAGCATGCAGAGAAGTGGCTTCTGAGTTTCTAAATTGCCTGCCTCTTAGAATATATTTACAGTCCAGGCCAGACTTTCAGACTTTCCAGTAGTCTTCCAGAGGAAGACTACTGTGGAGCAATGAGGTGACATGAACACACCTCATACCTGACTTACCAGTCTTTGCACAGACTTCTCTAATACCGGGAATATTGTAGCATCTCTGTGCCATGAGTAGGGTATGAAGAAAAGGACACTGTAGTTGGAAAGACCTTCAACTCTTACAGTTCCTCAGGTAGGCAAACAACCTTTTGAGGGCCATGGTGTGGCACAGGGATCCTGAAAGTGCAGTGACTGATAAGGGACTTAATCAGATGTTCTAGGATCATGGAATGATAGGCTAATATTAAAGTCACTTTTTGCACTTCTAGTAGCCTTCCCACAAAAGAGAGCCTTGTGTCCTAAATTCAAAAAGGTCAGTCATTGCCAATGGGTGAATTTTCTACCCACAGTAAAAAAAAAAAAAAAAAGCTGGAAATCAAAACAAATGAATCACAAGAGAAAGGCAAAAAATCACGCCTTGAAGGAGAACTTGCTCTGCAGTGACAGATAACCAACGTCAGCAAAAAATGCTCAAGGGCAGCAAACAAGCAGCAGATTAACTATTGAATGATGTTTCATTCGAAACAGAGTATCTTGTATCAGACATAGGTGTCCTTCATATATTTAAATTGTTTTTATTTTTGATGTTCTTTATAGTAATGTTAGCAGCACCATTAATATACAATATGCTCTCAGGGAATAAGCGCTATTTGTAATGAAATTCTAATGGACTTCTAGTAAATCCTAATGAATCCCATCTAATCCATTCTCAAGACTTTAACTAGGGGCTTATTCTGTCTTGATTTAAACTGGCCTAATGCTTTTGTTTGAGTTCCTATACTTTCATTGGAGAAGACACAGAAGCAAGCTGGGATGTACTCTTGAAATGCCTACATTTCTTTCACAATTGAGGGAGACATAAAGATGTTTTTAAAGACCCACAGAACAGGGAGATTGTCTCTCTCCAAGGACTCTCCTTTCCTTGTAAGGCATCAGTCTCTCCAGAGGACTATACAATCCATATGTGTACTGCTCCACTGCTCACATACATGTACACATACATGAGTGACAACATGGCAGTAGGTGAACATCCGTTGTCAGAGTAAGCTGTCATTTCCTAGTGTCACTCGAGTCATTCAATCAACTGTCAGTGAAAAAAAGATATGGGTTGCCTAACTACTGTGATCAGCTGTTGATGATAAAGCAGAGCACCCAATGAGAGAGGAAATTATTCTCTCTTAGAGCAAACATTGAGGAATATGTATTGGTAGCTCCAGGCAGAAGTGCTCCAAGTTATGGAGTTGTCCCTGCTCCCTTAGAGAGCACTGCAGTTACCCCCGGGTCTCCTGCTTGGTGCTCAAACAAGACCCTTATGGCTCTCTGGAGGCAGTCCATTTCCAAAGACAGTGCAGAAAGTCAGGAGCAGATTACAGAAGGCTCTCTTGCCTTGAATGCTGTCCTATTCAAACAAACAAGCAATCAAAAAACAAAAGCAAAACCCAAGAAAACTATGTGAATTGCCTTTCTGTCCTCCAAATCATACAGAAGTGAAATCATTTGGCATAAGCTGCCTCTAGGTATCTTGCTTCCTACATCTTTTGTAATAATCATCAGAAGAAAGGGGACAAAAAAACAAGTCTGAAAACAACCGTACTTGTTTGGCTCTTTCTCCACAAATACCACACCTATTAAAATGACCTTTTGGCTTCTGAAGTCAGGACTGTGCAGTGAATCTACATGACAAATGCAAACAGAAGGCATTTTCCATTTGAAACTACTATGACAATATCCAACTGTAATCTTGCAACAAAATTTGGTTATGGTGCCACAATGCACAGCTACTGCTTTATTAGGACAGCTATAACAGGACAGGGCAAGACAGAAATGCTGACACAGGTTATAAGTGAGATGCAGCCAGGAAGAAGATGACAGCTGTGAAAGGGAAGCATTAATGCAATGGCAAAAGTCTGTCAAGACTCTGTACTAAAATACAGTAAAACCCTCCCACAATCCATGTTCAGAAAAGAAACATTCAATATACAGCAAGTAGAGTGAATGGTCACACAGCCACACAGTGGAAGACTCTGCCCTATAGGAGAATAACTTAAAAAGCAATTGTTTAACCTAGCAAAACAAAGGCTGTGAGATGTGCTGACAGCTTTCTGCAAGTTCATTAGATGTAAGAGAAAGTACAGAAGCAGACACCAAGATGAAATTGGAAAACATAAGGACAGTAAGAGTGTTAAAGGTTGCAAATGAGCTAGGACTAACTTTATGTTGGCAAATAAGTTTCAACCTGGTAGAAGAATGAATGAGGTTGGACTGGTAACTTTGATGTCCTACTTTCTGTCTTCTCTTTGGCCATCATGGTTTCCTCTGCCCACTATTGCTATTTCCACCTGGGTACATCTGAGCTAGCAGCACAAAATGGTTATCTTATCTGACTGAATGGTAACCTCACAGTTAATGGTCCCCAGGAAATTATGGTTCATGAGTAGTTGCCCTTCTGTGTACTAGGAGAGAGCAGTTTTTCCTGTACACTAGTAAAAATATAAATGTAAATGTAAAAATATACTATAGTTGAATGGATCACCTTACATTCCATTCTGCAACATGATATTTAGGCTGACAAAACAAAGTAATTTTCTTTTCCCAGATATGGTAAAATAGCCTTAAGAGGAAAAAGCTAGGCTTTTCTTTGCAACACCAAAGAATGGCCTAAAGAGAACCATATTTTTAAGACCTGGAATACTACAGAAGCATTGAAGACAGCCTGCATGCTTCAAGGGTATACCTCATCCAGTACATAATGTTTGCTCCTAACTGCTTCATACACATCAGCTCTTGAAACATTCATGCATTCTGTGCACTGCTTTCATGCCTACCACATACTGCAAGATGTAATACTGAAGGTTAAAAAAAAATCAACAGCAGCTTCACTACTTCCAACACATCCTCCTTCTACTCCTCTAAGAACCAACACCAATGTCTGGTTTATACTTTAGGAGTTTAGTTATTTTCAGTAGAAAATCCCTATCTTTAGTTTAAATTCTGGCATAAACTAATATAAACAGAGACTAGAATGAGGATATGGAAATGTATTTTATTTATCTGCATAAAAACTTGCTATTTTGCTCATAGACATGGAAAATGTCATATTTAAATATTTCTCCAGCACAGTCATAAATCTCCCTTATAACTGAATGTCTGAGTCTAGCTTTCTCTTTGAACTTTATCTTGCTTTTATGGAAGTGCATTGTGTATGTTTTCTCTATCTTTATTATTATTTAGTTGCATACTTGTAGTTTTGTCTACAGTCTGTGTTACTAATGTCTGGGACTAAGTTTTGATGTTTTACAAACAAAACACTGTATGTACAAACATAGGTAGATACATGGACTTATGCTGAAGATCTTATAGATTCATTATCCTGACTCCAAGCCCAGTGAAGTCAAAAGTACATTTAACCACTCCTTTAAAAAGACTTTGAATTAAACCTTCTAAAACGAAGCTGTCCTGAGGGATCATCTTAAGTTCAGCTTCTGTAGGGGCTTAAGTTTGAAGGTTTGATTCAGGCCACTCGCTCCCATAGAGTGAAGAATCTTGCTGCTGTTGAGGAAGGACATATACAAATGCACAGTATAACATTATATAATTCCTTCTATTTATTGTGGATAAGGGACCTCCAAAGTAAATTTATTCTGAATTGTAGACATCTTTTCTTTTAAATAATAACAAATGAATCATTGAACTATAATATTTGCAGAAAGTTAATTCTGCCCCAGACTCACTTTATAGCTGGTTTCCATGAAGAGGCATGGGGAAGGTCATGTGTGATTATAAGTACAGTGTCAAGAGGCTTTTATATAATTATTAGTCTTAACAGAAGCCCTTGCAGATAAAGTAAATATAAATACTCTCTCTCAAGACTCTTGAGTGGCAAGAGGTGACTCAAACTCCATCAAAATTTCCTGTGAGAGCTCAATGAAAATAATATTTTATTAACATGATATTATTTGTTCCTCTTTATTGCTTTGCATTATCTAAGCTTTTGTGCTTGAACTGCTCTTGCATACCTGTATAAGAATGCAAGGAGACTCTGTGATTTCACTGGATTTTTTTGCATCTTCTCATTAAAGGTCCAAGGCAGGAATTTTCTCTTCACTTGGTCAGAATCAAAAAGTTGTTGATATCATGCTATCCCTAAAGTACTGCAGACTTCATCAGTGTAAATCAACTTTTAACAGTGATCCAAACAGCAGAATTAGCTTAACTAGATTGTGCTTTCTAAGATTTGCCCTAAATGTTGAGTCAAAAATAGAGCTTTTTCTGCTAACTGAAAAAGGGGATTTGTGTCCTTAATAGAGCTTTACAAAATGCAATGATTCAGTTTCTGCTGACAACATGCAAACATAATCATCTACTTCCACAGGAATATACTTGGCCTGAGTAACATCACTGACAGTTCAGGACTCACGGGACTGGCATCCTAATGTTACGAACAGCAAACTCTCGGACCTGCCTATTCCCAGTCCAGATAGAAGGGCAGGCAGTAACTCCCAGACTCTGGGGAACCTCCACTTCTAAAAATGTCAGCAGTAGTCATTAGTCCTGCCCCAAGACTTGGCTTAAAGGACAGAACATTCAAAGATATCGTCTTTTCTGTGTCTAAAATTGGAAGTGTAGTGGTAAACTCAAGGGAATTGCTAGACTGTGTCCAACAGGTCTGACAAAGTGTTTGCATGATGCTTCAGGAAAATAAAGAGGGAACTGCGTTGGAGTCTACTGGGTCTTGAAAGACCTAGTGCGGAAATCCAAGAACTTTTCACTCATTAGGGCATTGTTCAAAACCAGCAAAGAGAAGGTAAATGGGATATAGCACCATTTATTATATACTGCATCAATAGCAAAGGCCTGGGAAGCCAGCCAGTTACACAGGAGAGTTGTCCTCTAATCTGTATATTCAATACGTTTTCTCCTCTGAAATCTGTACAGTTTCTATAGGGAGGTTACATTTTCACTTTCTCTTCTGCTGGCCATAATCAAATATTATAGTGCCATCATTGCTGGCCACAAAAGGATCTTAAATATATTCATAAAGTTCATGGATACTATTCCTCGCACATGGAAAGCCAAAAGGGAAAAAAAAAATATCCTATCAATAGCACTGGAGAAATCAAATTCTCAAAGGCCGGCATCTCTGCAAACCCTATTTTACCATAGCTTTGAAAAGGACTGTAACACAAATCACTAGTGTTTGCCAGAGACAATCTATCTGCCTTATTATCCATAGTGAAGCCTGCTGGGAAATATTGTATAACTTTGCTGACTTACTGAGGTAAGTGACTTGTTATCCATTCTGACATAAAGGAGGTGGAAGTGATCCTCTAGGGATCTAGAAAGCTCTAGAAAACAGGCTGAAAAAAAGTCAGGCAGAAGGAACCCAAGGACGAGATCAGTGTGGGGAACTGTCAGAATGCATGTGAAATGATTGCTGATGCACCGATGAATAACAAAAGCCTAGGGTACATGGACTCATGCGGCTCCAGACCGGACAGGAGTACTCTCCTGTGCTCTCTGATCCCCTGCTACCCATTCCAGGCACTTTGAGGACTAGTAGGGTTCTCTTCCAACATACTTGAAGCCCATTGAGCCATTGTCATAATTGATACTGCTTTGTAACATGCACAGCCTTAAAGTCATCCTGCAGGAAGCAGCTGCTGTATGGAAAGGGGATGGAGGGAGTGAGATTCCACTGACAAAAAACAAAAAAAACAAACAAAAAAAAGTGATGTTATGGAAAACAATTGTTATTTCACTACTCAGCATATTAAAACATTAAATGCAGGAAATTGTCTCTCTCAAATCTAGTATTGCTAGACATAACAAAATATACACAGCCCTAACAGGACGCCATCTTTGATACTCTCATTTCATCTTAAAAGTTAACTTAGACCTCCTGTGAAGGAGGCAGGCAGCCTCATTTGCTTATTTTTGGAAGGTCTTTTGGTATGCTTAGTGACACTGATACTAGCAGTTAGACTGATACTAGTGTGGCCTATGAACAAGAAAATAAGGTCAGAAAAGGTTGTTCTGATGAAGACAAGTCGTAACACAGCAGAGCCCAAGACAGTGTATACACACTCATCTGCATGGGTCATCAGAAAAGTGACTTGCTGAAAGCTCAAATCTAGCAAGTCTCCTGGATCATCTCATCAAAAGAATATTGCTCTTAAAGTACTGCCAGTACCTTATCCTGAGAGAGGTGTGGTTTCCAGTTCTGTCCTATAAAGCATATTTAGTTCAAAATGGTTATTTAAAATTGCCATGGAGAGAAAGCCAAAAATGAGAAGTGTCAAAAACAATGTTTCTTCAAAAGGCACTAAAACATCCTCATATTATACTCATATAAGTAGTCCTTACAGTTCTCTTTTCATTCTTTTTTTTTTGAGCATGACATTTAGGTCTTTTCCCTGGCCATATACTATCCTATCTCTACGGCTATACATATATGTATATATTTATGTATACACACATCCTATGGTCATTAATTGTTAAGGAAGGAAAGAACATTTATAAATCAAATCTTGATATCAAAACTGGATCACTTTCTGAAAGATCACTTTCTGCGATCAAAACAAAGACACAAGGTAAAGGAATTTTGAGAGAATACTTAATAGCTGGTGTTTTCACAGGAGGGGCTTGAAAGAAGAGGGAAAAAGACCTGAATTCAGTATAAAGAGTAGCCGAAAATCAGTTGCCACTCAAAAATCAATCTGCTGTCACACAGAGCTAGGAATTGATTGCTCAGTGAGGTACCATCTCTGATGCAAAGGAGCTGCTCCCAGTCCCCAAATAACTCTGAGTTCCCAGCTCAGGAAAACCAGAAGCCCTGCTCCCAGCTGTGTCTAGCCAAAGCTCTGCCTAGCCCAGTAGTCAGTCTTTTAAAAGAGCACATGCTGAGTGCCTAGGGGACAGCTAGGCAGAGGAAAAGTGACAATGATTATACAACAGTGACCGCTCTCAAGCACCTGCCGAGCTCCAAGAGAGGCCATCAGCAAGGTCTCTCAAAAATTATAAGGCACTGTCATTGTATACAGGAGAAGCAGCATAACTGGTTAGCCTGTGTCATTCCACAGGTATGGTTTTATTAGGTGCAAGGTGTGAACTCCTGAGCTACTTCATAGAGAAGTCTTTCCACAAAAACACATGAAAACACATGAATGAAAACACATCTACATTTAAAGAAACAAAATCAAACATAACTTCTGTAATTTTCAAACACTTGCTACAGGAAATCAAATTAATGAATATCAGTTGTTTTGTTCTGCCCTCCAGGCATTTGAAGTTGAGGATTCCTAATATTTGTTCACTATTTCAATATGAATTGTGTAGAAAGGCTCAGACTTCAGGAACATATTTCATTTTCATCAAGAATTAAATAAAGGTTCATATTTCTTTACACATAACATAGCAGCTCAGCTCAATCTTTCTTGAACCTGATCATTATCATGTGTAAATCAAGGGCCAAGACTGTATTAGGAAAAATAGAAATCACTTTAGCCTATACTGGAAGAATAGACGTTTGTTCCAATACACAGGCTGGCAGGCACTCAGAAGAGCAATATATAAGACAAATCTCAGAAAATGTTTTCTTATTCCCATTCAACCACAGTACAGATTTCCTGATGAAACTGGAGTTTTAGAATGCTTGACCAGATCTCTGTGAACCTTATTACTAAGGTTGAAATTATCATGAATTACTGTTGTACTCATTAGTGGAAGTTCTTAGAGACATTAAGTCACCTACTGGCTGACCTTCTGGAGTAGCAGATTTACATTACCCAAGACTCAAAAAATACCAATATCAGCACTTAAACAGAGAAGACTATTATAAAAATCTGCTGAGTTAAATCAAAGCATTTAATACATCAGTCTCCAAGTCAGAGATCATTGGAAGTGTATTCACACCTGCTCCAAAAATAACAATATTGATTAAACTTTGCTATGCTGGGATTCATTTCCATGGATTTATACTAGGTTAAAGGTCACAATGATGCCAGACAGTATGACACAACTTGAACCACATTTTAAAGACAGTTAGTATTGGGGGCAGGCAGATGGCCAAATAGAGTACTGAAGTAGGGACTGGAATCATTTCAGGCATCCCTGCTAGTTCTTATCCTGTCATTTTCTCAGATATAAGTAGGAAAGATGAAGGATGCTAGGGGTGAAATCGCAGCCAAACTGTGAATGGCACCAGAATTTCAACTCCCAGAAAGTTCAGTTTCAGTTAAATCTCCCTCGAGGCTTTGCAAAACCTAAAGCTATGTTAGTTGTGTATATTTTAATGGGAAGAAGTTTACATAAATGCTTGAGTTATGAGGCCAGATTTATTTGAAAGCAAGTGGTATAAAACTGGAGCAATTAGTTCCTTTTCTCCCATATACTAAAAGCCCAGATAGTTATTGAAGAAGATTGGATTTGACCCTTGTCTCCACCTTTAGTCCTAAGTTCTACATGTAGTGAAGGGCACTACTCTTAATTGAGGCATCTTAACAGAGAGCTTTTCAATATATAATCACAAATCTTTCCTAATCATTTTGTATGTTTCTTCTGTTTCTCAAGATGCCAATGTAACTTTGTCTTTAACTTACCCATACTAAAATAAACAAGACTCCTCCTCCCTATTGCCTTTGTTAGCCTCCTTATTATCCCTGTTATCTTTTACAATTCTAAATTTTGAATCTTATGGGGAAGCGGACTTATGAAAACAGAAAGAAGAACAACTCCTACAATTCCCTAACTTTCCAGCTGTCAGGTAAATTCCTCTACATATGCGATGCTGTTGCTTCACTATGTTTTGTTCTTCATTTGTGTTGGACTGTGAAATTTTACAGTTTGGTGTTATGCATTATGGAGAGGCTGGAAGGGAAGATTGTTCTCTGTGCGCTTGGCCCTGAGGTTTGGCAACGCCACTGTAAAATGACTTTATCCCCAAACCAGATGTTCAAGTTGTTTTAATAATATCTTATGTTTCCTCTTCAAAATAAAACAAAAACTCCCTGTATCAGAATGCTCGATTGTTAAAATTTGATTTTTGCTATCTGAATTTTGCCCACCAGATGGTAGCACTGAAATGAAATCAGAAGGTTCCTTATCAAAACACTTATCACTCACTCATACATAAGAAAAAAAACTCTTTTGTGATACATGTAGAATCTAATCACAGCAAATTCTCTAAGTCATCCCTAGTCCTACCAGCTCTTAATACAATAAGTGCATTGTAATAATGTACAATTAATGTACTATTTCTTAGCAAACACAATATAAGTAAATCAAGATCTGAAATGGGCCATCTTCCTTCTCAGGTTAGGTGTCTCCTAGTTGACTGGTGAC
>JAUBOD010000397.1:2787549-2799464 GCA_032353885.1 Nothura maculosa | reverse complement strand
TCCAGAGAAGGAGACTCCACAACCTCCCTGGGCAGCCTGTGCCAGGGCTCTGTTACCCTCACAGTAAAGAAGTTCCTCCTCACATGCAGATGGAACTTCCTGTGTTGCAACTTACACCATTTCCCCTTGTCCTGTCACTGGCCACCACTGAGAAGAGCTTGCCCCCTTCCTCCCTACATTCTCCCTTCAGGTACTTATACATATTAATCAGATCCACTCTCAACTTTTTCTTCTCCAGGCTAAACGGGCCCAACTCACTCAGTCTCTCTTCATGCAAGAAATATTCCAGTCCCTTAATCATCTTTGTTGCCCTCCGCTGGACCCCTCTCTAGGAGCTCCACGTGCCTCTTATACTGGGGAGCTCAGAACTGCACACAATATTCCTGGTGCAGCATCATCAGAGCTGAGTAGAGGGGCAGGATCCCCTTCGTTGACCTGCTGGCAACACTAGAGAAATCTAGAGAAATCTCTCTCTCTAGAGATCTAGAGAAATTTCTCCAAAAGTGCACCAATCAGCAAAGAATATTAACATTTTGGAGGAAATTAGGATAGTCTATGAATGCAATAGACAGCTGCATTTCTGCTTGAGACTCCTATACATTCTTATGTGAGGTTATTGTTCTTCACTTAATTCTGTAGGACTTTTCTATAAGAGAATATTAAAAAAAATGAATGGGTACTTAGAAATGTGCTGGTATGGTCATATCAAAACAAAAATAATAATGAGCACATTATTTGGACACATATCCAAATGAAATTCTCAGCTGATATAAATCAACTCGAATCAACTGAGGCTGATTAATATTAGTTTAGGAAATCATTCTCAAATTCTATCTTACCAGCCCAGAAAGGATCTAAAATATTTATTTTTCTAGTGATGACTGAATGCATGTGAGCCAAATTTTCTAAGGAAGGCTAGCATATGGAGTTGAAGCTGACACACTGTCTATTTGAAAAACTGAATGGAATTAAATCAAGATTTTTCTTAACCCTAAAAGCTTCAAAGGATTAACTTTATCTACCATTAAATAGAATACATTTCACAATCTTCTTGTGTAGTTGTTGTAAGTATACATTACATGTGCAATTATGAGCAAAGACTGTCCTATGAGCAAAGACTGAGAGAGTTGGGCCTGTTCAGCCTGGAGAAGAGAAAGCTGAGGTGAGACCTGATCAGTGTCTATAAATACCTCAACGGAGGCAGTGAGGAGGGGGCCGGCTTCTTTTCAGTGGTGGCCAGTGATAGGACTAGAGGAAACAGGCACAAATTGAGGCACAAAAAGTTCCACAGGAACTCAAGGAAACATTTCTTGACTGTGAGGGTGACAGAGCCCTGGCACAGGCTGCCCAGAGAGGTTGTGGAGTCTCCTTCTCTGGAGATCTTTAAAACCCGCTTGGATGCAGCCCTGAGCCATGTGCTCTGCCCTTTGTGAGCAGGGGCTTTGAACTAGATGACCTCTTAGGCCCCTTCCAACCTTAAGCATTCTATGATTCTATGAATTAATGATCACTGGAGAAATATGTTGCTTGGACAAGACCTGTAAGTCTTGGGAATGCCACTCACTCAGTGGGAGAAATAAAATGAAAAAGCAGAAGCAGGTGAACTCAGGTGAATTCACCGCTACAGACAGCAAGTACCTGAGGCAATGAAGGAGAAACTAAGGAAGGAATCTGAACTCAAAAGAGAAAGGCAAAAATGGGGACAGGCCCTGCACCCAAACATATGAGCCTAATCCATTGTAATAGTCCAGGAATTGCCAAGGAAGGAGATGATGAAGATGAGGTGCTGGCAAAAGGTCAGAGAATGATTTTGGAAGCAGGAATACCAGACTATCAGATGAAAGAAAATTTAAAAGCAGTGGGAGTAAAGGACTGAGTCACAGAGGGAAAAAATGGGCTAAAGAAGAAAGGCACAGAAAAAAACATCTGCAAGCAGCACCAGTGATGGGGGAGGAAAGAAGCAGGAGACACACACCCAGGTGCATCATTGCCAAGCAGCCTGAAACGAAAACCAGCATCATTTGTGTGGGATTTTTTTTTCTCACTCTTGCTCTTTAGATCAAAAGGAGAGCAGCAATGCAATCTGCTCTTTACGCAGAGCGCCTTCAGCCAAGGGAAGGAGAGCGCACACACTGAAACATCTGCTCCAAGAAGCCACTTGAAAAATAATCTTATAATAGCATGGGGAAAACATCTGTGCAGCATGCACCAGACCACCAGTAGTGCAGCAGTGGAGGAGCAGGAGGGGGAAGGCAGGCAGGAGGGAGTGAGGGAGACAAAGTAGAAAGGGATTAGGTCAGGGGCAAGTACCCCAGTGAGGAGCATGGCCCCTATGTGAAGAAACTGCTCATTTGGTGTCTTTTCTCTTCAAATCCTCAGCAAGAGGCAGACAGATTTCTCACCCACTGAGCTGTGTTTATTGGCAGATATTACTAAACATGTGCAGCTTTGAAAAATCCCAAACTACAATCAATGTTTTTGAGAGGCTGCACGAAAAGCTCCCCGCTCTTGGCCTCTTCTTTATCCTCCACCCTTTCGTCTTCCACTTGCTTTATCGCTGCTGATACTGGGACATAAGTTCTGGAAAAATACTCACTGCTAGCTCAGGTGGGGAGAACTAGCGAAGCCAAAGCATATTTACACTATGGGTGAATTTGACCTGCTGTATCTCCTACAAAAGACAGGGCCATTTATTTTCACTTTCAGCCTCAACACAGACATTGACATTCAAGAAAAAAACCTCAAACTGTCAAAAAACATGCATTCTTAAAGTTGTCTTAAAGCTACAAGTGTCAGCAATGTGTCAGCAGATCCTTCTCCTCCCTCCACAATGCAAAAACATTGTGATGTTTTTGCGGGAGTTTTCTAAGCAAAACAGTCAACTGTAGTTAGTCTTTGTTTTAGCCCTCCTGGTTCTCTAAACTAGAAAAGCTTTTAAGTATGTATGACTTGCTCATGGGAAAAAAGATCAACAGGTCTAAAATTTAAAACCCTTCAGAAAAAAAAAAGGGTGATGTTAGCAGGCATATCAAATTCAACAAGGAAGCACTAGGAAGTGAAGTAATATCTGTGTATATGTAGGTGTAGCCTTCTGTTTCAGTGCAGAGAGGAGAGAAAGGTCAGTCTCTGCATTCGCTGCATAATCAGATTTTACTGTGGGAGAAGTGATAGGGAAATATGAGAATCAGTGGTTTTAAGAGTTACTTGTTATGCTGAAATAACTGTAAATATAAAGACACAACAAAGCTGGGTAGAAGAAACATGATGTATATTGGATAGAGCAATCCGCTAATGCATGCATAAATGAGATATAAGGTAATAGAGTACTCCATTGGAACAAATTCCTGGGTAAAATACACACAGTTATAGGTAGCAAAGTGTACCAAGTAAAGTTCTTTATATCAGTCATCTTAATGTTGCTCTGTCTACCCATTTCTTCTATATCATGCCTAGAAAAGCAATAGGAGAAGAGACAAAAATAGAAGAGACATCCTGTTAGTTAGAGGTGAGGGAGGGAGGGAGTGAGTGAAAGAGTGGAAGAGGCAGCCTAATCCCAGATCCCAGACCAATAAATAACTCAGTAAGTAGGCAAAGCATGAGCAATCAGGAAACACCCATCATTAAGACCCTCTCACTGATGCACAAGAAGGAATCAGTCTTCTCATCATGCCCCACTGTTATATTTCTGATGTAGGTATCTCTCATTTCTAGCAATTTTTGGGAGCTTTGTTGCAAAGGAAAGCTTTTTTTTTTTAATCTCAAGAATTTATCATGAAAGAAGATCATCTTTCTGGCCAACTCTAACATAGAGTTATATTGACTTCATATGGTTTTGTAAATTTATCTTCTACACACCCATACAAAATAATGTATTTATCACAAGCAATGATAATTAAAAAAAAAACAAAAGAAGACTGTGCTCATCTGATCACATTGGCTTAAAATCATACCTTCAGTTCAGCAGGTACTACTTGACATGGAGAGCGTGCCTGGAATTAAAGGAAGTTTCACTCCTGTCTTTTGTTTCTGGATTGCAAATCCTGTGAATTGAGATCATTTCCAGATAAGAGGTATGAGAGGGGGAGTCAGAGGAAATGAAACTGGATATATAGGCGGGGGCACACAATAAGGTCGTTGTAGGTAAAGATGAACAGCTTGAATTTGACATGGCAAGTGAGAGGAAATCAATGGAGTGCTAATGTGTGGGAGGAAAGGAATATGACTTTAGCAGAAACATTTAGGGCAGATGTGAGGGCAAGAATATAGGAACCATGGGGCCAGACAGAAGAAGCTTACAGTAATAAAAGCAAGAAATGTATGATACACTGACAGAATCCTATTTTAGGACTTTAAGCTCTTCTCTACTACAGGCAAATAAAATCTTAAGTAAAAATGAGCTGTTATGTGGTAAGTGAACTCAAAATCTTTGACAATTCCAGAACCAGTTTTATATTTCAGTATAGTATAACTGTGCCATGGGTTTTCAAAGAGAATATTACGCAACTCCATACCTCTCATTCTCTAACCTCATTCCTCAGCATGGTATCAGCTGGAATGTCATCCAAGAGACAGAATATTCTGAATATTCTCCCACTCGTTTAATTAGTAGAAGTACCAGAAATCCATCTCTTTAATCCCTATCCTATTGTTTCGAAATTGTTTTCTCAGTGTGAGTCAAACAACATATTTCACCAACATTAATGCTAATACCTTTTTTTTTTTCTAAATTTGAATAAGTTTTCTGTTGATCAACAATCGTATCTGAAATTCCATGGAAGCAATGTTTGGCAGGCTCATTTTACATCTCTAATGCAGGATAGGTTCTAGTGCACCAGGTATGGTTACTTGCAGGAGGAAACAAACTACACCTCCATACTTTCTTTGCGGACCAGGAGCCTTCAAGTGTTGACACCTTATTTTAGGAGTAGTCTTGAGAGAGATTTTTCTACTACATCTAGTACTATTCTACTACATCTAGTAGTAAAAGTGAAAGGCTACTGAGCATCTCTGATGTTGAATATCCGCCCTTCTCAGGCAGCAAGAGTTTCCATAGCTCCTTATGTGTGACAGTACTATGTTGCTTGGGAGTTATAATAATATATAAAACATATTTAATACAAAACAGAAGTTAAGAACATAGAAATGTAAAGCTGAGGATAACACAGCTAACATTATGCTACACAATGCTGTACTAAAATCTGTGCTTATCCAGGGTTGCCTTTCTCAAAATTCATCTATATTCTTTCCCAGTAAATAGGGCAGATGATTTGCCTGTTGGCACATATTTAGAATTGATTCTAACCTAACTAAATATTTGATGAGAATCATGGTGTTTGAGTCTGCTTTTATAAGTTGTCACACTTGTGTAACTCATTTTTTTCTCAACTTGGCAAAATCTACTTCTTTATCACCATGAATTTGGGTGCAGGGAACAATAATTGAAGGAATGAATTAATGGGGATTTTTAAAAATTTCTCTTTTTGTCTCTTCATATCCAAAGGGAGAAATTGTTTGAGGAGAATATTTTTACCACTAGCTTTCTGTGGCATACTACCGTGGATACTACTGTGGATACTACTTCTGAAAAAAGAGTGATATAAAATGCTGTTTGTTTAACAAAAGGAAAAATATGAAGTAAACTCTGCTAATCAATCAAATTTTCACTAGATACAGGTCTTTTCCTTTTTGAAATGGTAAGTTAGAGTCCTGATAAAAGTAGTTCTGAATGTGATATATTGAAGGACAGTTTTGAATTGATTCACTCAAACATTGATTGAACCACTTTTGAAACTTCTCAGAATATTCAGTGCTTACTCATGAATTAAAGAGTTTAAAATTTTGACAGACATAATACATTTAATTGTAGAATAAGAGTTTAAATAAGACAGAATATAGCCTCTAATCCTCCATTATGATCACTCATCAGTTTATGGAGCCACTTAAAATTATCTATTAAGTGTTATGAGAGAATACAGACTCATCTAGAGGGGATGTAGACAGTACAGACAAAGTAACATTTCATTAGGTGGCTAGTGATATTTAAAAATGCTTGCACTACACTTTCATTGGTGCTGAGGAAAACAGGTCGTGGCCTGCAAGGCTGCAGTAATACTCCAGAAGTCTCTGCAAATTTGTGGAAAATATTAATACAATCTGGGAACACATAAGATACTCTGAGCACAGGGTAGCCGGTGTAGGATCTTTGTACTCACAGGCACAACGTTTTTCATAGTCCTGAAGCATTAAGAAGGCATCAGCCCGTGTCATAAGACTGTCCATATCTTAAAGCTTGACTTCTCTCAAGGAATCAGTTCAAAGAGTCAGAAAACAGAAAGGTAGATCATAGTGAGGGATATCCCAGTCTTAATGAAGACATTATGAAGTATGTAGGGCAAATAGCCTGAGAATCTATTTGATTATGCTGAAAAAAGTGAAGAGGGGAGTAAAAATCTAGTCCTAGCAAAACAAGGTTTCCTTGTGCTGTGAAATGAGTATGTGTCGCTGAAAAAATGCCAGTGGGTGAAAAATTGTGGAGACCAATCTTTAAATTACACTATTACTCTGAGCAGTTATGGAGTAGCAAAGAGAGGTCATGAGTTGGAGTACAAACCTCTAGAGAAACAATTGGGACTTCAGTAGGGTCAATAGCAAAGGTTTTCTACTGTTCCTGATGGTATTTTATCAGCACTGAAGCGACACTGCATATATTGAATTATTGAAAATTATTTACTTTTGAGCCTTTTTTTTGAGAACTATATGGCTAAAGCTCTACTAGGAAATTTACCAGTCTGATGCCCATTCTCTGGCCCTTTGAACCAAATGACATGCTGTCAAACTTTCATCCAGGTAGCTCTACTCTATAACTACTTGAAACAAGGCAATCTCATCCATACTGATTTTAAAGAACCATCCCTGGCCACAGATTACCATCTGTGTATGGTAATCTGAGTATTATTTTGGAGAGACAGATGTCATTGATCTAAATTGTGCAAAGTTATGTGCTAACAGTTGAATGTTATGGACTAACTGAAGACAATGCTCAAAGACTAAATCCTGATCCTGAATGACCTGTACTGTACAAGTGTAGTCTATGCGGCCACACATCTTGGAGGTAAAAGAGGAAGGAAAAAGCAAGAGACATTTATCTGAAGACAGAATTACTTTCTTTGAGCTGCCTATGCATTCTGTTGTACCAAAGGACAATTATTAATAAGAAAAAAAGCTTTTCAATCATGGAGTCCAGGTCCTACTGATTGTCCTACTAGTATCTTATTGATTCGAAATAAGGAGGTATAGAGACTGTTCTCGTCATCTTTTCTAGCTAGAACTGAAGGACTTGAAGGACTTGAAGACAGCAGAATCACCAGAGTAAATTGTGGCAGGAAGGCTATATCCTCTCAACATGCGTGAAGGCAGGTTGAAGCCTGAAGTCTATTCCGTGAAAGAGCCAAGGGGAATAAGGGCCTAAATTATCCTGAGGCAAAAATCTAAAAGGCCACTTGAAGCCATGTAGCTTAACTCAAACTGAAAAAAATCTCCTTTTTTTCCCCCCCCGTTTGCCAAGAAGGAAGATCTTGGCAACAAAAAAGTCTAGGAAAACAAAGAGAATTGCTAAGTAACTAATGAACAAACTAACAAGCAAAATGACAGAAAAATGATCACAAAGCCAAAGACATTGCAGCCTGTGATGAGAGCAGAGCTACATGTGAAGCCAAAGGCAGTTGAGGCAAACCAAGGAGGAAGATGTTCAGACCACTCTTCATGACATCAGTGGAGATAATAAAAAGAAATAGGCCATATATGTGCTGAATGGGCATTCCAAAGCCAAAAATTATCTTGGTTTGAGAGCACAAGACATTTGGGCATCCCACAGTAGATCTACACATGCGCTGACATTGGATGGAGCAATATAGTGTTTCACTAGAATAGAAAAAGACTGAATTCTCACTGTAACTGAAAAAGAAAATGCAACCTTACATATGGCCTCACAGTGGCTTCACCATAATTGCTAGTTCCCTAATGTGTTTCTTATACAGCAGGTCTAGTAGTGACATCTGGTACTAATTTAGGGTTCATCTGCTTTACAAAAACAAACATATTGTGAGGCCTCGTTACAGCATGCTTGTCCCTTAACTTGGTTAAACCACATTCCATCTTGTAAAGTAGATGTGACATAACTGTTTGCATTTTGGCCCTGAACCACGCTACAGATGTTGTAATGTTGGAGAGCCTGAAGTGGCTTAATGTGCAGTGCTTGGGATCTACAAGGAAGCAGCACCAGTTCCATCCTTTAAACATCGTGATATTAACCCTTCATGAAGATAACATGAGGTAGCATAATTTCGACAATATTTTAAGCCGTGGTTATTTCAGATCAGGTCAGAAAGTTCTATGGGAAGTTATTTTGACCCTGCTTGTAAATACTATTGCCAATAACATACACAATTCTCAGGCGAGAGGGACATGAAGATTTTTTCCTCATTTGTTCACACAGCCAGATAAACACATTAATTTTGATTTAAACAAATGACAAACTGTTTGTGGGTCAAACTAGGTATTATATGAAGTGGGCAGGACTTCATATAAAGTACCTGAGATGTGCCCATTCGCCTCAGCAAAGAAATCATCTCAAATGCCTTGAGTACCAGAAAATTAATTAAGAAAATTAAATAAGAAGATAATAAGATTTTTTTTTACCAGAAAAGTAATTAAGATTTAACTTTCGGGTATCTCAGTGTGTATATCCTCAGTGTGTGTATCCAGAGGTTGCATGCTGACAAAGCTGCTGCAGTTCCAGCTATTGCAGAAACTTCTCACGCTCTGCATGCTGTTCATTCTCATGTGGCATTCTCTTTCCCTTTTTTTGCTCCAGCTACTGTTTCTCTTGCCAATAAAGATTAGCATAACCTTCAAGAAAATCTGGCAGAAGGTCACGGTCATTTTAGGGAGGAGTAAATAGAGCAAGAAAAACACAGAATGGGATTACTAGAAGAGTGTAAGAATTCTGCCTGTGTCATGTTGTCAAACAGAAATATATTACTCTTCCAACTCAGTGAAAATTTTACAAAAGCTGTGCCTGACACCTGAAATGCTGTATGGGTCTCAATTTCAGGACTGCAGTGAACCCTAAAAATACAGTATGTGGTTGCTTACCCAGTACTGATGATCTTCCACTACTTTGTCAGGGAGGAGGAGGGAAGTAGTAGAAATAGTAATTTGCAAATAGTTGTTATGTTTCTGTTTTTCATTTTAAAGCCCATGCATATGCTTACATCTTCTTGTTCTCCACAAGATCTTTCTCTGCCTCTTAAGTAACTGGTAAAGCAGATTTTTATTTTTCCTTTAAGAAATAAGAAGCTGATCATATCAGTCCAGGACTTTTTCCAAAAGACCTGGAAGGAATGAGGTTTCCATATACCAGGGCCAAAATACAGATGTTTGGCCTAAAATTGTTTTTATTATTTTTATTTTAGATTTTGGAAAAACAAGCACACAAGTCTCCACAAAAGAACACAAGTACATGTGTTCTCTCTATTACACTGGAAGAAAATGTAGCAGCTCAAAAGGACAAAATGAGCAGGTCTGCTTTCTCTAAGCAGAGGTTTCAGAAATGGAAAAACCAAGCAGGCAGAAAACAAGTGTAATGAAGGGACTTTGACCCTGAAAGAATGTCTATTTTTTTCCAAATGAAGCAAGTGGTATAATAAAGGATTTTACCTTCCCTATAAATCTTCCATTGCAGAAAACAAAAGCATAATGATTTCAAAATGCTTCCATAGCAAGAAGCAGAACCAGGTTATGGAGCAGACAGGACTGCAAACAGAGAGGTGGCGTTTAAATAGTATGCTAATTTGAGAGGAAAGGTTTGAACCTATTGCCCAGTGAAATCATCCCCATTGGATGTTTTATGTACAGGAACTCATGAGTGATTTTCACACACAGTGTCCGAGATATTTGAACTTTAGAGTTGTTAACACAGGATAGGATAGTCTTAAATGATGAACAGAAGTGTACTAATGCGGACACTGTCAGATACAAGCAGAAAGGAGCTGGCAGCAGTGTTTCCATCATAATTTGCAGAATAGTATTTATTAGCATACTGCATACATGTAGTTTTTCTATAGGAAAAAAGATGAGTAGGCATCATCTATGACCAGCACCAAATCTAGTATGCTTGGTATCCTGCCTGTGAAATGCTTTAGTCTATACAAAGTTCAGTGCGGTACTCAAAATGGAAGAGAAGTTCATGATACTGCAGTTCATATACTGTGCATAGATGTGATTTCCCTGTAGATCAACATGTTATATATTACAGTAGACCTCCCAGTCTTCCAAAAACAAGTTTACTGAGCCAAATGAAAAAATTTAAAGATTGGTCATTTGTCAGTGCCATTTTTAAGAAACCCTAATTACTATTGTCCCAGCTGGAAATGTCAGTCAGATAATTTCAAGGCATCAAAAAAGAACAATCTGTAAGAACTAATACTAATTAAAGAAGAGGAAAATTCTGAGAAATGATGCTGAGCTCAAACTGAGGTTTACTTGGAGAGGAAAATAAAAAAAAAGGGGTTAGTAGTGGTCAGGTAGGAGGATAATACGTGATTAGTGCTAGTGAAACTTGACTGGATAATTTCTAGATTTTGGGAGATAATAGTTCATGTCTAATATGTTTGGTAAAAGTTCTGGTGGTAAATCAGGTGAGATGGTGATAATATGCATCCATAATCTGTTATGCTATTAAAAAGTCATAGAAGACTTAGGTTGACTCCCCAAATTCTATGGTTATGGTGCTAATTAGTTAAGCTAACAATATTGACCTCGGAGGCCTCTTTAATAGACTTTTACATTTCCCAAAAGTATAGGACAAGCTTTGCCTCAAAAATCTGATTATCACAAGCAGAAAGTAAAACTTTATTATAAGGAGTGTCTTTCATCCTGCAGATCATTTTCTCAGTCTACACAGACAGTAATAAAACTTCAGAAATTTCTAAAAATAATGTTTTTTTTCTTAACACAGGAGCTCCTGCATGAGATATCAAGTAACTCAGTAATATCCATTGTAAATTACTCAGCATAATGGGTTTCATTATGATAAATAAGGAACAAGTTAATGGCTTACAGAAAAATTGAAAAATTACCTGATGAATCCAAGTTTGATTTATTTAATGCAAACAGAATATGTCACCAACCTGAAATATCATTTGCTGAGTCTTTTAAAAGCTGCAGCTATTGAGGCTTAGGAAAATAGCTGAGATCATAGTTGGGAATATACATTTAAGAGAAGTGCTAAAGCAACTGGGAATTGTTCATGAACATCTTCCAGTATGCTCAAGTAGCCAAGATTCCATAAATCTGAAAAAAAAAAGTTGAGCTAGAAAAGATACCTTTCCTGGTGAAAGTAATGACAAACATTTTAAATTTAAACTTACTTATATGTACAAGCATACATGATCTTTTGTACATATAAGAGTACATTTGTATGTGCATCCATAGAATCATAGAATGCTTAAGGTTGGAAGGAACCTCAGAGGTCATGTAGTCAAACCCCTGTGCACACACAGGGTCACCTAGAGAACGTGGCACAGGGCTGCGTCCAAGCAGGTTTTAAAGATCTCCAAAGAAGGAGACTCCACAACCTCTCTGGGCTGCCTGGTCCAGGGCTCTGTCACCCTCACTGTCAAGAAATGCTTCCTTAAGTTCCTTTGGAACTTTTGGTGCTTAAGTTTGTGGCCATTTCCTCTAGTCCTATTGCTGGCCACCACTGAAAAGAGGCCACTTGATCCTCCTCACTGCCTCCATGGAGGTATTTATAGACACTGATCAGGTCCCCCCTCAGCTTTCTCTTCTCCAGGCTGAACAGGCCCAGCTCTCGCAGCCTTTGCTCATAGGGCAGATGTTCCAGGCCCCTGATCATC
>JAUBOD010000397.1:2739718-2777932 GCA_032353885.1 Nothura maculosa | reverse complement strand
CATCCCTCTTGTACTGGGGAGCCCAGAACTGGACACAGTACTCCAGATGTGGCCTCACCAGGGCTGAGTAGAGGGGAACGATCACCTCTCTTGACTAAAGAGAGACTTTGTCAAAATTTGTCACTAAATAATCAAATCTTGAAAGTGGGAGTCAACTTTTTATTTCTGTCCAAATCAGAAATAATCTGTTTAAAGGGCAAAACTGCCTATAAGTCATTTATTTTAAGCAGCATTTACATACAAATGACAATCAACATTGGCTTGGATGTTTGTGACTATGACACTGTAAGCTAATCATTATTTAAAAATTTCCCGTTGATTGTTTTAGTCCAAGAAGCATGGCAATATTTAGCCTTGAATCACTATCAAAATAGACAGAAACAGGTATTTTGAAAGTAAGCTTGAATGAAAGTATGTCTTACCAACATAACACGCATAATCCAACATTAGCTATTAGAAAATGAGAGGCTATTAGAAAATGAGAGACATAGATATTTTATAAATCTCTCTCTTAAACAGACCATTCTATCCAAGGAATAGATCTGCAGTGATAAGATATACTGAAAGATTTTTTTTGAGCCTGAAAATCTCATCAAAGTGAAATGTTTAAGCTTGATAACAGTGAAAATGATCTTACTCCTTTACTTTTTTTTTTTTTTTTGTTAAAGTTTCATGCAGAACAAACTCCAAAGCTAGATTTAAGCATATCCTCAAGAGTGTTAGGAGAGAGTGTTAGATTGTTGTCTGTAGTTGTTAGTGAGCAAGTGAAATTCTTTCCTTTAATTGTTTCTCAAGTCTTCAGTAAGTCATTTTGCAAAAGACACTGTGGAGATAGTTTTGAGAAATTGGTGTAGTGCACTGGGAATGGTTTCAAACTGCCTTTTGTGGAATCAAATAGGGAAATGTTGGCCCCACTGACAGCAGCAGCAAAATGTGTATTTACTCCTGAAGGAATGAGCTTTAGCTAAAGACTTCTTTCTCTGTAAGCAGAGCTAGAATATGAGCAGTGAAAATGTACACCTCCCTCTATACCAAATATAAGTGCAGATACAACACAGTGCAGATATAACTATACTTTGGAGGAAAAGATAATGCATATACCTTGACTTTAGTCCTCCCTATAACTTGCTAATTAGGATTAATTCTAATGGATCCCTGCATTACTTGTTCAGATCATGTGTGGTAGATCAAATACTCACTGTACAATAATAAACCCCAGGAGATGATTCTTTAAGAAAATATAATATCCAAACTTCTAAAATTTAGGAAACAGTAAACTGAGTGCAGATTTGACACTTGCTAGTGCAAGGCATCTAAGTTACAAATTAGATCCAAAAGCTCTGAAAATGCAGTATTACATTTTAAATATAAAAAGTGTGAAGAGTGTTTCCTGTAAAATTCACTTCAAAGTATCATTTGAAATGCTGTAAAATGTACTGCTATAGCTACAATACTATGACCTTTTATTGAATTATGGAACTAATATATTCCACACATTCACGGTATTCTCTTATTCAAATAAAATAAAAAAGTTATACTTTCAAGTTTTTGAGGTAGAGTTAATTTCTCAAAAATTTGCCAAGATGTTCTGCAGATTTTTGCTGGTGCTGCAAGTTTAGCAGCAGTAGCATAAAAAGATTTTCAACAGTTTAGTGGAAAATCAATTACAAATTATGTGAGGTACCTCCAAAATTTTCCACAGAAATGGGAATACATCCATTCATTTTCTGTAAAACAAAATGGCAAGGTTCCCTGCAAATTTCTTCCAATTTTTCACCTCAATTTTTAACTGAATTCAGTGATATTCTTGTTTCATTTGGGTTGAAGACATCTTTTTACAAGACATTCTTTGTTTTTCATGTGATGTTTTCCCATTTCACTTAGGTGGTAGCTTTGCCTAAGTAATGCCATGAAGCCTTTCCAGAGTTGGGTTAACATTTGCAGTGAATATCACATACAGGTTTTGGTTATCAAGACAGCACAGTTTGTTCAATCATTCATTCATTCAAAAAAAAAAAGATTAAAAAAAAACAGACTCCATGCAGTTTTTGTTGATTTTTTTTCAGTCATTGGAGGCCAGTAACTTTGAAAATAGCAGATGAGAACTTTGTATTTCAAATTAGCAAGAGAGAGAAAAATTTAAGTCTGTTTTAATAGTAATTGGGGTCTATACAAGCAAAGCAAAATTCATCTGCAAATTCGATCCTATACCTTATGCCCACAGACGTACTGCTGCAGAAAGTGATTGCCGTTAGTGCAGAACTACCTCTGTCTACATCAAAGGGTAATCAAAGGGCAGGCTATTTTCCATTTGAGAAAGAAAATATAGTTTCCAATCTCAAGAGACCTACATGCAAATTAGGCGTACTCTCTGCATAGATGTATTCCAGAGATACCCTCCATAAGGAATATAGCACTTTGTCTTCACATTGATAAGATCACTACCATTGCTAATAGCTTTATGGAATAGACAAAAAAATCTTGAATTCTTAAAAGTGGAAGCTTCAGAAATGTGCAGCTTATTTTAAAATCAGTGTTCAGAAAAATGAGAATATAACTTAATTAGCTACTTCTTGCTTTAAAAAAATATATTTTGATCATTTACAAAAAAAAAAATAAAGACAGAAGCAGACAAAAAAATCCTATTCTTTTCTCAATGAAATATAGAGAGTGTTCAAAATAAGAAAACAGAAGCAAATTTCAGGCTTTGACTTCTTGCCTCTGTCACATATAATTTCAGGCTTTCTATGTTGTAGACATGAAACAAACAAAAATTATCCTCTTTCCAGACAATTTAGATGTAAAATGATCACGTATTCGGAAAATGAAGCATTTATATTCACAGACTACCAGCATCCAACATGACTTAATGTTTGTAATGACTTACAAAATTAGCTGATTCCAAAGTAGTTCTTCAAATCATAGGAAAATAAGCCTGCATACTAGGCCATGAACACAGAATCTTCAAGGATGGCAATTTGCTCTTAGAGTTCAAAGCCTGCAAGGACCAAAAATGATATGAACTGCCACATTCAGCTCATTCCTTCTACTAGCAAAAGTCAACAGGACCCTCTGACTGAGCTGCTTTTTTGAATACCGACACTTGCATTTTTCTTGAATATTCCTCCAAAACATGTATCTACATTCTGTTTTGAAGAGTGCATCATTCTCAGTATGATGTCTCATCCTTCAGGATGAAGAGTTTGGGTGATGAATACTCAGATTTACAGAGAAATTCAGATTTAGATCCAGTGAAGGCTAAAAAGTCATGTGTTTACAATTCTTCATTAAAAAAAAGTGAGAAAAATTCTAATCATCTGCAGATAAAATGAAAACAAATCTTTTTGTCTAGATTTTTCAAAATGACTCTAAGCCTAAACAGTCTTTCAGACCATCTTTCATGTTCCATCTTTTTAATTATACCATGTTGCTAAATCGTTGATCCAGGCTCTAATTCACCTTATCCAATCACAGTCTTCTAAAAGTTAATATATTCCAAATTCATTGCTTAGGTGACTATATATTTTCATGGTACAAAGATAGGTAGGTTCAAAGGGAATTTTTTTCTATCCCAGAACAGAGGTCCCAGATTGCTAAGATACAGACAGAGCCTGGATGTAAAGATGTGGAATAAAGTCCAATGTAAAGGTTATGCCTGCATTTTGAGAATGAGCAAGCAATTTGCCTATCAGAAAGAAGGTAAAAGGGAGGATTAATGGTGAAGAGTTTTTTGTTTAGCCATATTAGGTTTGAGGTAATAGCTGGAAATATGTAGGATGGAATTAAAGAGAGAGTAAATAAGTCAATAAAGTAAATATTCTTAATGCTCTGGGACTACTTCTCAAATACAGTATTTGTTCTATATGAAAAGTATTTGGGGCTTTTGGGGATATTACAATAATTATCTCCACCACTCAAAGCTACAATTATAAAATCACTTTTCTCTTCCTGGTTCTTTCTAACATTCCATGCACAGTTATTTTTAAGACCTGGAAAATAAGTTCATATGTCTTTCATGAAGAAAGTTTTGGTTGTCTGGTAGGTAACAACGTATAAGTCTTCTTAATGATTTTACTTAATTACTGTTACTGGCATATCTCCTTATCACTGAAATTGTATCATTTATTTGGGAAAGGTCATCAAGAAAGTAGAAATTTAAATTAAGTGCAATTCAGGTATATTATTCTATTAAAACTGACACATTCAACTTCACAGCCTTATGATCCATTTGACCTTTGCTTTATTGTCTACAGTTTCTGACTATAATGCACCTCTGAATCACTTATGTTTCTTTCAGTGGTCCTATTTAAGCCTTAAACCTTGAAATGTCACCATTGTGTCACCTTCATTCCACCCTTTCTCCTCTGACTCCATTCACAAAGAGTTTTAGGCTATAATCGTTTGAGATGATTTCATCAAGTCTGACTTCAGGGCATGACATCTAGCCATATTTTCTTAGCAACAAGGGCAGACTAGAACATGTCCAGTCCTCTTGCACAAAGTCAGTTATCATCTATGGTGGCTGACAGAAGTTTCCAAGAAAACAAATCATAAGGCAGTATAGAACTTATGTGCAAATCTGGTTTATCAGGCAGGAACTGTTTTTCTACATGAAGAGTCAATGTAGAAGTGTTGGAGAGCCCAACTAAATCAGTCCAGATCTTTTCACCTGCCCCCTTGTCTAACAAAATCTTTTGTCCTTTTTATTTTTTAATGTGTGGTACCACTTTTTCGGACATATACTATTTCAAACTTAAGGTCTGCCAGACCTCTTTTTAATCTAATCAGATCACTACGGGTCATTTCTCAGAATGAACTTTTAAAATATTCCAAATCACCACTGGCAACTGAGGTTAATCACCCCGATAGCCTCCTCAAATCCATGACCTTTCCCTTCCCCCAGTAACCTTAGTACCAGCAGAAAATGTTCCTTTATTGCCTTTTTTATCCAGGAATATAGTTCCTGGAAATCTCTTAGAATTATTTGATAAGCTTTTCAGTATTAATATGATGCATGTGCTACACTTTCAAAGTATTCCAAGATACATTTTTGGCTTCATTCTCTAACATGCCAAGCTACATGAGCTATAAGGTGATGCAGTATTATAAGGTATTTCCATTACTAGATGAATTTTGATAAAATCTATTATTATCCTAAATTTCTATAATATTTGTAATCTATTTTAAAATACACTTCTCTCTTTTTCTTTTTTTTTTCCTGAAAAATATGCATCAGTTTTAATTTGGAGAATTTCAAATGCTGTACATTCTGTTAATTCCTGCTTGTTCCTCAGTGTCCTGATCAGTCACATATACTTTCATTTGACAACATCCCTAGAAAAACAGCCAGAAAATCTGAGGTCTTAATAACCATCCACTTGGATATGCAGAGCATTTTAAATACCTCACGCAAATAAAGTTCCTCTTCTCCATCAGGAAGACCAGCAATAGTGCTTCAGAATCAATTGCAAGGATGCACCCTGAGTTAAGCAGCATACGTAAGGGATTATATTTTAGGCCATTCATTCTAGATTTTTTCAGAAATCCACCTTCAAGTCTGCAAAGCCCTGCTGCACATGGACCATGAGTTCTGGGCTGTATAGTTTAAGTTTGCATTTCAGAAATATCTCTATCTAAGTAAACCTTCAACATAGCAGCAGTTGTTTAAACATACATACACAATGAACACACAATAGGTAACAATTTTGCCATAGTGTCCTTAGGTAAGTTGTCATACCTCACAGTTTATGCTCTGTATACTTTTTTACAGCCATGGAATGAATCCTATAATGTACCCAAATCACTCAAGCGCAGAAAGCAATTTGCATGAGGAATGAATTGTTAATGTATTTCTAAAACTCAAACATGTTTTTTTGTTGTTTGGTTTTCAAGTTGATGGTTTAGTACAGACTACATTGCACTACTTCCTTAAAGTTGAGTCCTTGCTATGTGTGACGAATAAGTCTTCCATTTGCATCAATACTGACTATTGCTTTGGAATCCTCAGTTTATAAAGCAACATTTCTATTGAGCCGTAGAAGAACCAGATTCTAGCATATCCCCAAATCACGCACCACTACAATGCCCATCACCTCAAATGATATGCTGTCAATGGTTTCATAAAAGTAGAAGTTGAGCCTAGACATTGTTAATGAGGCAAAAGAGCTAGGCAGAGGCATTTCCAGGTATTGCTTTCCATTATTTACATTTTCTTTCAAATCTACACAGGTCCATATTCCATTGGTAAGTCATCAGGTCTAAGTTGAAGAAAATTTTGTTAAGAATTAAGTTTTAAAATCAGAAATGGTTTGTAAGCTAGATGTTAAAAATTATCTTCACTACATCCTGACCCTCAATCCTACTGCACCTGCTCCCAGGTTTTATATTATCCACACCAGGTTTACAAAGCAGCTCCTCTCCTCTTATGTCCCTGCTATCTCAGGTTTGTTACATGAAGGCTACTATTCTTCTCTTTGTGAAGAAAAGGCAAGTCCTCACCCCCTTATGGCCACCCCTTCTCCTGCCACTGCTCAGGGTTTTGGCAACAACCCTCATAATAATGTTCTCTTCAGTAGAGGCCCATGGATTTCATCTTGAGAGTGGTTTATCTGTTTATATGCTGTGCAACCAAAATTGGAGGGATATGGAAAGAGAGAATACTAGCTTCATCCTTCAATGGGCTAAAAATCAGCACAGTCCCAGAGTAAACATTATTTCCCTTTAATCAGCTTCTGAGCAGCATTATAAAACACTTCCAGCCATTAAAAAAACTATTCCTAACTACAAGAGCCACTCTTCTAAAACAGTCTAATAAAATGTGAAATAAGCCTTCTTCATAAAATATTTAATAAATCTACAAAAGTTTAATAACACATAATGGGCAACCTCATAAAATCCATGAAAAGTAGTATTTAGTCATTGAATTTCATCGTTTCTTGACTTACCAAACAGATTATCCAAACAAAATAGCCTGTTGCACATAACAAAAATTAACCACATCCTAAAAATGAGAGAGAAAAATATGTGGGGATTCTATTCTATTAAGGATTTTTTTTGTTGTTTTTTTATTGATTGGCAGAAATGGATTAGCTTCATCAATGTTAAACTCACCATATTTCAGCTCTCATTGACCATCAAAAGGTCTACCAGGATAAAGAGAGAATTACTGTGGTTATACATACTGGTAGGGTATTAAAATATTGTCCACATGACTTATTTCAGGGAAGATAAATCTATTATATATAAAAAATTCTCCCATATAAGTTAGATGCTCTGGACAGATACAGTTTCTAACATAAACCTTACTTGTTTACTCATCCTAAAGAAAGGAAAGTGATAAAAGTTCAATTATCCTACATAAGGAGACTCGCAAAAATCAGACTGGATTTGGCTCTGCAGTTAAATGAAATAACTCCTAGAAGGGCAAATAAAAATAATTTAGTGCAGGAAAGCTGCATCAAATGCGTTAAAAATCTCCCCAGTTTCCAAAATCTTGTTTAGAAGTTATGGTTTCTCTACTATTAGTTAGATTATCTAGAAAAGTTAGATTTTCTTTTAAATCTAATCAGATTAGTGAATTTCATATAAATACTTATGTAACATACAAGAAAGGGTTGAGGAAAAAAGTAAAATCCCTGTGAGGTGAAACTTAATAGATTGTAGTTGGTTGCTCCAAACTGTTTGTGGTTAAAAGCGGCTTAAAAGTACGGAGTTATTACGCTATGAGTAAGTGAGGTTTTATTTCTTTATTTCTTTTCTTTCTTTTTTGTTTTTCCTCTTCAGTGTAATTTCTTACCAGGAATTGTCACCTTGAGTGAAATCTTGCATTAACCCAAATGCCAGATTAATGATTTTCCTAAGATGTTCTTCTGTGACTACCTTTTCCTGAAGTGTCATTGATGCCATACGCCATATGGGGCACTGACCACCCAAACCTTCAGTTAAATCAGTGATGTGGAGCAGTCTTTAAAAAGCTATTTATAAGGCAATGTTGCTGACATAAAGAAAGTAACACTGGAATCTATTAGCATGCAGAACACCCATTGACTCATCTGGTATTTTCATATATGAAAAGTTGGAAGAATTGGAAAACTTTCTCTCTTTCCTCTCTTAGAGAAAGCTGAGATTTCACTCAGAGCTATTAGAAATTTCTTAGTGTACATTTCACAAATACTTAGACACTTTAAATCAAGTTAAATCAAGTTAAAAAAAATTATTTATTTATGTTGTACAGGTGTACCTACATGCACTCCATACTGTATTCTGAGATAGCCAAAATAACAAATTCCTTTTGCTCTTTAACTTTCACTGCTTAGAGTTTAGCTCAAAAGAATGGAAACAAGATTAATGGCAATAAGATGCTGGCATACCTAGGTCAGCGAGAAAGACTTGATCAATCCCCTAGAGAGGAGCAGCCACCTTATTTCTGTGCTGCTTGTCACATAGTATTGCTGTTGTCATTTTGGTGAGATCTTCTAATTCAGAGAATTTGAGCAGATATCTTGTTCAGTGGGATGTCACTGTATTCTTGAGTATTCAGTCTCACCCTTAGCAAAACCATAAGGGTGAAACAGCTTTAAGATTGATGTAGCTTGTACCAGTGCTACTAGGAAGCTGTTTTGTGCACCTGGGATTGGACTGCCAGAGCACAAGTAAACATTTATTTCAAAAATTGAGGACAGAAGATACAGGTCTGTTAACATGTAGTAGATTATGCCAGCATTATATTAATCTGAAATTCTCCTATATTAACCAAAACCACTGGACCTCTTTTTATTGTCAGTAGAAGGAAGAGACATAAGGAAAAAGTACGTATGCTTTAGAATATGTAGAAAAAAATGATCTCTGACATAATGTTAAAAGACTAATACTTTGCCTGTCAAATGCCTACTATCATTTCACAACTCTGACCCTCAAAAGAAAAAAACTTTGTTTATTCTCTGTATAGGTGTTCTATAAATGCGAAATTACATTATAAAAAGAAAGCGTTTATGTTATTTTAAAGGTAAAAAGGCCATTTGCATGACAAATGCAAAAACGAAGTTCTCAAGTGAGATAGTGTTGAGATGAGACCCATATTGTGCAAAAGCGATTCTTCCTTTTAGTCATTACACAGTCTTTTGAGTAACCCTTTTCAAGCAGTGGTTGGCACAGAGATAAGATCTTCAGGATCTTTTGAGAATAAGCCTGAAAAAACACACAGCTGCTGGAAAATCATGTCTCAATCTAGTTTCAAATGATGATTTAGCTGTTATGAAAAGATAAGAACTCTAAAACTTTACCAAAATAAGCTGTCTTTTTAAAAAAATGAGCCAATGTTTATTGATTTCCTGGACATGGAAGAAAAGCTTTTGAGTTACAAAAGATTTTTGTCAGCCAGAGAGCAAATTAGCTGTCCAAGATCTTTTCTAATCTACCTCTGGAATACTTCCTCTATCCGGCTTCTCTCTATGGCTGTATGAATGCTGAATGAATTAATGCTGTAAGAAAGTGAATGTTACAGTTCATTTAGTGGTAAAGGCTCTTCCTGTCCACTCTATAGCTCATACTTCTCTCAGCTGTTCACGGTACCACACAGTAAACAGGTCACTAAAACCAAAATAAAGGCCACCCAGATAGCTCTATTTGCACAACTGACAGTGAAGTTATATTGTCTCCTTAATCCAAACCATATGCAAGTTGGCATGGAAAAAGGATAGTGGAAAAGGTAGAAGGGTTCGTTTGCAGTCAGATCAATTTGCTGAACTGACTTACTGATGCCATGCGCACTTCCTAGTAATGGGATAGGGGAGATGGTAGAATGGGAATACACAGAGGATGGAAAAGGAAGAAATTGCCCTTCTTTTTCTTGTTTCCGTTAATCCTTGCTCTAGGAAGATTATTGTTAAAAGTTGATGTACAGGGACATACTTACACTTTCCCTCAAGAATGGTATTTATCTCAGAAAACGGCCTCACTTTTTTCATGACGGACAAAAAGCCATATGTTAACCAGTAAGGTAATCAGATTCTTTGTCTCAGAGCAAGACAAGAATGTAATGTAATTCATTCCTTAAAAAAAAAAGATACAGGGAAGAGGAAAATATCTCAAAAACAAACATATTTTTTTCCACAAGAAAGAGATTTTAAAGTGTTTTGAATAAAAATTCTATTCTCTTCCACTGAATTCCTTATTTTTATAGCATTTTTATAGCAATGACCTACGTAATAAACTGGGTTTAGTCAACACTCAGTGTGTTTCCTGTCCTCAAAAGCACTGAGCCTCCCTAGCCACAGGTGCACGTAGCACTTGTGACCAGCTCCAGGGTTGTTTCCACAAATATCAACTAAAGGGAAATTGCATTACAGACACATACCCAGCCACTCTTTTTTTTCCCTTCTGATGGAACACAATGGGACTTGGATACATAGGATTAAGAAACTGATGGCAAATTCTCTGAGTAAAATTCCCATGATGACATTAGCTCTATCTCTGTGGACACAGTCATAAGCATCTGAGCTCAGCTTTTTGGATACCAAAATATTTTTCCGCACTTTCCAGCCTATTGATAATTAAGTGCATCGAGAGAGCAGTTGATACTCTTAATATTAACAAGCCATGTGCCCATCTAGTGCTGGTGCCCACTGCTTAATAGTCCTCCTAGAGGTCTTTTAAAGCTAGGGAATGTAAAATCTGAATAAATGCATTAACAATATTTTAAATGAGTGTGTCTTGGATGAAAAGCTAGCACTCTTACAGAACACAGCCTTTCCTGGTGTGAAATTACTGGTTACAGATATCTTCCTTCACACATTGCTTGTGCATGCCCCAGAAGTAAGACAGGAAAGAGCCTTTTCCAGCAGCTTAATTCACTGCTCTTAAAATAAGGAAGGAAAGAGCCATTTGCCAGCAGCTTGATTCATTGTCATTAAAATAAGACTTGTCAGATAAATTTGGTTAGAGACAAGAGACTTGTTTAGAGGTGGGATCATCAGAGCAGGTCTAGAATCTAGACAAACGAGTTAACAAGAGCTAGTGTTAGAGTTGGAGCTACAGTCAGGGAGTCCATTTGAACCACCAGGGCCCAGAAATAGACTGAGTTTACAAGCGAATGTGTTAAAGGTTAGTTTGGCAGGTGGTGATATTGCCTGAAAGAGCAATACCTAAGGTGGGAGTAGGAAAGAGTCATAAAGTTCAAACTAACAGTAAGCTTGTAGGCAGATGTATGATTCCAGCCTCAAGAAGCTGATGGCAAGAGAAAAACAGCTCATTCACAGCCTGACTGTTAATGGTAATGGTGCCTCAGAGAGCAGTCAGTGAAAAAAGAAAAAAAAAACTTCTCAACGTGGGGAAAAAAAAGCAACTGTGCCCAGGAACTTAAAGTAACAAAAAAGAAAATTTAAGATAACATTTCCTACTGAAGTCTTCAAAAGTATAAGACAGATTTTGTATAAGCCAGCAAGTAATCTTCTCTGCTGGGATGCTGGGCAAGTAGTTATTCCTTGGAATGTCTACCTCCATATGTGCTTCAAGCTTTGGAAATAGGACACTACCTTTTTCCTCTATCCTGGAATTAATTCAGCAAGTTGCTGAACAGTTTGGCAGTCAGATCATGTTTCCATGTCTATGACGTGTCTTTAAAAAACAGTAGTTCAGTGCTGTCTGTGGCAAGACATATTGTTTGACCAACAAGACTGCATGCACTACCAACCATCTGACTTGAGTATTATGCCACTCACTATTCTCATTCACTTTCTAGAAACTCTGCTGCATTGTTGGAAGTGATTGGACTTTATAGATGACTTAAATATCTTTCACATTCATTGACAGAGAACATTTTTGTCAAAGAAACCAGAACATTAGTTCTTTTGCTTGAAGGAAAAAAGTACCAATTCCAAACTTCTTTAGAAGAGGCCGAGAAATAAAATAGGAAGAAAGTAGGAAGATGTCTTGAAGAAAATATTCCAAGGAACAGAAAAGTAATGCACTTCCTAACAGAGTTGCCTTTCCTCTTCTTTGTTGCAAGCTTCTTTTGGGACTAAACTTGACTGTAGCACATTTGGAACAATGACGCAATGAAAAGAAGTATTTTCCTCCACTCTCAAATTCAGAGAGTCCATGTTACAGGAATCTTTGAAGTCACATGGTGTCACCACACCTGCAGAACTTCTTTGAGAAGCAGAAAAAGAAGAGGCAGTTTCAGATTTTTTTCTTCTTCCTCGACAGAATAGCCCTGTTATTCACTGAGCAGTGAGCCTTGGTTATGGAACTACAGGTCACCATCCTGCATTGATATTAAGATAGTAACCATAGTCTCTCCATAATCCTCTCCTACTTCCCCAGCTCTCCTCCTCCTGTTCCCTTTACTCTTTCTGTCCCCAAGATGTAGCCACTCCAACGGTTCTCATGAGATTGGGTTCTTTCTCTGCAGGATAAGATCCAGCATCTTCCTCCTCTGGAAAGGAGCATGTTGCTTCTTTATGTATTTTATCTTGCAGTCTGTCAATAGGTAGAACAGCAAGAGGAACTTTTTCAAAATAAAAATTTGAACATAAAAGTGAGAGAAGGAACAGTTTGATCAGTTTGATTTCCACTAACAGAGATCAGGTCTGCAAACTGAGCAATAAATGGGAGGGAGGCTTCAACACATATGTCACTGTTCATATGTAACCATGAACTTATTTTGCACTGTGATGTAATGCAGTTCACAGAGGCCTTCAGCCCTAAGTTCTACATATGTAGACACAGGCAAACTTTTTGCAATATGAACACCAATTCTAGCATTAAAATCTTCAAATGCGGAAAAGATCTGCTTCTTCCAGGGAAAATCACATTAGACAAGAAAGAATTTCTGGGATAAAAGACTTTTCTTTTTTTTTTTTTTCTTTCATTAAAACCAGGTCTATTCATATGAATAAATAAGGAAGGAGGAAAAGTACAAAGGCATTTTTATTCTTTTGGTCACCTTTAACATTTAGGAGGATAAACAGCCTACAAGTTGGATGTGGTATTGACATAAGAGGGATCATTTTAATTAATACAGAACACAAGACTTCTATTGGAGAACAAGAGCAATGAGTGCAATGTGGAGACTCTCTGCTTAAAATATTTGGAAGACACACTCACACTATGACCTCTTTCCAGTTTCCAGTGGTATTAGAGATGAAGCCAGTATAAATCCAGTTGTCACAAAAGAACAAGTTATAGTATATATTAAACCACAAAAAAATACTTTCAAATAATATTAAGAGTATGACTTAAGCCCACAAAAGCTAGGAAATTCAGAGTGAGGGCTGCAATTCTGTCCTTAGCTCACCTCATTTTATTTAGGTATTGTACCTGATATGATAGTTCCATGAAACATGATGGTTTCGGTTTACGAAGATTAATACAAAATTTGGCATTCTCCTGTGCTAGTAAGGTTTGCCAGTTTAGCTAGAGCTGAAGAAAACCTTCTGAGTGGAGGATTATATGAGGAATAATCCAGATCTCTGTATCAAACATTACTAATAGAATATATGCCTCAGTTTATCTCATTCACCTTGTGATCTATGTTCCTGGACTTCAAAGAGTTAAGTTCGTGCACATACATTTGCTGGGAGTCCTCTGAGCACAGAAAACAAGTAACAGAATGGAGCTGAAAGAGATATATCTCTACTAACTGTGAAGAGCATAGTTTGCACTGGTCTGATGGAAAGCTGTGAAAATAGAAACAGAGAAATGCCTGCACATGTTTTATTTAGCTCTACGTATGTCTTATGCTTGCTAAAGTGAAGAGTGATTACTTTCTGGAACTTTTACAAAGCTTACGTATGTTTTCTATCAAAAATCATAAATAGTTAGGATTACCATTTGGATTTGATAAAATCATGAATAATTCTAGCAAATATTATGAATAATTCCAGTATCAGAGCAAACTTCAGCCTGCCATTTCAGAAAAATCTTGCAGATAGAGCTCAAGAGTGACTCATGATTTTTCTGATATGTCAAACAAGCAATAATATATTTATCTGAAAAGGTCAATCTGGGATGCTTAAAAGATGAAGGTTCTGAAAAGATATACATTTGGATGTCTGGAGCCAATGGAAATTTGCAGTGGAATCTAAGCAGGCAGCAGAGTACTCTTGTACTCAGGAGCCAGGAGAAGTTACTGAAACCTACTGAAGTGAAGGGAAATTTAAATTATGTTAATATATTACTATGAAAGCAGTAATATGCCATAAAACTTCACCAGCACAGCAGTTTGGTGAAGGTCTACTTGGGGATATCTACATATATAGCTTTTTGCTGATGTAAGAGCATCTACAAAAGAGTTTCCATTAACACTGCTTTGTCAGGTGAATTATATTGTTTATGCATATCAAACTAATCTTGAATAAAGAAATCACAAAACTTTGGCTTCATTGCTTACAGTATTTTAAAGGAAGTCAGTGACAGCTGGTTTAGGTCCACTAGACACATTGGTGTTTTCAGCCTCTTCATTGGATTTCATACGGAGTTAGGTCAATGACTTCATCATCATACTTACATACATCATCATACTTACAAACATCAGATGACTTCATCATCTGAGCTTATGTGGTGATTGATCCCCAAAGCTCATTTGAAATAATGATCTCTCAGTTTTGATGTGAAATCAGGTACTTATGCTTTCCAAAAATTCAGATCATGAGTTCCTTCATAGTTTTCCAAACATTTCTGAAAGTGGAACTGGGTTTTGAATTTGCAATGAATTTCACAACTGGATGACTTCCTTAGAGTAAGTCTGTATTTCTCCATGAGACTTGCCATGCTCTTCACAAAATACAGTAACCTATGGTTCTGTACTTTTCTACATTAGATATGCATGAGAATCTGAATGAAAGCTTTGTAGTTCTTTGTACTTTAAAGACAAAACACAGAGATTTAATAAAACTAACTTATATACATGGTATTCACTCTTTTAAATCCCTCTGCACTACTTTGAAATTTTGGTGATTAATTATAGCTGAACGTACATGTGTCTTAGTTAACCTACTTAAGGAAACAGAATTCTTGTAAACAGACTGTCATCTATTTATAAAAACAACAGTAATTACCAACAGCTTTTATTTTAGCTGTCCTTCTATCATCCGTGCTCAGAATGAAGATGTGAGTACAAAGCTGTCAACATTCTCCCATTCACTTCTAGAAGTACAGCATGGAACTCATTCTTTCTATGAAGACCAGTTTCATGCCTATTTTAAAGACAGTTCAAACAGATGCCAAAGAATTTTTTTAAGAAAGCCTATAGGTTTGCATCAAATAAAAAATGAAAATTAACTGAAACAGTCTAGTGTTGTTGTGTTCCAAGATGTGCTTCCAAGACTGAGGAAGCTCTCTTGAGCACAACCATGTGCCTGAGCAACCATATAGAATTACTATGTCGCTGATGCATGGTTGCTTGGTAAGAAACCAGGAATCAGTTGTGAGTCCTCATCAGGCTGATCATGCTAAACCCAGTTTGTCTAAAGCAGTATTTTGAAACAATCACTGTCATAAATGCTACTGAGAAACTAACCTCAGGTTAATCCGCTATGGAGAAATTTTCACGTACAGTAAATTCAACATAACAACTCAACTTAAATGAACTACATTTAATCTTCCACACTCCTTCTGTGTACCAAAATATTCTCAGAAAAAAAATCTTCAATCAATAACTCACTTGAAGAATGTAGGAATTAACCTACACTAATAAACATTAAAAACATAGCCACTTAACTCAGAAAAATGTTGAGACCTGATGCAAGGTAATGGAGAACTGAAACTCTGTTAAATTCAGAATTCACAACAAGCTCTAAATACAACCAATATTCCTTGAAAGGACTGCAAATATTATAAACAAGCCATGACCCAGTTTTCAGCACAGTTGCGCCAAACTATTTTTGTGTTTAAATAAAAATAACAAAAATGCACATTTTTTCATAGTTTCAACACAAAATCAAGGGGGCATAAGGGGGGAGCTGTGGGATGAGATGAGTTTCATTTTACAGTTTTGGAACAACCAAAATGCAAAGTAAAATGAACATGGTGAATGCATAGAACCACAGGAACCAAAACCAAAGAAAAGGTTGAAATGGAATGTTATTACAGCTTTTATATCTATCAGGGTAGCTTGGTACTATCTGGCCCTATCACAATAGTATTTGAATAATGCATTTTGTAAGGATTTTTACATTTGTTTCTCACCAGTGAAACCATTACTGGAAGAGTGTGTGTAATATTGTGCCCACACTTAAAAAATATATATTTCAAAAATTGTAAAAGCCTCAGGAAAGAAAAACAAGAAAGAATCATGGTTTGGAAAACATAACTGCAGAATGACAGAACAGAAAAGCTCAGTTTAGTTCATTTGTTCAAGTGAAGCAAAGTAAGCAACATGATAATAGTTTATCAGTGGTTAAGTGAGGATAAGATTTTATATAGTGGATTTTCTTTAATTAAGAAAAGACAACTAGCAAGAACTAATAGCTAGAGATTACTGGATAGCTGGATAAGGTAAAAATAAGGTGCACAATTCAGATTATCAAGTTAATAACCAATAATTTGCAAGTGTTATTGTAGAGTTATTCGTCACTTCAAATATTTGAATGGAAAAGAAATGTCTTAAAATAATTTTCCTAAATCCATCTAAGAGGCTTAATGCTAAGGTTATTATGAAAAGATTTAGAATCTGATTATGGTAACCTCAGTCACAATGCAATGAATAAAAGTGGAATATTTCCCATACATGTTCATTTATGAGACCCACGGATGACAGTATAAGTTGAAATTTTCTAATTTTCTGAAATTTTTAATGAATTATTTTCCTCCTTGGCCTCCTTTCCATCAATGTTAATATGATTTTTACTTTTGGCTTTAATAGATCATGAAGTTTGAGGACTTAGGAAAATCTTATCCTTAGTGTCACAAAAGTTGACATTTGAAATGAACTGGCTGTTTTTCTCCTTTACATGCTTTTTATAGTAAATTCTTTTAGGAAAAGAAAAGCTTGTAGTCAATCTCCCATAAGGTAGAATGATTTGAATGATTTTACACAGTTCTTCTCAAAAATTAAATTGTCACAGATCTGCTGTGTCACCAAAACTTTCACTGTTTTTGCCTTTTGCTTTGAGAAGAAAGTAGCAATACAGTGAGCTGTAATAGAACGCTTAGAAAATGGGTTTTAAAATAATATATTTTGCAGCATCGTTTCTTTCTTCGAGAAGTGTTCCAGATCATGTTGGTTACTGACTGTCATAAACAGAGGTGGAAGAAGAAATCTCTGCTTTGTCCATCAGTGAAATGCTACCATCCTCAAGTGGAGTCCAGCAAAATTTCCCAGTGACTTCTTCATCCAAAATTACAGAGAATTTGAGTGCATTCGCCAGATTATCCAAACCAGTCATCTTGCAGGAATATGCAAGTCGTTTCCAACTAGAAGTTGTTTCTATGGAAAAACAAACCAGAATTTTACTACTGCTCTCCCAGAAAACAGAACTAGTAACTCACAAACAAATCTTCAGCTAATATGGTTCTTTGCCTCATGAGAATGAGAGCATTCTATCAAGTTTAAGCTAGAATAAGTATTATATGAGGGGGGAATGAGACATTTTCCTTCCTACTGTCAGAAAAAGGAAGATTGAGACTCAGGAAGTTCCAGTTTGTCTTCAAATTATCTTTGAATGCATGTTGTAGAAAATAGAGATATTTAGTTCTGTTCTGCACAGTTTTGAACTCTTCTCCTCTCTTGCTCTCACATATTATCCGTTACCAGTTCTTGTTCTTTCCTTGAGTTTTCCAGGCTTCATCTCATATGAAAGTGTATATGTTGACATGTGGCTAGTTATCCACAGTAGGTTTATTTTTTTTACTTCATGGAGAGAGAAAAGCATTTCTAGAGCCCCATTATTCTTTGTGAATAGACTGCTGAAACAGTCCCCAGTCTAGAAGCTCCAATAGCTTTTTATTGATGATAAAATGGAGTCTGTGTCAGCATCTGAGATGTCAAAGTTTACATTATAGCTAAACGAGATAAATCCAATTCTTCTTAGTCAAATTATATTTATAAATCAGGTGTTCTGTAATTAAATCAAGGAAGTGCAGACACACAACAAGTCTCCTGTGACTATTCCCAATCAAGGTGAATACAACTAGTGAGAAATTCAAAAGTAATTGATGCTCACCAGCTATGTCTTATCTACTAATTTCTTTATTAACAGACTGTTGACTGAATTCAAAGATGATATGTATTCAATGGACAGATGAGAAGGACATGACATAATTATTAGCTTAAGATAAATTCAGCTGTTGACTATAGAAGCTGTCATGTTCTGTACCTCCCCTAAGCATGAATCCTTATTTGCACTCAGGTGTTAGCATTTGCATGACTACATGGCAAACTAATTCAGCCAAAAAGTTAGCAATCATCATGTGAATTAGTTCTCTAAATGTCATGAAGTAGGAATATGTACCACAAGTTGGGGATAGGTGAGGTCACCTCTTTTGAAAGAAGCACATACTTAGATGAACTTTAAGTGATTGTGAAACCATAGTTTACAAGCAGAGTGCTACAAGCAGAGTGCTAATTCTCATTACCTATTGCATTGCCACAGCATGTAACCACTTGTTCTTAGATTTTTGTGAAAACACAAGATTAAACTCAATAGAGACTGTCATTTGTTAGTGCCCGAGAAATCATTTGACAACTGAAGAAGTAGCAAGTGAGTACTGAAGAAATAAAGATCTTGGTGTTGAAGAGTAAACAATCAGATCAGTGGAAAGCTTCATTTGGGAGAAGAAGTGGGAAGAAGAAAAGTGAAGAACATTTGCAACCAGAACATAACATCCTGAAATTTTCATTTAAAATGAGAAGAAAACAGATATTCAACATACAAATTCTCTTGACAAATTTCGCCTCCCTGCTCCAAAATATAAGGGTTCAAATCTTCTTAATAAAATAGCTGCAACTTTCTTTTTCTTAGTTTCTTAGAAACAACTGGGGTATTTGGAGCAAAATTTTCTCCAATAAATCCTTTCAGAATGAGATACTTATCATTGAAAGGATCACTTAAATAGTTAAGTTTAGCTACTGAGAACAAGATTTTATAAGACACATCTGAAAACTTTAATAGTAGGCAGCATTTCCAGTCCCAATGAGAATACTTGTATAAACATGTGTATGGGAAGTTCTGAGGTGAAGTAAGAACACTGCTCAGCAGTAAATGTTTACTTTTTAAGTGTTGCTTCTATAAACATTGTATTAGCATGTATGTACACTGTGTGCCATACAGCAACAATATGTTTTAGCACATCCTGTATAACACTCATCCTCAGAAAGATATATGGAATATAGAACAATTCATACTCATAATTTATCTTGTGGAGTAAGCATACACTCCTGTTGTGATACAACTATTTAAGAGCAATTGGAGGTACACATCAAAAATAATGTTCAACCTCAGTTGTCAAGTTCAATAAATATGTGTTTCTTATTATTAATTTATATGAAAATGGTTTTTAAAGAGTCCAGTAAAGCACAATGTGGACCTGTTGAAAACATGACCCCTGTCTTCATAAGCTTACAATAACTATCTATCCTAGTGATGACCTATCTATTACAGTGATGCTAAGCCAGATATTTATAGGGATTTTCTTGTAAATGGTGTTTTGATTGTACATTCTCAAAAATACATATCTCTTCAAGATCTTCTATGTAATATCCTGTTAAAAGGAAATTTACCTCTCCTTCTCCCCCTCCCCCAGAGCCTAGTGAGGACCCAAGGGCTAATCAAAACCACTACAGGCCTTTTAGCAAGTAATTTGAATTAATCAAATCATCCCTGCTGTTTTTTGTTAATGTTTGGACAATCTAGCTTCTCTGCAGTACACTCTAGCAGTCTGAGTGCATGACAGGGAGCCAGAAACTCCTTGAGTTCTACTCCTGGCTCTGATGATGATTCTCTCTGTGGCTTTGGGCAAAGAATCTTTGTTCTATAGTAAAATGCTTGTATTGGCAAGATGATGAACTACTGTAGATGATCTAATAAATTTTTTCCATCTTTTAATTTCTATGGTTCTCTAATGCTAACAACCTAAGTTTTAGCCTCTTCATCTAAAGAGAGGAGATAAGTGTTTATCCAGTTCGCTGGCATACTAAGAAGGATTAAAGTTTATACAGGACTGAAACTACAATGCGTACGCGTCTATTTCTTAGCACCTTGTGAATCATAACACCTCTAAAGAGAGCACAACACAGGATCAGATTTAATAGCCTCCCCTCCTCTCTGCTAATCATTCTAGTTTGAGCTTGATGGAAAATTTTACCTATAACAAGTTAGTGACCCATCTGTTCTATTTTGACCTTGCTTCTCCAGAATGTTCAGAAGGGTAGAACAACCTCCATACTAGCCGGTGGTGGATTCTTGTTTTGCAAAAGCAGAGCTTAAGGGCAAACAGGGCAAAATTCCTAGAGTGATGCTTATGCCAATGCATACAATGACAGAGTTATTGTATGAATGCTTGCATTCCTCAGCTGTTACAACCAGTTAAGTTACACCCACTGTTTGCTGACTGAATATAAAGACTGTTATGGATGACTCTAACTTGACCTAGAGAATGCACTGACGCATAATAGCTCTAAGTTTAAGATAACCCAAAAAATTATAAGCCACTTTGGGCTGAATGATTTTCCCCAGATATGCAAAACATTTGCTTGAGTAGAGAAACTGTCTTTAATGATATTTAAATGGCTTCCCAAGGCTGTCAATATAGAGAGTCAATGGTAAAGAGCATTATACAGATGTTGAATATTTTTTCTTTGATTTGATTTCTCTTACAATATGTTACATCTGGAACTTCCTGATCAGAATTACTCTTTTACATTTAGATGTTCTTGAATAATTATTTCTGAATGATTGTTCTTGTTATAAAGATTTTTTTATGTAAGTTCATGGAAATATCTATACCATTTCCCTCTTTCAACCCCTTCTCTGATTCCCTCCAATTTATTTTCCTCATTGTAAATGCACAGAGCGTCTTTGCCCAAATGCATCTCTTATGCATGCCATCTCTGTTCCCTGTCATTCTGGAAATAATATTCCCCTAAACATCTCATATTTCCTTCTCCTACTCTTTTCATTATGTCACCTCTTCATCAGGGAACTGTTTCATTCCTCAGCCCACAATCCTCTCCTCTTTGCCATTTAAGTTCAGAACTTAAAAACTTCCAATCCCACCAACTATCATCAAGTGAAGGACCTTATTTAAATAATACTTTCTAAATGTCAGCTACTCCTACATCTAAGTCTCCTCTCTTTTCCATGGCTGTCTGTAAGTTCTTTGTTGAAAGCAACATCCTTACTTTCAGTTTTTATGATACTTGTTTAAGATTAGTAACACTACACATCTGAAAATTATTACTAAAATTTCTAAGTTGCTTCATCTGCTATTCAAAGGACACTAACTGTAGCAACCGTTGTAGTCTGCTACAAAATGAACGCCATTTTGCCCCTTTAATTTATGTGCAATAATCAAAAGAGGATGCAGTTGACAACATGCAATAAGTGATGATAACAATAATATATAATAAAGCCTGCTTACCTAATGTTGACAGTGAGCATCACACAGAAGGAAAGAACAGAGAATAATAATCAAGGATTATGTTTCAGTGAAGGAATTCCCAAAGACTTCATATTCAGCTACAGCAAAAATTGCCTTTCTCACATCAAGCCATGCCCAGAAGCAAATATTATGGAAAAGGTTGCTAATGAGTTACATCAGTGCTTGATAGGGATTTTCCTCTTATTGTTTTACTAGTTTACAGTGCTGTTCCTACAACTGCTTTTTATCTTAATCTATTTTCTTTAATGCAGGATGTTACTTTGGTCTGCTGTACATTCAAATATACATATATTTGGTCTATACATTCTCCTAAGAGCAGAAAGAGCAATGATAGTCCTTGCTTAAGCAGTGGCAATATGTCTACAAGGTAGATAGGTAGCTTGGCATTTGACACCTCTGCAAGCAGAACAGGAGACAGCAATATAAAGAATGCGTCATGAGTGCCACATTGGCCTACACAACTCAATATTACTGCAGGGGGATATGATGACCTACAAGATCACCAGGCCTTTGGACTGAAAGATAAAAAGGAAGAGATAAATGTGATTCAGAGCTTTGCCCAATTTACAGTGTATTTGGGAAACTATTAAACCTATGGCAACAGTCATAATACTTTGCAATAATGTGACTATCTTTGTATGAAAATACTAGCAATTTTTGTTTATGAACTGAAATTCTACCAAATTAATTATTCCTCCAAAAGAGATCACATTGCCATTCTTCTAAAATAGTTTATAACCTCAGTCGATAGACACTTGCTATCTTAAATTAGTTGATAACAACATAGCAATATGATGAAAATTATATACAATTATTCTTATTTATACCACATATTAGTAGAGTTGTTGAGTTAAGTAATCAGGCAAACTACAGAGGAATAGTTGGTTAACCAATCAGTGTATTTTCTTAGAAATGAATACATAAACCTCAAGACATACCACAGTTAAAAGCTAGTTCATTTACTGGCAAGCAACTAAAAGATATCTAGAAATCTTTGGAAAAGGATTCCCCTCCCCCCAGAAAAAAATTTTACTTCATACAAGTCACAAGAAAGTTATTATCCAAGCTAGGTCACTGACAAGAGATGTTATTAATGATCCCATTGAAATTATTAATGCATTTAACAATCACTTTACAAACTATAATATTATATCCTGGGAGAACACTAAATCATGCTGGTTACTTGGATGAAGATCAAATAAGCTCAGGATGAAAAGATCAGACTCTGAGAAAGTTTAGAGCACTTTGTGATTAATAAAAATTAACTGCCAGGATTGTTTGATTTGCATTTAAGTTCACAGAGAATCTTGTGTTGACTGGATTTTACCACTTGGTTTAGAATGACACAATAATTAAGCACACCTCTGCACTAAAAACCACAAGCATTAGTACAATAGAAGGATGAATAAAATACTATAGTTTTACACAAATGCGATACAGAAACCTTGTATGCATACGGTGTGTGACTGAAACTCCAATGAAGTCCACAAATCAAGCTTATTATAATGCCCTGGTAATGCATATCTGTTACAGCACTTTGCAGGCAAGAAATCCTTGATCTCTCTGTTTACTTCCCAGGTAGCTTAAAAACGAATAGGATAAATCTCTTGATTGATCATGTGACATTAAACATGTGCATACTGACTTCTTGTGCTACCTTAGAGTGCATGGAAGATTTGAAGCCTATTATTCTGGAACAACTCTAACTGAATTGTAAAACATCTCATTACATTTGAGATATGAAGAAGACATGGCATATTCTTTTTCTTTTTTCTTTGTGAAGAAATAAAAATGTAATTAGTGTGAAAGAGGCAAATGCGTGAAACAATTCTGTCAAGAAGGGTTTGGGGATAGTGAATCCTCCAGGGTATGAGAATACTGACCTAAAATCTAGTGTTTCTCAACACTCTAACTTACATCTCACTTCCACTAAAACCCTCTTTTTGTCTAATTACAGCATGACTCCATAGCAGGAGATGACAAAACTGCCTTGTATTCCATCTGACATTCCTACCTCTGACATGTATCCTCCTCGTAATCCTAATAAATAGCATTCACCATTCTGGAAACTGTCTGCTTACATTTACATATTCTTCTATACCTTCTATACCTGACCACAGTTCTAATCCAGACTGGGTAGGTAGTGACATTATTCATGCAATAGCATCTCGATAGCAATTGATTTCTCTTTATCAAATGAGTTAGAGAATGTCTATCAAATATATATTGCCAGTTGTATTATAGGGCAAAATATATTGTGACTGGAATCCTTTCCAGCAGAAATTACATGAAGTGTCTGGATTTGGGAGAGTTCTCTAGATTCTCATTCCTCCAAGTGGTCCCTCAGGTAAAAAAGAGATATTTTGGCCTGACAAAGTGTAAGAATTTCATATCGCTGCTGCCTGTCATGAACATATTTCAGCAGTAAATGCATTATTTCTGTTTGGGATACAAAGGATCTACACTGGAAAACTGCATTATTTAATTCTCTATATAAAAATACTCAACAAGTTTACAAAATAAGATTTAATGTTGACCAGATCCATGAAAGCATCAGTGGGAATAGCACACTGTTCAAAGACAAAGAGCCTGCAAAGAGGTACTGTCATTCAGCAGTTAAATATACAGTTAAATGGACTGTTGTACAGAGATCCAACTTAACCTGATACTAAAATTCTCTGCTAAAATGAATCCGAAATTCAAACCACAAAAAAAACAAACCTCACATATAAAAGAGAAAAGGTAAAACTTCAGTGCTATAGGTATTCCTCTCCTTCATGTATACATTTTCTATTCATTATGTCTTCTTAAATTATAATAAATAATCAGAAATAATTATCACATTTCTATAATGACAGAGAACCTGCACAGACTAAGAGGGTGGCATAATTTGATATTTATGAAATGCTTCTTTATTTATGAAGCATCTGTCTAGAAATTCATTTCCCCCCACTGCAGCTTTTCATTACAATTCTAAAGCAGAGGAATAATGAACAAGATTTTTATCTAGGCTATTAAAATTTGAAAAACGAATACCCTTTGATGAATCCAAACCAATGCCTCACCCGGCTACTGTATGAAGTTCTCAGTATTTTCGTTTATTTTTCTGTTTCCTATTTCAGTCAGAGAGGTTAAAATAGGGAAGCCAAAATCTGGAAGAGAAACAAAATGAAACAGGGACAGGGGAATGGGTGTGTGAAACATTAGGGAGGTTAAATAGCAAAAGGTTCAGATTACAGTGCATAAAGAGGCCAGAGGACTATTAAAAAAATATGAAGTTTATAATATTGGACAGAGGATTAAAAAAACCTAGAGGAGCAGCATAAGAATAGATAGATGACAGCTGTGGGTGGGTGAAGAGAGAGAAAGAATAGGAAAGGCCTGATCTTGTTCCCACGGAAGTCAATGGCAAAACTCTCATTGACTTCAGCGGGAATTGGAGAGGCCCACAGTGAATGAAACTTCATCAACAGGAGGGAGGAAAAGGGAGGAGAGCTGGAATTAATAGAGAAATGAACAGGGGTAGGAAAAATAAAAATTGAGAACAGTAATTGAGGCCCGAGGTGATACAGTCAGAAGAGTACACATAGCCAAGACTATTAGGGAGCTGAAGGCCCTCAGCACATCAGAGGACTGAGGGCTTGGCTGTGACTCAAGACTCTAGAGTCCTTCCTCCAACAAAATTCTTCCCAACTTTTGCCGTCAAAAATTGCAGAGCTGGAACCCTCACATCATTATTGATTTTGGAAAGGAGCTTTACTTTGTATCAGTCCTGTCACTTTTGCTTCACAACAACCCAACATAAAAACTGCTGAGATATTCTGTCAGGTAAGCCACTACTCATTGTGGGTAACATAAGGGTAGCTCCAGGAGGCTTTGAGTTATTATAAGCAGTGCAGGAACTGATGCCTATAGCTGAGGCTGCTTCAGTGCTTTTGACTTTTATAACTCTTATTTCAGTTACCAAAAATATTGCTCAATTTTACCTGATAGCTTTTACTGTGTGTCTTGTAATATTTCGTATTTTTATTAAAGTCTTAGTTCTCCATTTTTCCCCCTTTGGTTTCAGGAGAAAAAACCCTTGTCCTGAGCATAACCCAAGGCTCTCAGACAAATAAAATGAATCTAGGTGTCATTATTATGATGTGGGTCTATTGATAAAACATGGTTTTCCTAATCATTGTGGTACACTGTCTTCAGTACACTAGTTAACCTGTCACCCCTGAGTCTTATCATTTCTTTGCTAGCTAGCAAAGATTGGCCAACTATGTGAATTCATTCCCCTCTAGTGGAAGATAAAAGCCTTCTGCTACTACAAATTACTTCATTAGCTCAAGTGTTAAACAGCTGTGTTACATATTTCAATAATCCAGTCCCACTTAGGAGCCACATGAGGATCCACAAATTTTCAGAGGAATGAAAGTTTAGTGGTTTTGTAGTCTTAATTTTTTTGTTGTGTTACTGAAATGAAGATTGCTTTATGCAACTCTCTTGTGCATGTGTATATGGATACAATCAAAGTACACAACAACAGTTCTTCTAAGTGAAGTGAGGCATAATTTAGTGCTCAGGGCTGCCTAGTGAATGAGGACAGCTACCAGAGTCTTGCCACAAAACACGTAATTAATGAGACTGGATCATGCAGGAGATGGAGGTCCTCGAGGCTAAAGAAGTTAAAGCTTCCCTGGGAAGCTGGATTGTGCCTCAGCCTCTGTTGCAGTTCCTTGGAACTGCAGGGCAAGTCAAATATTGTGAAGTTTCCTGAACTAGACAAGGTTGTTTTTTAATTGTTGCCCAGTGTGAAACTACATAGTAGTTGGGCTGAGCTCTTGCTGCAGCAACTGGTGTCAGTGAAACCAAAGAACTATCAAGTTGAGCTCTAATCCATGCTTAGATTGTTCTATAATGCCAACTAATCTCTTTCTACCTGGTGACAGATCAGGCACTTTAGGCTCACTGACTCTTTTAACTATAATCTGTGTCATTAATGTTTGTAAAGTGCTATGAGTCTAATAATGACAGTGAGTCTTATTGTTAATTTAAGGCAGAGCATAATGCTAATCCTGAGATTCTGTAAAACCCATTTAAATTTCCACCAAATCTTGGAGATACCTGATCTCCATAAGAGTCTCAGTTATCTCCAAGTGTAACAAGTAGCTAAAACACTGGTTCTGCATATTGACAGAGATATGTCTCTGTTCATACAGCTTAATAGCACCCCTTCCTAAATCTGATTTTAACTGAAAATTTTCTACTTATTTCTGTTAAAAGGCTTACTCCCACTGCTTTCTGTTAAAACATAACTGGCCAAAGAGGTGATACCTCCTGTCAGGTAACAGCCTAGTCAGTCATTTCTCTGAATTTGAGGAGATGCAGACTCAATTTCCTGCTTTTCTGATGTAAGTCAAAATAGATTTTGGGGGAATACCAGTAAGGGAAGACAGAAAAACTGGTTCCCTTTGTGCCATAGTGTGAAAGGACCATGAGTATAAATGTTCTGGACAAGTCATTAGGTTTCAGTTAGCAGTCGGGCTGGATTAGAAAGCTATGAATCCTACTGTTGGTTTTTCATCTTTTTTTAAGGTTTGACTATTAGGAAATAAAAATAAATAAATAAAATAATATAAATATTCTCCATAGGTAGTGACTGCTCATTTTCATTTCCTCCTTCGCAGACTCCTCCTTCTCAGCTGTATGTCCTAGCCAATAGACTAAGTAATTATGGCTCTGACTCAGTGCAACTTGAATGCCTTCTTTTTGCACACTGGAAAGGCTTTTGATTGTGAATTTGATTGAATTTCTCTCCCTCAGAGAGAAAATTATCTAAGTCAGAGCATGTAAAGTAAATGCTTAACCAATACACTGTTGCATCCCCAAAATCACACAACAGCACCCTCAACTCTCTGTTGCTGCCTCCTACACCAGGCAAAATTAGAAGGAATAATATGTTCCTTCCTTTTTGCTGAAAGCAAAAACTTAACTACTTCACCCATGGATGGATTAGGCTTTCAGTCTGAAGTATAAGAGCATTCATTCCTGTATCCTTGAAACCTTCAAGGACATAAGCAACACTTCAAGATTCTTCAGGAATCCTCCATGTCCACCCAGGTACAGTAACCTAGTCTACAAAATAGTCGACATGCCCTCTGAAATATCTTTACTCTCCCTTTACATCAAATACAGAGTCTGTTCATCTCACTTTATGATTCTGGAAAACAATCTAAGATTATGTATTCTTTTTATACTAGTCCATTGGCACTAATACAAGGGTCCAGTAGAAACTTCTGCTTCTGTGCACAGAAGTTCCATATTCAGGAAGAGATTTGGATAGTATATGATAAATAATGCATACGATCATATGTTGAATAATGACACTGTGAATAACTACTGAATAACAATCAGTTCAATGAGCACCATTTGTCAAAAACATTAATGAGACTGGAGTCCTAAAGGGAAATTGAGATGTGGCAGTGTAATTAAAAGCAGTATATAATTAAAAGTGGCAACATAATGCATTTATACATAAAGAGCAAACTTATGGTGAAATAACTTCACTGTTTGTTTCCTATTTTAGTAATATTATTTAGAAATTGGATTTAACTTCTCATTTTTTGACAGTTTTGACAATTCAAAGCGACATACAAATGATCCATTCATTACAATTAAAATATATGTAATAAGGTGATATAACCCACTTAATCCACCTTTCTTGTAGAAATATTATGAAGTCTAAAGAATATATTGCCCTGACCTTGCTTTCCTTTCAAGACTGTATTTTACACAAAATGAACTTTCAGATGGTGCAAGGAAAAAGGAACATACAAACTTGTCCAATACCTGCAGCAGGATTTGAAATGTATATACAGTGCTTTTAGACAAACACTATTCTTATATGGCAATTCCTTATGCATCCTGTTCTAATGCTGTCACTCCCTAGGCTGTCATTTTCAAATCAAGTGTCAATAACTCCCAGTGGTCTTTATTAACTCTTTTTTTTTGTTAAAAGACCAAAGCTTGCAGCTGAGCCTATGGAGTATTATCAGATGGGAAATATTAATTTAGTAAAGCATCTGAACATTTGGAGTAAATTTGAAAACAGAACCATCTGTTATTTAAACTAATCCAATAGACTCCACACTTTGTATAACCAGCCACTGTCAAGTAACAGATTATGAAACCAAGTAGTAAATCTTAATTCAAAAAATGTTTCTCCATTTGAAAGGTTTGAGAATTTATTTTTCCTTTCTTGTTTTAATGTAAACTTGATGCAAGTTGGCAGAACTTTCTGACCTGTAGGGGGTCTAGTATTCATTCAGATCCCTATGGGAGGCTGTGGATGAAGGCTCATAGAGGTCAACTGCAAGGCAAGTCTCATGATACATGCCTCTTTTGTGCATTAGCCGCTTACTGTCATACACACTGTAAGTTCCTGGCAAGGGTTTTGAGATTGGTACCCCAAGGTGCTGAAATTCAAAACAGGGATTGCACCCAGCTTTTCTGAGGCAAGTCAAAATAATGAAAAATATTTCCTGCAGCAACTTTTAAATTAAGAGTTCAGGCCTTCATTCATTCTGGGTTGTGATCCCTGGTAAAGAGAAACAAACATCCTGTCCAATAGTTAGCATGTAAATAGAATCGAGCCAGGTCATGATTCCTTCTTTCTCACAGTGGAGGCGCTGGCTCTATGTACCAGCCACTAGATAGTTTCTCACAAGGTGCCAGAAATAACTCTGTTAAAGGCAGCTGGTTGAACATTTTTAACCTGACAATTACTGCACCTCACGCATTTAAGTCTGCCGTTGCTTCCAGTCAGTGACACAACAGTCACTGGTCTTTGGGTAAAGCTTCCTCTCTTTAGTCATGTTACATCGAGCTAAAAGAAGCTGGGTAACCTTCCCTCCCTTCTCTTTTTACCCCTTTATCTTTTTCCCTTCCCTTCCCTTCCCTTCTCTTCTCTACCCTTCTCTTCTCTTTAATCAAAGTAACGCTCAGAGGGGGAAATAACTTAGTCTACATGTTTATGCATATGTATTTTCAGAAAAAAACAGAAGAACATTCATGTTCCTTCATAAGGTTAGAAAGGATCCCAAAATAGGTGTGATTTCTAAGTATAGGTGGATATTAAACTTTGATTCCTAATATCCCCATCCAAAATATAATGACAATTATCATGCTACCTCAGAAGAAAAAATATATTTTTGGTAGCTGACATCAAGATATTTTTGCTTCTCTGATCATCATCTTCAGAATGTATAGATTTACCACCAAGATTTACCAACAACATTTCACAGAATCACAGAATGGTTAAGGTTGGAAGGGACCTCTACAGATGATCTAGTCCAAGCCCCGTGCTCCAGCAGGGACACCCAGAGCATGCAGCACAGGGTCACATCTAGGTGGGTTTGGAAGATCTCCAGAGAAGGAGACTCCACAACCTCCCTGGGCAGCCTATTCTAGGGCTCTGTCACCCTCACAGTGAAGAAATTCTTGCTAACATGCAGATGGAACTGATGGTGTTTCAACTTACATCCATTGTCCCTTATCCTATCAGTGGCCACCACTGAGAAGAGTTTGGCCACTTCCTTCCTTCCTATATTCTCCCCTCAGGTATTTGTACATGTTGATAAGATCCTCTCTCAACCTTCTCTTTTCCACGGAAAACAGGCCAAACTCACTCAGTCTTTCCTCGTGTAATAGATGCTGCATTCCCTTAATCATCTTGATTGCCCTCCTTTGGTCCCTCTCTAGAAGCTCTGCATGCCTTTTGTGCTGGGGAGCCCAGAACTACACCCAATACTCCGGGTGCTCTAAGCCTCCCTAGAGCTGAGCAGAGGGGCAGGATCATCTCCCTTGATCTGCTGGCAACGCTCCTCCTGATGCAGGTCAGGATCCCATTGGCCTTCTTGGCCACAAGGGCACTGCTGCCGCATGGTTAACTTGGTGTCAACCAGGACTCCCAAGTCTCTCTACATGGTGCTGCTCTCCAGCAGGTCAACTCCTATTCTGTCCTGATGCTTGGGGTTATTCCTCCCCAGGTGCAGGACTCTGCACTTGTCCTTGTTGAACCTGATGAGATTCCTCTCTGTCCAACTCAATTTCTATGTTGATAGCCAATTATGAACCTCCTGGAAAAACTGTAAACATTAGTACATGAGATACATGAGTACATGAGTACATGAGAGTACACGAGATATACTGTAAATTCAATAGGGTTACGTTGATTTGATTTAGTTCAGACTGAAGTATGGTGATGGAAGCCAATGGTCAAATTAAGCATAGAAGAAAAGACAAGGAGAAAACTTTTCAAAGCACTGTGCCAGCAGTGAAAAGAGAAGAATGGTCAGAGAAAACATTTTTTAGCTATTATTTTATCTTCATATTCACATGAAGAACAGTATAGTATTTCTCCAGGGGTTCTATTGCTTTCACACATCCCACCATAAGGGTGAGATACTAATAATTATGAGCAAAGGAGGTATAATCTTGTCCTAATGAATACACATGATTTAATATGTATAACTGGAAAATTCTACAAAACTTTAATAGCTCTTAATGGAAGACTTGTATTCTTAACGAAACTTCTTTATTTTTCCCCATAGCATCTTTATTTCACTGTAAGCACCATAACCAAAGACTAATTCATTTATTTCAGTATCAACTTTTTTAATTAATCACTCAGATTAATTCACCTTTCATGACATTCTTTGAGACATACACTGTGCAATTCTGCTTTCTGTAGGAGAACACTTACTGTTGGAGTAACCAAACCAGCGTCAATCTATGTTAGTGACTAAGTCATTCAGAGTTATATTATCTAGCCATTATTTTAGCTCTCTGTATTTTCACAGTTAACAATTTCTGTGTTTGAAGGCTGCACATATTAGACAAATCTATGTGGACTGCTGCAAAAGTTTGTATATTCTGAAAAATTCTCCATAGCAAGAAAAAATTTTCAATGGAAAACTACTCAGAGACATCTGTTCTCCCATCGATTTATTCAACAATTTCCCATTAGCATGCACACTGAAGGGAGAATAGACTCTGCAGAATGCAATAAAAATTTGTTTCACTAACTAAATAAATTCCTTTATATATTGTGGCAAGACAAATAAATAAACCCAGAGATTTACAGACAGCCACCTTGGCTGACATTTCACAGAGTTGGAGCCTTTAGCAATATTCTTTGCTTAACTCCAGCCTTGCAAAGCCCTATCTTTTCTCCCAAAATCTCATTTCTCATCTCTCCCCTGCTCTCCCCTTTCAGGCCCACTTCCCAGTTTCTCTCTTTCTTTTCCTTTCCAAGGTGTGATTGCTCTCTTTGCTCCCTGAAGTCTGTCTCTTGATTGTTTTGCTGTGCTTTAATGAGTCCAAGCCTTCGCTCTACTCCAGAAATTGCATTTACCCTTTTTATTCCCAAGCACATCTGTCTCCTCCAAGCTTTCTCCCCGGTTCTGACCTTCCTGCTCTCCAAGATTTTTTTTTGCCAAGTTTATTTCCCCACTGTCTTTCTAGTCTCTTTTCACAATTCTGATTTTTTTTCTACTCTTACACCACGAAAAAGATCTTCTAATACTTATACAACATTGTTCTTTTTTTTTTCTTTTTGACCAATGACATGCTAAAAATTTTGGTAGGGCAAATTCATAAACACAACGCAGCCATTGTCATAGTTTTTTCACCCTATTATGAGTATGAGTAGGAAGGATGGAGGCTTTTCAAAACAGATCCAATCCAGCAGCAACTAAAAACAATAAAAACTTTTAAGATTCGTTTGTGTTTTCTTATACTTAGTCAAAAATCCCTATGAATGTGTAATTTTCCATTTTATTTTGAATTTACAATTTCTAATTCAGTAATGAAATATTCAAGAATTATTCAAATTCAACAACAGATGTAACGATCCTCATTAATATATGATCTCATATCATCTCCATGTTGATGCAGATGAAAAATCTCTCATCCTATAGACTGGCTATTTCTTTCACGTATATTGTGGCATCTAGTAAAAGAATAAAATCCCTCTGACTCTAAAAGGAACAACATTCCTACCTTGTCTTTCACTGATGCACATTACTAAAAAAAATGTGAAATCTTTTAATAATTGGTGAGTAAAATTGATATGTTACAGGATATTTGCATATTACTCACATTCTGCTTTTCAGCCAGCGAATGAGAGGGGATTCTTTCCTTTTCCTGGTGTTGCTAATAAAGACTTTGCCACTTGATTTACTTCAGGCAAAATTAGAATGTGGGCCAGTACAATAGACATTTCTTATTTAAATTCATTGCTTTCCTGCTGCTATGTGCTACATTCCTTAGCCAAGCAAAACTCCTACTGGCTTCCTGTACTAGGCCCATCGTTATTATTTAGCAGATTGACAGAATCAAAGTGGTACCATCTATTACTATTGGCAAATAACATTTGAATTCATCTTCCCCTTATTCACAGGATGACTCATTTTGTGTCGTACACACTTCATTTTTCATTTATGTAAGACATACATTTTAACATCCTTTCTGAGACTCGCAATTATTTAATCTATTTTTATCATTCTATTCATTTGCTTTTTCAAGTCATTTTGCATTAATAATCAGTCTCCATTCTTTTTCATTATTTAGTATTATTTGGTATAATGGAATGTGTGCCAACTAAGACTGGATGAGTCTTCTGGATGACTGACACATTTACTGATGAAAGTTAAAACATAAAACTTCAGACAGCAAAAAAGCAGCATATTTGTGGAAGTATTATCTAGTTTTGAACACTATGATTGTGATTTGAGCTGTTAGTAATAACAGTATGTTTTTCCCAGCTATTTGTATCTATAAAAGAGATGAATATTTTTTTCCCCAGTAAGTCAATACTGAGAATGAGAAATGTAGCTCTCCTATGTATTTGAAAAACCCTTTCAAGTATATTACAAGGAATGAGGATGTACTTTACTTTAGAAGTTTTATTTATTAAGAGACCATATTTACCATCTCATTTATCATCTAGTCTGTTCTGCCACGTGCAGAGTCACAGTTCAGGAGAACTGAAGAATGCTCAATAGGTTCAGACATTTCTTCATAGATACCATAGCTTTTCAAAGATTATTGACATTGGCCCTGCAATGATGTAGGCCACCTACTTCATTGCTCTTAGATGACAAATCCCTTAGTGAGATTACACATATTTAGAAAATGCTATAAAAGTATTCCAGTAGCTATTTAATAACATAAATCAAATACCAAGCTTGAATAGGGTTACAGATCTGTTTTATATTTCCCAGATAGAGAATTTAAAGGAGGTTCTTTTATTGGCCTTTCTCAGCAGTGACAGCAGTTAGTTACTGCTCTTACTCTTGAGAAGATGAGAGTAACACCGGAGTCCCATTCAAGAAGCAAAGACTGAACAAACGTCATCCTACTAGAGATGTGACATTTATTTTAAAGTGATTGCTGTAGGAAAGGATTGGGCATGTAAATGGTCAACGAGAGATAAAGCCAATTTGGCTGCTACAAGTTAAATATTCAGAAGGCTAGGGAAATTACTGAGCATCATGCTAGCAAACTTTCAGCTTTTCATCCATAAAGAATATAGTTGGAAGGAGTAACTGTACTCAGGTCTGTGATCCTCATTATAGCAATATTGGCCATTATCGCACATTGCCATTTGGCATCACTCTCTCACACACCCTAAAATATCTATAACAAGGTGTTAAATTCCCAAACCAAAGGAGTATCATTCTTCTTTGACATAAACCTGTACCAATTAACTACCTAGAAGAGGCTGGTAAATTCTTTATTGCTTGGCTAATACAGGCATCTCAAAGATATATATAGTGTGAGCACAGCCAAATATTTCTCTAAGACATTAACAGGAATATTTTCAGCATAACTGATCTCCAGCTCCTGCATATACACACCATGTCACTGTTTCCCATACCTATATATCTGTTCATTTTCTGGCTGCTTCCACAACTGGAATTTTAAAACCATTAATCACTCTGGTGACATTGGGGAAACCAACAGTGATACACAATACCTTCCTCAGTGAGTGTGGTGGTGTGCACAAGTAGAGATGTCAAGGAATGGTTGGCTGTGACACAGCTGAGTGTCAACATAATTAATTGCTCTACTGGGGCACAGAGAGACTCATTGCAAGTCTGTCCTCTGAGCTTGGGAGGAGATACTTCATAGCTTTTATGGAAATGACATTAAACATTATACACATGGAATGGCTCATGCAGTTCCATAACAGCTCCTCCAAGTGATATGGCGCATTTCACTGCCTGCTACAAAACTTTTCTTTATACTCCTACATAAGCCTGTCAGCCACAGTGCCAACCTCCATACTGACTACTGACTAGACAGAATTATTCTGAGTACATCTGCATGTCAGAAGAACAATACTATGGTAGTCTTTTTTATTTTTTATGTTTTAATGGGAGAAAGGAAAATTCAAATTTTTCCACAGAAGTAAGTCTCACTACAAGAACTGTTGTTTTTTTAGTTAAACTTTGGGCATCAGACATTACTATTCAGCTAAGAAATTTAATAAAGAATACAGAAAATGTGCCTAAATGCTAAGAAATTTAATAAAGAATACAGAAAATGGAAATTTTTATTTTGTATTTTTACTGTGCAGCTCAATATTTTTTATTGACTGCTTCAGTTTACCTATCTGTAAATTGAAGACAATAATTAGAGATATTTGAAAAGGTCTGAATGAGAATTGGCGATGGTAAATGTAAATAGTCAATGTAGGTTTTATTAATTTCAATTTGTAAAAAAATGTGAGATCTTCTATTGAAAGAGCTATAGCTATGAAAGCTGTTGTTGTTGTTATTATTATTACTATTATTGTTATTATACTAAATTGTCTTCCAAATGATATTTTCTTAGCAATAGACTACAGTATTCCCATGGATATCTTACATCTTACAATTACAGAGGTAGAAGTTATCTTAGTGCTGTATACTTCAAACCATTCTAGAACACAAGGCATAAAACTGCCAGATTATTTCATGCTCAAATAAATAAATCTTCTATAAATATATCTGATCTTTTTTTTCTACCTAGTGGTAGAGAATCCCACTGATCTAGGTAAGCTATTCCCTCTCTATCTAGAAGGACAAGTATATTTGCTTATGTATTTTATTTTCCGTTATGAAATACGTAAAAACCGCATATGCAAATACTTTCTATATGGAAGATCAAGTACTGCACTTTCAGTTTCTTTAAGTAACTCTACCACTTCATAGAGTAGTAAGGGCATTCTCTTTCAGTTACTGTTTTAAGCACCATATTCTATTTCTTGTTTTAATTTTGTGATTCTAGTAATCCAGTAAAATGCATCATCATTAACAGATACCTGGAAATTACTGTGTTTGTACAGGAATTAATTTGCTTTATAAATTCTATTGAGTATATTTAGAATATTTAGAATATCTTTCACTAATAACTTGGAAACATTACCAAATTGCCCAACAAACTATCATGCATCAGGTGATCTCTGTCTGCCAGTTCACTTTTAGAAGCAAAGAAAAAGTATTGTGATTTAGCTTAGTCTATAAAAAAACTTAAAGTGAACCACAGTTTTGCCAGCTTACATTTGCTACAGCTCAGCAGACATATGATAACATGTTAGCACACCACGACCTGACCCAGATTTGGGGATGATGTAGCAGCAACAACAATTTTGGATCTTAGCTTTGAAGAAGATAAAAGGATTTCAATGCTGTTCTATTTTTGTACCTTCTGGGATATTGTGGGGGAAGGAGAGTTGTAAGGTGTCATCTAGCACCTCTAATTAGCCAAAAGTGAATGACAAACCAGTAGGCTAAATTGCCTGCTAGAACACAAAATGGTAAGCTGGAGGGGACCCAACACTTCTTCTACATACAGTATACTCATCTGACAAAGAGTACGTGCTTACAATTTCCATGATTCAAGTACACTCTTAATTCATTGGTGACCAAATACAGCTCCTAAATACACTTACTCTCTTTTCCTCAGTTCCTTTTTCTCCAGACATCTAATGAAAGTTTCAATGTCTTATTGAATGACAGTACCACTATGATCTTTCTAGGTAACACTGTGTGTAAGGAGTTCCCCACAATGAAGCATATTCCATTTATTATCAAGATGATGCTATCACTGCATAAGCTAACAACATGCAAAGTGTTTTAAAGAGAGAAATTTCATGTATCTCAAGATCACTGAATCAGTTCAATTAATTTTAATTATTTCTGTACTAATTTGATGGGATTCTAAAAGTATTAAGGCTCTCACATTCTGTTTGTCTAAAATTTCACATAGTGGTCACTTAAACCTTTTCAATGGTTTCAGGATTAGCCTTAGCTTTTAAAACTCATACGAGGGAAAGTTCTATAGTCCTTTCATCTGAAATCTTATTTTCTTTAGGATTATGAGATAATGCATCTGGAACAACATTCGTTCATCCAGGTTTGTGGTTTATCTGAAAGTCAGTCCAAATTCCTGTACTTACAAATGACATCTGGCTAAACATGCACTTGGGTCAAGTTTAGACCTCAGCCACTATAAAAGAGTGTGGTTAGATAGCATGCTAAATTTGACACCTCCCAAACACCGCACATGCTCTGTACACATCAGCACAACAAATTAAACATTCTTTTTTTTCTTTTTTTTTCCTGCGGCTGAACATTTTCTTTCAACAACCTTAAAGATTTATTTTCAAAAGCTTTTGTGTGGTGCTTTCCATGAGAATTTATGCTAAAAAATAGTCAAACATACATGCGATGCCTTCTAGTGTTGTTGAAATTACAAATCAAAATTACAGAGTTTTATTCATTGGTCCCAAAACACAAAAATATGGTACACAATTTAAACGGGCAATAAATTTAAGAAAACAAAAAAAACCCAACAAGTTTAATAGTATAGGAAACCTCTTCAAATTTCAAAATTCCTGTAAATCCAAAATCAACTAAAGTTTAGCTATAGTTTAATCAAGCTGTAACAAAATGAGAGAGGTACAGATGTGTTTACATCAGCTGTTTCAACTGAATTCTTGGTGACAAGTATTACCCTTTCCTATCCTTGCTATCCAGTTTCTTTTATGGAGGAGTAGTCCTCTTCTCTCATTATTATTTTCTTTGGAGCTTAGTAAGAAACTCGCTTTCATCTCATAATTCCTCAAGGGCCAGGGGCTGGCCAGTCTAGCTAACATTTCTAAGGAGTCATATAGAAGAATGACTCTTTTGTATCAGCAAAGCTGGTAAATCTCTTTGTAGAATTACTGCATCTAATATCATTCCAGAATTGAATATCAAAAGATGCACGGAAGCTTATATAAGAGCAATTCTAGCTCTCACATCTATTTAATGATATACCTCTATTGATTATAACAATATTCTTCTGAGTGAAGACCATAAAAAACTGAGATGAGTAGATCTGTTCAAAATGTGGATGCTATACTTCCAGCAAATGCTTGAACTACTATATGAGGTATTACTGTTCATCTGTTAGGTGAGTATCTTTCATTTATGTTAGTCTTAGAATCATAGAATCATAGAATGCTTAAGGTTGGAAGGGACCTCAGAGGTCATCTAGTCCAACCTCCCTGCACATGCAGGGTCACCTAGAGCACATGGC
>JAUBOD010000397.1:2709377-2739618 GCA_032353885.1 Nothura maculosa | reverse complement strand
GGGGAGTGCCCACTTGGGGGAATGCACACTCGGGGGAGTTCCCACCCGCGGAAGTGCCCACCCGGGCGAGGGCCCACTTCGGGGAGTGCCCACCCCGGGGAGTGCACACTCGGGGGAGTGCACACTCGGGGGAGTGCTCACCTCGGGGAGTGCCCACTCGGGGGGACTGCCCACTCGGGGGAGTGCCCACTCGGGGGAGTGCCCACCCCGGGGAGTGCCCACCCCGTGGAGTTCCCACTCGGGGGAGTGCCCACTCGGGGGAGTGCTCACCCCGGGGAGTGCTCACCCCGGGGAGTGCACACTCGGGGGAGTGCTCACTCTAGGGAGTGCTCACCCCGGGGAGTGCACACTCGGAGGAGTGCACACTCGGGGGAGTGCCCACTCCGGGGAGTGCCCACTCCAGGATCGTGTTCAAAACATTCCCTACTGCAAGGACTATATTTTCCTCATGCTTATGTTGCATAGGGTTCAAAAATGAGTCTCCCATGTCCCAGGTGAAAGCTCTGATGCTCAGGTTGTTATTTATTCTAGGATGGATCGGCCCTTCTCTATTCTAAATGAAGCTGTTCAAAAATGACTGTTTGGTACTGTGGGTATTACTGTAAACCCACATAAAAATACAATCCATGATGTTATTCTTATTAGGGAAATTATGACACTGATCCCAGTATTTCTCCTTTCATCAGATCTTAATATTTCTCCTTTACCTTCCATAACTTCAAGTATCAGTTCTTCAGTTGACATATAATACAGCACAAATCTATCCTCCATTAGGCTTCAGAGTCTTAATAACATCTCTGAATACTTTTGCTGACACAAGTTATCAGCCATGATATTCAATGATTAGACATTCCTAATTGTTTAATTAGAATGAAAGCATTTCCAACAAAAAGTTCTTGAAACAGTAAAATGCATGTCTTCTATATCATCACGCACCTAAAGTTTGCCATCTCAAATTCTTAAAATCACTGCAGCTGGTAAACAGACAGCAGTGAAAAGAACAACTATGCTAAAGAAGGTAGATAACACATGGAAGTACAAAACAATAAAAAAAGAGAAGACCTGTAGTTAACACAGCTAGAGCTAAGAAAAATATTTAATACAGTAAAGAAAGAAGGAGAAAACAGAAAATGAGATGGCAAGAGTCAGAAAAGAAATACAGGCCCCTTACAGGAAGAATAGAACAGAAAGGTTAGATAAGCACTTGATTTAGTGTTTTTTGAAACATCTGATTCAGCTTGACTTTGTACAATTCTCAAGACATTTCTACACTTTTCTGACTCTAAAAATGTGTTTTCCTTTGAACATATGTATTTATATTTCTTGTACAGTCTCTGCTTACTCTTATTACTGTTTTTAACTTGGCCCTTTATCTTCTATATTTACAGCTCTTTCCTATTCCCTTTCCCCAGAGCATCTTTTTAACTGCCGACTGTCCCTTTGGCTCCAAACTGAAAGCAATACCTATGCTCTTAATAGCTTAGCCATGGTCCTATAATTACTTCCAGCTGTTTTTCCAGGAGGCTTATTTTCTAGAGCTGTAGGTTGCTTTCTCATTTTTCTAACTGTCAGATACAGAAAAATCTATAATCCCAAATAATTGTATGGTAATTCTTTCACTAACCAACTCAACAGCTTTCACATAATTTCTACATAGCCTTTCCTTACATTCTAAAGTGGAAGCTCCAGATTTAGCATTTGTGTTCATTAAGGATTTCCTAAAGTTTTTGATGGGAGTTGGGGCAATTCCCATTTATTACAGTTTTCACTACATATTTTCTATGTAGTATTGCAAATGAAATTCCTCATGTGATAAAGATCATCTAGGTAGTGTCAGTAAGAATTGGCCTTCACTTCCCCAGCAAACTTCTCTTAAGTGTTCTTTGTTTTTCTGGATACAAAAAAAAAATGTCTTCTGAATGCATCATTTCTAGAGAATCATTCTCTAGTCTTTGGAATGTGAAAGAAAACAAAATACAGCCTAGCATACAAATTGATTTTATTGGAAAGTTTTAAACTGGAATAATAGAGAAGTATATAGCTTCAGTGAGATAGAACTCTCTGTAAAAATCAGTAGGATACACAGAGTTAAATACCATTCAACATTAAGGCTATAAACACATTCCTTAGCTCAAATTCTATCTTTTCTTGTCAGTTTGATTAAAGGCTCAGATTCAGTATAACTGATGTCTAAGGAAGTTTAATTTTCCTTTGATAAACTGACAAAAAGTCATTTCTTTAATGTTAATCCAAAGGGCATAATGTTACAATGGACTCTTTGTGTTGCATTAAAACATGTGAAAATCTGTTCTTATCTTCAGAACCCCTTACTAGCAGCCACTGCAATACCCTGTCAGATACAAGAGTACATACACTGGCTTAGTTCAGAGCAATTAGCTATAACATTTGGTAGCTGCTATGGTGGGAAGAGGGGCATATATAATTTCACATAATGATGACAGTAAGAGAGTCATTGGTTCAGAATCTAGATAGAAGAAGGAGTATCTAAAGTAAAAAGGTAAACATTAGTGCAGTATCCCTGCACATTAAAGATGTCTACTCCTAATGTAGCAGGCAGGAATGGTGTGCTCTAATCTCTTGATTCTACACTTTTTTCTCACTATTCTTTCACAATTGCTTGGACACATGAGCATGCTGCCTCAAAATTTCTGTGCAAAAATTTTCTGGGCAGAATAGGGCTTCAGTATGTGAAAAGCAAGGGAATTAGAAAACATAAAATCTATTGAAGAAGCGGAAAATGGAATTTGACCTTCACAGTTTTAGGCCAGTGCTACACACAATGCAAGACCACCTTTCTATGCTCTTTCTGCCTTTCCTCCATAAAGAATGCTCGAGACATTTCCTGTGGTCTTGTACATGGCACACTTAACATCTGTCTATATTTTAAATGGCTTCCCCTGATACTTTATGCTTTGCCTCATGAAGCAGAAATTTAACATGTCATAAGTTCAGCTCGAAAGAATTCATCATGTCTGTATCATCACTGGAATGAGATATCTCTCACTCTCCTATCCTTATTTCCATTTTCATTCAAATTGGACGGAAGAAACAGCCGTAGCAGATTCAGCTCGTCAGCTATATTGCTGGTAAAAATCTGTTTGGAAACCAGATTCCTCCACATGAAAATGTGTGTGTTAATTAGCCCCTTTTGTGTCAGCCTGTTTCAGAGCCAAGTCTGAAGAGTCATTTGAGGGCACCGAATGTCTGTTCTGAAGAAAGACTTACATGATTGAGAGTGTCATGACCACTTGAAAAACTTTCTTGAGGGATGAGAACTTTTCTGTTGGCAACGTGTTATCAAGAACATCTTGTCCAGCATCATCGAGGATTTTTCTGTTTATTTTAAAAACATGCAGACACTACAACTCCTTTTGGTTGTAGTGATACAGGGAATTAAAGGCAAAACTAAATGTTCGTAGAGAGACTGATTTACTGAACTAGATACATTTCATCATGAAAAAGTGTCCAGATTTAAGTGTAACAAGTTTGCTTATCAGTTCCTGATTCATCTGCAAATCTTTCAGGCATGGGCCAAAGCTAGGAAATAATGCTATGGTTTATAACCATAGTCATTAAGATGACTGCAGAGCATTGATCAATCTATAATCAGCAGAAAAATATCCAGGAGCTCTGCAAGGTATCTACAAAAACTAAAAAACCTTCCACTTTTGGCTTATCTAGCTGTGGCCAGAAAGCCATGATGTCTTCCAAACTCTTCTGCCTTCATAGCTCACATAGGGTCCCAGTCCTCTGGATGAAACTGGAGTGAACAAGGAAAAGCTAACCAGTATCCTAACAAAATCAGCAAGCTCCTTCCCCACAGCAAATTCATAAACTCACTCTACCTTTCTCACAACTCTATTCTCAAAGAGGCACAAGAATTATTTTTTTCTCGTAACCACCTCAAACAACATTTCTGAAAGGATGCTGCTTCCTTCCACTCTTATAAATTCTGAGACTGCCAAAGACTGCCCCTTTTCCCAGAAGTCACTCACAAAGTCAACAAGCAGTTTACCCTCTAACTGTTTTGATGTTGGCCCGCCTTCCAGCAATTCTCAATTGGCACATAGTCTCCTGCAGACTATAATCAGCTTGGCACATATTAAAACAGCCATGGCAGGGCTATGGCCGGAACAAGTCAACTCAACTGCTCTGTTGCAGTTACAGTTTGTTTTGTTAGAGTTTCAGCAGCAACCTCAAGATCAAATTCTCTGACTGCCCACATTGTATGGCACTTGGAATGTCCTATATATTGAACGGAGAGCACTGTAGTTTTAAGGTCAAGAAACAAACTTTTAAAAGAGCTCTCCTCTAACATTCCCCAAATTCTTTATGCAATGTAAATGCTCTGCACTCCACTCAGAGGATTCCCCAGTATTCCAAAACTTCTTACCAAGACAGAGAGCACAGCCTAGCCCACCTCAGTCTCATATCAGAGGCCCTTTAACATCCAATACATCTGAACAACATACATCCCTTCAGCTGGTCTGCTGAACAGACAGAACCCATGTTTGCAAGTATTTGCAGACAAGCTACCTTCAGAAGTGCTGTGAAGGGAGAGCACTACACAACTAGAAGGGCATGATTATGTCCCCAGTCTTTCCTGAGGAGAACTGTCACAAAGCAGACAGCTAGGTAGGTCTCAAATCTAGTGGATCCCTTTGTAGATGATTTCACTGGAACATCTATGCAATGTATATGGCTGGAAACCACTAAAGCAAACAGAAAGCCTAAGTAGGAAGGATCACCATTCAGCAGAAGTAAGCAGTAAAGACAGACAGAGTGATCCATCCCACAGTACCATGCCAAGATCTCTCTCTGCACAAGGCAGACAAATCTCTTCTGCTATAGGTAAAAAAAGTGCTGTCTCTAAGTGCTAGCTCCTACTGGAGATGTTCAACAATTAGGGCTTCACACAGAAGTGGACTAGAGTGTGCCATCTCCTGAACCTGTTCCTGCTAAAGAGCTCTTATTCAGAGAACAAGTAGCACCATGCAATAGCTGAAGGACAGTATCCATCGCACTCCAGCAAGAGACCCATTAGGTCTGCTTTTGTGATCAGCCCTGTTGCAGGTACCACTATGCTACTTCCAAGCACTGAGATGGCATCTTTTTGGCCCAGTTCACCTGTGTATTACAGTTCTACATTGACAGTGCTGAGGAGTCCAGGCAAGCAGCTATATGCACGTGGCCAAGACGACAGCCCAGAGGGGGCATCTAGAACATCAAGGCTGGGCAGCAAAGTGACTGCTTAAGGTTTCCTAAAGGATGATTAGCAGACATGGAGAATGGATTCTTCATTTTTGATGTTGTCTTTTGTTGAGCAGTTATCCGTTTTTCAGTATTACGTAGAAACCAGGATAATGGACATTTTTTAATGGGTACACAGTCAATAGTCTATAGGACATAGAAGACTAGTGGCCCTCAGTCTTTGCCTACTGCACTTTCACAGGCACATGTTACTGTGAGGGGACACTTTTCTTAAATGTTTTGAAGAGTGTAGTGTGGCGGAACGAGGCATATCCGAGGCATATAGTGTGGCATATCCGTCTCATGTAGCCAGTAAATAATTTCTCTTTAATTTTTCTGTTTTTCTTGCTAAAATTCTTTAACATGAAAGTATCCTCATAAGGCAACCTATCAAGGACATGAACTTGTCTCAGTATTTCTGTGAAAAGCCAAAACCAAATCTAAGGTTTCTTTTTAAGGAGTCACTACTTTTTAAGCCTCTTTCTCTCCATGTGAGACTAACAAAATTTACTCAAATTAGAAAACAGAAAAAAAAAGTACTTATACTTAACAAAGAAATAAGCTTTTTTTTGTATTTTACAGAAAGATTTTATTCTATTGGCCTAATCCCCAGTATATATTGATATACACTGCTAAGGATGATACATATTTCTCTTACCTTGCAGGAGCAATATATAATGAGGTTATGGTCTTCACTGGATTGGAGAAGTCACTGACATCGCAGCTTCAATCATTTTGACTGGAAAGATATTTTGTTCTGTCCATGGACATTTGGAAGAACTCCGTATTCCTGAAAGACAGTCATAGAGATAGAGAGATAAAGATTTTGTTCTATACTGCCAATCCACCTGTTTCATAGCCACTGCCGCTATGCTTTAACTGAACCAAAGCAAACTCAGCAGACATATATCAGCCATTCCATGAAACTAAATTCCCTAAAGTCTAATAATGTGATACTATCAAGGAATACTCATTGTGCATGCCCAGAAACTTTGAGATACACTAGGCTTAAACTCAGTAAATGCTATTAAAAGCAACGAAGACATGTTTTTGGTGCAGAGAAAGAGCAACTGAGACTAGAATCAGCACAGGGACTTCATCCTCAAGATGCAGTGATAAAATAAGCAGAGGGCAGCAGAATGCTGTTCTGCCTTTGGACAGTAGATTGATCTCTTTCCTTGATGCATCCTGCTCCCTCTCTTACTCCTCTCCATTCTTGTTACTCATAGTCATAACATTCAACCACAGAAAGATCAGTTAAGATGTTGGAGGAAGGCAAAGGGACCCTTTATGAAAAGCAGTATAGAATATTTTTTCAGAGTGAAGAACAGAGCAAATACTGCTTGTAAGAGGTACTGCAAAAAACTGTATCCCAGTATATTTTGTTAATAGGAAAGACATGACTGAAAATCAGTATTAATTGCAGCTTTGTATAGAATTGTATAGGCATTTTGTATAATTGTTCTGGAGCTGTTTAGCAGAGCTTCATAACTGCGGAAATTCAGGAGTCATAAAAAATTTACTCTGTTTTTTGAGATTCTCATAGCTTAGAAGAGCTTCTAGGCTATCATATCTTTTCCTAGTTCTTGCAAGGGCAAGAAAATCCCAGAAAAATCCAGTCTCTTCTGATGAGTAAAGATGTATGCCAGTTCCTACTGCAACATGGATATATACAAAATGTTTCAACTAAGACCTTCCAAAGTCTTTGTTATTTTCCTTCTTGAAACTCTAGTCCTTAAGATTGATGTTTATTTAACTTTTTGAAAATGAGCATGTCTACCTAAGTCCAGTAAAATATACCCATACTGTTGATAAGGTATGGAATGGTAAGTTTCCGTTGGAGGAATTTCTGAAATTTAAGCAACTAATAAATGTTTCAGTGTTTTATTTTAAGTTAATATAGGTTATTTAATTTTATTGTTTATCACAAACCAGTCATTTAATGGTATGCTTGAATCTGTGTGTGGTTTCCTTTCTTTTTTTCCTTTTGGTTCTTCTGGTGTTAGCTCAGTTTCAGAGTTCCTACAAATTTACTGTAAAGGATCTGTTTGACAATAAGAGAAGAGGTTGCCAGCCATGCCAATTATAGTGATTTTGTGGTGTGGGACTTTAGGCCACTGGGAACTAAAGGCCCGTGCCAAAATAAAGAAAACACTTTTCTAGGCATCGCTGTTTCTTTCACAATTGCATACACATACCCAATTCAAGCTATGGCTTATTAGTATATTATCTAAAGAAAGAGATTAGTTTTACATTAAGACTTTTCCCAGTATCTGATATTAAACAGAGACACAGAAGAATTTCCTTTTTTTAATCTTCTTTTCTTTTTCCCCTAGGAAACATCTGGAACAAATAGTCTTTAACTGATTATCATTAACACAATTGTGTTGTGTTCTCAAAGAGCTATTAAAAAGTGTTAACATGGTTACATCATGAACTTCAGCTGTTTCTTATAACACATGAATCTACCCCAACTAGAAATGCTCACAAATGCATATTTCAGATACTGTATTCTAAAGCATGATTTTGAGGAAATTTTCATTTAATTTAGGATTAGTTTGTCATACTTGCAGTTAGTTTGAAGCCAGTACCCATTTCACACTTAAAAGCACTTAAAAATAAATATACATCTATTTGCAATTCTACATACAGCAAGCCATCAGTCTAGACAGAAGAGACAAAACCATAGATATTTTTTCTTTACATCTGACTTTTTTCTATCATCTTGCCTCTTATTCAAACATTGCCTTTAAAGTATTATCATATGTGATCAAAATTAAATAGACTTCAATTAGTCTTCATTAATTAATTCATAAATACATATTCGTGGTGTATTGAAGGATCTATAAGCATATTAAAAGTGTTTCCCCATCACAAGGAAATATGACAGCATTTTTTTCTATGCTCAGAATGGTGCATCAGCAGGGTGTAAAAAATGAAGGAAAGAAAATCTTAACTTCTGAAACTGCAAGGATATACACAGTTAGGGATCAAGGACCCTATCATTTAGGGACACTAAAATCAGGGACCAAGGACCTATCATTAACATCTGTTCAAAATCTGGTCTTTTGGCACTTGTGTATCTCCTCACACTTTTAGGGAGAGTAGCTGTCAGATAAACCACTTATTTTAGCAGACAGTCCTTGATAGAGCTTCCCAATTAAATGCTGATAACAGTTTGTTTAGGATAGCAAACATAGTAGCAGGATAGTTGGAGGCCACATGGCTACTGACCTCTGGAAAAAAAATATTACGTATCTGGTATCAAGACTACTCTAGACTTCTCAACGCACCTGACAATGATGAAAATCAAGACATCAGGCTGCATGACAAGTTGTTGCTATACAGTGCATCTGGATCAAAAGGCAGAGCTCTATACCTACAAGGTCATGCAGCGGGTGTCTTCAGGCAGGCTGAACCATGTGAAAATATAGGAGGTTCTTTCCCAGGGTGTATTTAGTCAGTGAAGTTCCTGTGACTATATAGGGAGTATGAAACTGAGAAGTACTTCTAAATTCCCAAATCCAGGTGTATATCCTGTTCACGTTCTGTCTCCTGAGTCAAGACCTGACTGGCAATCTTCTTTGCTTTACTTTCCAAATAAAGTTGATGCCTGGGTTATCTGCTCCATGAAGTCGGTGTAGAGAGAGCCTCCAAAATCAGGATATCACTGGTAACTATAGTGCTGACTACAATAGCAAATGCTGTTCCTCGTGTTGTTTTTCTTGTCTTCGGGCTCTAGATGCCATGAATTTGTAGTCACAGAAAAGCAATAATTATTGTACTACATGGACTTGAAATACAAATTTTGTGCTGAGAAGACTGAAGTGTGAGCGAAAGAAGTGAGTCTTATGCTTAAAGCGTAAGAAAAGACCTATTTATTACACTAATATCAATGTTCTGCAAGATGAGAAAGTGGTCTGGGAAATGCCAAACTTACGGCTACTCATGTAGCCTTGATTCAATCTTTTTATTAACCTGTAATTATATGACCACATAGTATTCATCCCACCACCAAATCCTTCCTCATTCAGAAACAAAATTGAATGTACAATGATGTCTGATAAAGAGTTCAGGTGCAACTGTAAATCTTACTTTTTTTCATCATTGTTCATTCATATCATTTCTTGAAAAATCAAGCACAAATTATCCTTTTTAACTTACCAAAGATATTTGTATGCCGTAGAAGTAGTATATATTCTTCATTTGGAAGAAAGATTTGCTTCCTCAGAGTAAAACTTTCAGAAAATGATCAAAATGGTCAAAAAGATTAAAAAAAAAAAGAACAGAGGACAAAGAGGAGAGGAGAGGAGAGGAGCGGAGAGGAGAGGAGAGGAGAGGAGAGGAGAGGAGAGGAGAGGAGAGGAAGAGAAAGGAAAAAGGAACATAACAAGCAGTCATCTTCCATAAAAATATCCAAAGATATTTTTAAAATAAAAATTGCTACTGATTCTAAGCCTGTATGTTCTAATCATGCTGATGAATCCATGTCTCAATGATGACTGTATTCATTTTTAGGGTCTCTAATAGCACACAAAAAAGTTCAAGCATACATGACACAAAACTTCAAATAAAAAAACACCGTGCCTGCCAAAACTTTCTCAAATTTTGACATATTAATTTTGTAGCTACAATCTTTAAGCCAGCTCAAATGTTATGAAGAATAAAATGTCATTTCTCCTTCTGCAACCAGCATCAATAACATCTCAGATGAAATGTGTTTTTGTTTTCATAGGTCATTGTTTCAGATTTTTATTTCTGAGGAATCCAACAGCATGTAGATCTGGTATTAATGATTACAGAAACAGATTTTAACAACTCAACATGTAAAGAAAAGCAGAGATAATATTAAAGGATTCACACTTTTGATACAAAAGATCTTTTAAAATGTTTGTCATCATCACTCAGTGAGGCTTGATACTTGAAATGTCTACTTATATTAAGATAGTATCTGTTTTACGGGATTGGTATAAAACTGAATCACTCTTTAAAACACAGAGAAATACAGAAAAAAGAATTTTGAAAATTATAGGTAGAAATCTATAACATGCTTGTGTTTATGCTTTCCTTTTGTCATTTGGCATTAGAGTAGAAATAGATGTCCTTGTAAGTAAAGAGAAACCTTTTAAATCAAAATATTTTTGGTCCCCCGATAGAGTGTACTACAGAGCCAGCTATGTTTTTCAAGTCTTAAGGAAGTAATTTATAAATGACGGTCAAAAGCACCTGAAAACTGTACTGAAAACTCTTAAACAGCAACACTTCCCTGAAGAAGCAATTATAATCTTTAATCTAGGAAATGTTACATGTAATAGAAAGCTAAGCAAGAAAAATCACAGTTCAGCAAACTAATCCCGTTTAAATAGATTAATACCAAGTTCGGAGTAAATTTGAGTTCTCCCTCTCCTAATCTTCTATGAGAAAAATTAAAATTCTAAGCTCATGACTCTTATTTCTCTGTACCATATAAACTTCTAATAAATAATAACGAATGACAATACTTCAGACATTGCCCCTTTTTATGTATGATAAATTATGCACATACCTCTGGAGTATCAACTACTCTTTCCAGTTTGGTATCATCAGCAAAGAAACACAACACTTTTTTTCATACTCTAATATATTGTATAAAGGCCTGTCATTTTCAGAGAATCACAGAATGATTGAGGTTGGAAGGGACCTCAAGAGATCATCTAGCCCCGCTCAAGCAGGGACACTTACAGTATGTGGCACAGAGTTACATTCAGGCAGGTTTGGAAGATCTCCAAAGAAGAAGACTCCACAAATTCTCTGGGCATCCTGTTCCAGGGCTCTGTGACCATCACAGGATAGAAGTCGTTCCTCATTAAATTTCTGTGTTTTAATTTATATATATTACACCTTGTCCTGTTACTGGCTACCACTGAGAAGAGTTTGGCTTCATCATCCCTACATTCTCCCCTCAGGTAATTATACATATTGATAAGATCCTTTCTCAATCTTTGCCTCTCCAGGCTGAAGAGGTCCAGCTCGCTTAGTCCCCCTTCAAATGATAAATGCTCCAATCTCTTAATCATCTTTGTTGCTCTATGCTGGACCCTCTCTAGAAGCTCCACATCCTTCTTGACCTGGGGACCCAGAACTGCACCCAGCTGTGGCTTCACGAGGGCTGAGCAAAGGGGCAGGATCCTCTTCCTCGACCTGCTGTCAACACTCCTCCTGATGCAGCCAGGATCCCATTGGCCTTCTTGGCCAAGAGGACACACTGCTGACTCATGGTCAACTTGTCAACCAGGACTCCCAAATCCCTCTCCATGGAGTTGCTCTCCACAGGCCTCTAATCTGTACTAGTGTGTGGGGTTATTCCTCCCCAGGTGTAAGACTCTGCTCCTGTCCTTGTTGAACCTCATGAGCTCCCTCTGTGCCCAACTCTCCAACCTGTCTAGGTCCCTCTGATACACTTTAGTACACATATGTGTATGAAATTTTACAAACATCATCACAACTAAGGTCTTTGACAAGCCTACTTACAAAAAGTGCCTAAGAAAAATAAGAAAATAAGTAAAAGGAAGCATTTCTAGGAATTCTTACAGGTATTATTACCACTTTTGAAAGATTACAGAGATACAGCACAGACAGGGTCAAGCAGTAACTGTTTACTTCATCTAGATAAACAGAGGTGTTATTCTCATCACTTTCATGCTTTCAAAAAAATATACATCTTTGCTTGTACTTTCCCCTTTACAAGCTTCCAAGTGCATTACAAAACAGCTTGGAACTATCAGTACTCCTATGGGAAACTGCAGAACTGTTTGCACAAATGGTTTAAGAGGACAAGGCAGTAATTGTCTAGTATTTAAGTATTTAATTGTATAGTAATTAAGAAGTAGAAATGATAACAACAGCAACGTTCAAGGCTGTTTTTACTACTTCAATATTCAATGTTACTTCTATGTAAGAATATCTAAAGGGTTCTTTGGAGATCAGAGATTAAAGATGCTTTTGCATTTATTTTAATACATTCACATCACTATGTGTGATGCCCAGACATCTGAAAATAGACTGCCAAAATCAGTCTCCATGCCATCCAATCAGCCATCAACTTTCAGACCACCTAAAAACATATCCAATAAGAAAATAGTATAATAAAGACAAACTCATGCAAATAAAATAATGAAAAAAATATAACATGCTCACTAAAGAGGTTTTGCAGAACATAAAAAATATGCACTAGTTGTTTAAGCATACTCCATTTTTCTATGAGAAAAATATAGAACTTAATTCTGCTTCAAGTTCAACAAGCTAGTGCTTTAGCACTGAAGGATGGAAAGGAAAGATGACTTGGCCATTTGGTCGGACAATATTGTTTAAGATGCGAGTTGAAAAGATGCTTGTTATATCCTAGGAATACAAGCTTTCAATTTCACTGGTTAAGTCTTTAGTACAAAGAAACATTCATCAGTCAGAAAGAATATAGCTTTATTTGTGGCAATTTGTCATTGTGTGGGCTGTTTTTTTACAGTCATCAGTCATCATTGTACTGAACTTGTCATTAGTTCAGTACTCTAATTACTAGGTAGGATCTTAATCAAAATCTCTAAAACTTGTAGCCAGGTGATGTTATTTGTAGGTCTGAGTTAATTTTTAATTAGCTCTTAAAGTTTTGATGAAAATAAACCATAGGATTCCTGTAGTTAATAGTTCAAATTAGCTCAGTGTCGCTCAATGTATTTAGATGTATACCTGCTCTTTGCAGAAAAGAGAAATGAAATGTCTGTAAGGGGGCTTAGCCTTTGAAGGTACAGAACTTACTGGCTTCGGTCCACAAAACACTTGGTATAAATTTTGAGATAAGCCACTTATGTGTATTAAATCATAACAGTGAATAGAAATAAATCCAGAAGAAAAAGTCATTAGCAATGCAGTAGGAACCAGATTAAAAATAGATGAAACAAATTAAAAATGGGCTATGTGGAAGCTCTTTTTATTTGCAGACTGCTTATTACATCATCATAGTTTCTTTTTCTCAAAAAAGTATAGACTTTACGAACATTTTCCTTATTAAAATTCATGCAAAAGTCAAGATAGAATAATAGGTATTTTTGCCATCTCACACTATCTGCTCTACATGGAAATTTGCAACCTCTCTGTGACAATATGTAGAGTGCTTAGCTCTTTCTCTTTAATATTCCCTTCTGAGTCAGCACACTAGAAAAGATCATATACATGTATGAGAATTGAAACTCTAAAAAAAAAACAAAAAAGAAAGAAAAACACCATATTTATCTGCCAGATTACACTTTATACAAATGTATATTTGATCATTTATAGTATCAGTGATCATTGTATCAGTATCGCTGATGAACTCTTTAGTTGGCTCAGATGGTAAAATGTCTCTATATTTTATTTAAAAGTGGAAGTAAAAGGTAAATTCAGTTCTGAGAGCATGAATATTTTCTCCCTGTCATACAGACACTTATGTCCCTATGTCAACATTTACAGCTTAGACAGCTATGTGTCCTAGAGCAGAGGTGATCCTTTCTCTACCAGGAAGCTCTACGCATACACATAAACCTATGTGTATCCTAGCTCAGGATACTTCCCACTTCTTTTGTCTTCTTCCTGTGCATGCAAGAAGAGAGCATTTGTAGTCATATTTCTCAGTTTACTCTGTTAATTCGGACTTTTTGCTTATTTTAGGAGTAAGAAAGGAGGATGCTTTTTGGACCAAATACCATCTATTCAGTATTTAACACTGGGAAAGAGAGGGCAAAACTACAGATGACTGAAACTGGGTATTTCCAGTTTAATGGAAAATTCGGGTATTATGATTATTCTGATTCAGAACAAACTATTTCAAAATTTCCCACAAAACAGAAATTAAAAAATGCTAAAAACAATACACTTTAAAGAATGTTGAAATATGTTCTATTTTCTTTTTCATATTTTGTATTTTTGTTTTGTCTATCATAAATAGACTCTATCTCATGTCTGCTCATAATATATCATACCTTATTCTTTCTTTTTTTTTAATTTTAATTCTGGAAACAACATATTTAATAGTTCTTATATCTTTTATGGGGGCAAGAGAATAAATCATTGTTTTGCTTTGGGCTATTTTAAGCAGTAGTTGTTTTTAAATCCTAGGAAAACCAATGCTACTGTTGCAAGCATATTAAAAACAGTAGTTACTCTAACTTATTTCATAAAATAAAATTCTGCAGTCAAGCATTTAGTTTTAATCATCCCAATACTCTAACCACTTTCTGTGTATCCTAGTTGCCAGCAATAGAGAATTTCTTTGCCTTTTGGTGATGTGAACAGAGCTATTATTCTCACTTTGCAGAACAGGAATACTATTCTTACTACTACCAGCTCACAAGTGCATGGATTAATTCTGACATGTTCTTAACAAATCTCTTGTTTTTACCACTGTTTCCCATAAGCAGAGACTGTGGATTAAGGTTCTCACAGATCTATTCTCCTTTGGAAACAATCTTTTTTTTTTTTCATCAAGGAACATGAGAGATTTTAATTTATTTGACCATCATTTAATCAGGAAACTTGAATTTTGCTTGTTTTGCCCTACAGAGAAACAACTCTTCTTTTTCGCCTCCTTTCAATTCTACCAGTGCAATGATCATTCAACTCATACGGTCTCACCCTCACAGTTAAATTTCTTCCTGGTTTTTCATGTAGTGATGATGTTAATTATACCACCATGACAAAAGTATCTTGGATTTTCTTTTTTAAACAGTTCATTAGTTCAAATGAAGGAATAAGATGAACTTCTTTTAACTTGATAAAGGGAATTTTTCACTATATACCTGACCTTTCATGAACTTCAACATAACATTCCATTTTAATAAAATATCATTCCCTTTCACCTCTTTCTCCAAAGTTTTCCTAGGAGAGAAAGCTAAACTTCTCCAATAGTGAACATAAAATATTTTGCAAATAATTCACTAGAGACTATATGAGCTAAACAATCATTTTTGTGTTTCATAAAATAATAATAACATTGTAAATAACATTTTTATCTTATCTAGAAGTAAGCAAAAAGATTTATGAAGCAAATAAAAAGAGATAGCTCCAATCCCAAGCAGCTTAAACTGGAGCTAAACAGAGGAGACTAAGGAAAATATGCACTCAGATCATGCTGAATCTCCATACAAATGTGCTGTCTCCCAGTTTAAAACCTCTTTTTCTGGGACGAATATGTCACAAAAATAGTAAGTGGCAGAAGAAATATTATCTCCATTTACAAAGAAGCCAAAGGTAATACTTAGGCCCAAGACTGTATTTGGGTCTGCACAAATCCCATACCCATAATGCCATAAGATCTTACGGCAGGGTTTAGTTACCTAAACTGGTGCTGAATGGTGCTGAAGGCCATTTAAGATACCATAAAGTATGCAAGATATCTGTATGAGGTCAGCAAATATGACACAAGAAATAAAGGAAATGTGTATCTTTCTGGAATGGAAGGTGAAGGTCATGCAGGACATCCTACAGCACTAAGACACTAAATGCCTAGGTTTAGCCAAATGAACACTGCCTTTAATGTTTAATTTCATGAACGAGATATCATAAAGAAAAAAAAAAGACACAGAAAATACAGTTCCCACTGGCACCATTCACTGAATTCAGTCACTAGACAGTAAACTAACGGGCAAATGATAACGCGTTGTTCGTATGGAAGGGTCTTCCGCCTTTTTGCGGGAAGCACTCCTGGTAGTGGTGGCAGGGGCAGAAGGTGAGGTGGAACATTACCAAAGATATTCAAGATATGTCAATCATCCTTTCACAGTCCATGACTGTTTGCATGTTCTACGCAGGAAGAATTTCTTTAAAACAACATAATAAAAGTCTCTGTGTCTGGTATGTTCTTATAATGAAGAACAGGCAGCCACTGTGTTCACCTGCCACTGTGTTTATGTCTTCTTTCATTTTATCTTCTACCGTGTTCTCAGCCCTAAAAAGGTGAAGTCTATTATAGTGCTTCTACCTTGCTTCCAGAATATTTGCAACCTCCTTATAAGAAAAATTAGTTAGAGACAATAAATTGTGAGGTATAGGTAGCTGTGATTCAATAGACTGCTCACTCTTTCTGTATTATAACTCATTTTTTTTCCAGCACTATGGTAAGTTTGCTACCTTTTTAGGAAGAATTTGAAGGATTTAATCAGTAAGAGTTTACGTAAGAGTCTCTCTTGCATAAAATGCAGTTCTCATTGAAAAGAAACTGAGAAATGAGCATAACAATATATTAGTCTTATAACACGTCAAGGATACCCACATTGCCATCTTTTAACTTAGAATAAATATGCACACTCTAGTTAAATAGGTACTTCTGACCTGAACATCTATTATGAATCCTTTATGGCTTCCAGAAACTCTATAGTTGACAGGTGCATTTATTCAATGGGGCAGAGTTAACAAAGAGATAACTACCTAGGTTGCAAAGTACCATTAGCAAAAAATATAATTATCATAATTAGCAACAAAGGGTATAATTAGCAAAAAAAGATGGACACATATCCACTAGATATCAGATTTCTATGTTGCTGACCATCAAAGGAAAAGAGTGATTTCCAGATAAATACGTCCTGAGGAATATCTACTTTTCTAGGAAAAAAAGGATTAATTTAACAGTGAGGAAAGGCACTACACTGTTTAAGTTCAAACAAATAACTATCAAAAAAACACCTCTCTTGAGTCTATTCTGCTTTACAGCCTTTTCACAACACTTTAAAATGAGAAAGAAGTGAAGTGTATCAGAAACTTAGCCTTGATGGGTGGAATAAGTATAGGAGTTCAAAATGGCTCCATGGAAAGAAGCAAGATTAGTTGTTATATAAAGATATCATGATTTTTTTTGCGATCGTGGATGCCAATTTTATGCTACTCTTACTACTTTTCCTACTTTTGCTAAGTCTTGTAACACCTAGGAGAAAGCAAGCAGTGAGGAAGTACAAAATAGCTGGAAGCAGAATCAAGGGAAGTGAGTAATGAATGGATTACAACTTTCATTCTCTGAGAAAAAGAGGAAATGCACATATCATCTGTAGTTCTGTAAGAATCAGAAATCAGAATCAGGTAAGAATAAAATATACCAAGATATTAAAATATAATTTCTGTAATAAAAATGCCTATAAGAATATACTTTAAATATTGGTAATATTTGAACTAAAGAACTTTACCTCAACTCCCCCCGTAGTGATTTTGCCATCATACTACATTAGGAGAAAGAAATCCTTTCCAAAGAGTAATCAGCTTAGCTAACCATACACCATTTAAAACTACACAGAACAGAGTATTAGCCATTCAAATTAAATATGTCCTTTCTGCCTGGCAAGTACCATACAGTTCAAGGTGGACTTGAAAACTGAGAATAGATCTGGGTCAATGTGATCTCAGTCATCATTTTCAATAACCAAAGTACAGCTAGCACCTCCACATATAACTATCAGTTGTGTGGAAAGGGACAGGGACAAAATGCAATGTTCTGAAACAGTTTTTATAGAAATTATGCACTGTTTCTGACATGTATTTGGTCTCTGGAGTTGTAGTCTGGTTTAATCATCTCCTTTGCCACCTTTCAAAATGAAAGGCTAACAAGTACAAATTGTATCCATAAAATAGCATCACAACTTCATTTTCAATGGCTAAGTATTGAAATGCAAGCATACATTATAAATAGAAAAACAGCTGGCTTGGAGCACATTGCAAGCCACTAACACAGTTGAGGGATTTGAATGACATCATAACCCGTGAGAGCATGTTGCTGGCCAGCTGGTGTTATTTATAATATGCTCATAATTGAGGAAAAATAAAAAGGCAAAACTTAGGTATTACAGAATAAGCAAAGTTGAATTCTCTTTCTCTCAGGGTCATTAAAATTGTTATCAAGAATAATTAGGAAGATTACTGATAAAAAAAAGGGGAAAATCACCTCATAACTATAAGAGAGCATTTAAGATTAAAGTCATGGAACTATAGATTCTGAGAAATGATATAACTTCTCCAGCACGGTTGCTAAAGGGTCATGAAGCTATTTTATATTGCCCTATTTACAAGCAATGTTCAGCAACCCTTTTATTTTTAGAAAATCGAAACCTGCCATTTCAGGGTTAATAGCACAGAAGGATGGAGTTTTTAATTGTTACTCAGCATATAGGTGTGCCAAGTTCAATAACGTAAACATGCATAAGAAAACAGAAAGCTGCATGTCTCTATTACATAAATAAAACGCCTATGTCTTTATCCATAAATAAAATACATGTACATGAATATGCAGGTACACATATATATACTAACAATACTCCAAAAACATATATTTGCATATATTTTAAACACACACACACGCAAACAGATACACACAGTCATCTGAAAGTTAAGCAGAATACATTTAACCAGAATACATTTTCTTATTTTTCAAGGCAGCATAAGCTTTTTCGTCTTCTAACCCCTCAGTCACTAATGCACATTCTTTTACAGGGAAAAAAATATGCTTCTGTGCTCTAGTTTTAAAATGCAAAGGTATGATGTTATTTGTCACCATGCCCAAAAAAGTCCTTACTCGGTAACTTTGCCAGAAGAGGGAGAGAGAGAGAAGGCAAATGCTCCCCCAGCTGTTTCCTGTCTACAGTGTCTGTGTAATGTAGATAAATGTGAGGATTTTCTCTAAATCCCTCTTCTGTTTGCTAAATCTCACTGTCACTGCTAAAATCAGAGCAGATAGAGCCTGCGCAATGGAATAAAGTCCTCAATATTGAAATGTGACATTGCTCTCAACATCTCACATCTCTCTGGATTTCTTTTTTCTCATCATTACTGCTAACAAATTCATTTCCAGACTTTGCACTTTTAAGAAGCAATGGAAAAAATCAACAGTCTTTCAACACAATTAGTTAAGTGCTGCTTTTGTGATTTCTTGAAGGTAAATCTTTATTACTATTTCAAATAATTTTTGAGTTTTATTTTACTGTGTATTGTCTGCTTCTGGTTTGGAGAATATTGTGCACTTTTCAATAACATTATTTTAGAACTGAGAATTATTTATAAATTGCTGAACATGCAATTTTATGTGATCTGGAAAATGGCTGTATGTAATAGTTGCAATTACCTAGATAACTGTAAGGGTAAACTACTGCAGATACGTCTTAAATTGCACTTCTATTCAAAGAACTTTACGTATTTCATTTATGACATTATTAAAGGGTCCAATTACATCATTGTCTATATTGTTAATTAATGCTTTTGAGAACAAGAACTTTCAGCTCTTCTCTGCAGGTGCATGTTTTTACAGGAACGTGGGCTTTGTACACATGTTAAGTTTCTGTAGTTTTAAATACACAGTTACAGATAAAATGTTCATACTTTCACATTGAAACTTTTAAGGCATGTTGTCATTGCAGCATTTTTCTGGCAGCATTGTTGCATTTACTTATTTTTTTTGCTTTCATGTATTAAAAGTAAATGTGAAGTTCAGTTTGTTTTCTACATTAGAACCCAGCTGCAACTCTTGCTGACCTTGCATATTTGTATGGCTTAAGCAATTGTATATAAAGAAATGGAAATTATCCTACATTTTTTTTCTCCAAGTTTTCCTCTTGCAGGGAGGGCTGTTTCAGGAAAGTTTTCATGTGAAGTTTCATATTGTGATACTAAAATTTCTACTTCCTAATAGAAATGCTTTTTAGATAAATTTGGCTTCAGTAGGTGCATTGACCTCTGTTTCTGTCAATTGGCCCTAGGTCAAGTTTCCACTATCAGCAAAACTCTATCCTTCAAGAACTCTTTTTTTTTTTTTCTTTCTTTCTTTATAATGATTGCAATCACACTGTTATGCAGCTGACAATTCTCCTGATCTAATTGTTTAGGGCCTAATGAAGTTTTTTATAGTGTCTGACACTTAAGCACATGCATCCCATTCCTTAATGTGGTTCAAAAGAACATGCTTGCAGTTGCAATGGATTAAACTATTCTCTTAATGTGTAAATGGGCATCTCTTCCAGTATTCTTGAATGGAGAAGATGGCTTTGTTTTTAAAGCATTGAGCAAGGCATTAAGTGACATTAAAATTAGTATGATAATTCCTCAGCTGGTGCAGAATGCCCAAATTCCTTAAAATCAAATGGAACATACTGATTTACACAAGGCTAGGATGCATGCCAGATTCTTTAATCAAAGTCAACAGTATGTAAAGTTTGATCCATTCCAAAGTATGTATGCTTTATTTACATAATAATAACTAGAGGATACTTTTATTACATAGTAATTACATACTTCTAACTCTACTATGGCTTGGTAATTTGACCCAAAAGCTATATTTTAAAATGTAATTTTAACCAAACTCTTTTCTATAACATATATTTTCCATGAAAACACTGCTCAAGATATTTATAATTACTGTAAATGTTATTAAATATTGTTAAACAATGACCAAGCATGTGAAGAATGCTTATGTACAACTTGTGCCAACTGAGAGTTTGTTAGAATAAAAGTACTTTTAAAGAAAACTTAAGATGTAAAAGAGAGTGTTCATATGTGACATTCTTTTGTGGTGCCACTCTTCTGGACTATTAAAAGAGGAATGCAGCAAAAGCTGGTTATTTTACTGAAAAAAAGGAGGAAATTCCAGCTGTGAAAATATGGTCAGTCATTCTATGCAACTAAAAGAAGTGCTTAACCAGGCTCATCCTGAACCTGTATTCAATTTCCAAACGTAATTAGATGCTTCAGTAAACCCCACCCACATGGCAATGCATTTTTTTTAAACTCTTAACTTTCTAGGCAAAGTGGGGACACTATAAGCACCCTGTCTGTTTGTAAAGAACCTGAAGACATATTGGGTTACATCTTTGTATTTTCTTCAGAATATTTCCCTCAGACTTAATGGGAACTTTGATCTTATCACAAAGATATTGAATTAGCTAGTGTTACACTTAATTAAAATGATGAAGTAAAGTTTACATTTTAATTCATGTTTTGGCATTAGCATTGATGAAACAGCACTTATTTTTTAAATAGAACTGATTGGTCCCTAGAAACATATGAATCTCTTTTCTTCTCCCCAAAGTTTTCACTTGTTTGCAAGTTCTTAACTGTTTTTAAATTTGGGGATAAAGTGTAGAAATTCTCTGTGGTTTATACTGTGCAGCTTTTTTGGCTTACACTAAAGGAAAAACAGTGAAGAATCTGTCTTGTCCTAGTTCAGTGCTGATATTTATCTTAAAATGTAACCCAGCTGAGAAGTTTAAAAAAAATAAAAAATTGTTAAATGTCTAAGATTTATGTTTATTTCTGGCTCAAATGTTATACAAGAACAAACTGTTAAATACATAATGTTCTTACATTTATAATGTTTTTTAGCCTCCTGAGGCTGTGTGTCAAACAGCTTTCTGCTTTACCTCTTCAGAACTAGGAACCGGGAACCATCTTGAACTGCAGGTGCATTACATTCATCTTAGAAAATCAAAAATATGGCAAAGGAAAAAAGAAATTGATGTTGTTAAAATATGGAAACATTACAGGAAATAATGCCTTATGTTATCATCATTCATTTATAATCTGATCTTCCTCCATCTGCCATTGAAGTCATGTCCATGCATTAATGCTTGTTGGCTTTTCCATTGTAAAGTTGGCTAAAGACTCCTATGAATGGGAAAATAATTGTTCTTTCTCTTTATGATATAACAAATTCAAATTTGTTTATTATTTTCACAGTGGAAATATGATCAGGAAAAAAAAAGGAAGAGGCAATATAGTCTTACTTATTTACTTATTTTTCTCCTCTTTAGCTCTGATTTAAGTTGAAATAGGGGTTATCCACAAGGTGCTAAGGTCCCTTGGCAAGAAAAAAAGGCATTCTTAAAAACTATTGATTTAAACTAGAAAAGGCTTGTTATCACAGTGGCTCAGATCCAATATGAGTAGTTAACAAAAAAAAATCACCGTTTTCAAAAGTTCAGTGAAAAATATGAGAGAATGATCTCTGAAACCTTGAAAGAAACATGAGGATTTTTACTCATTTCACTCCAATTTGTACTTGTCTACTAATAAAAAAAATCTTTGAGCCAAGGCTCATGAAAGAAGGATTTGTAACTTCTCACCTGACTGCAGTAATAACTTTTACCTTGAAACAGGATCAAATTATATGTAGATTTCTGTCTTTTGAAACTAACATTTTTGTTAAGTGGTCTACTAAATCAGCTCAAAATATTCATTCAGCCCTTGCCACCCTGCTCTGCTACACAACATAAATGTTTTCCTACTATGTTAATAACAGTATTCCACAAAAGTGCTATCTTCTTTGACATATTGTTCATCGTGTTGATTGATATAAATAGACAAAAACAGGAAACAGAAGCAGAATAGCTCAGATTTATACCAACAGAACTGGCCTTTCTTTAGCCATATGTCTGAGACAAAAATTAGTTTGTATACCAAATGTAAGAAAGAAAACAATCATTATCTGAACTAAAGGAATGTAACAGAGATCATTGAGTCATCCTTCCACTAAACATAAATGCAAATCATCAACACTCTTACGAGACGTCCTTTTAATTTCTTGAATTCTTCCAATTGTTATCTCCCTAGGAACAGAGGGCTAGAAGGAAATTCCTGAGTCAATGAATTTGATCCTGTACTTTGGAAGGTGCTGTAAACTGCACCATGTCTTTATCAAGCTCTACTTTCAAGCTTTTTTTGATTTTGTGCATCTATTTCCAAGTGTTTTGGGTTTAAAAAGCTCTTTCATATGTAACCTCTAATTTTCTCAGTACAGTAGCATACAGCAGTCTTGTTCCCTCCTAGCCTACTTGTTCTCAGACAAAAAAAATTCAAGGTTGTCTAGTTTTTCTAACCCTAACTATTCTGGTCTTTCCAAGTTCCTTCACCTATCTTATTCTTGCTTAACTCCTTTTTGCAGTAAGAACCATAAATCATGATCCACTTCTAGGAGGTTCTTTAACTACATGTGAATGAGAACCAAGAGTATTCACTAGAGGAAGTCCTCAGTTTACAAAATGTGTGGAATATGTAAGTTGCAATATTATTGTGAGACCTTTCCTGATGTTGTGGTTATTCTTGTTTAACAAATTGCACTACGCACGCATTCTCAGCTCACAAGGGTGCAGTATCTCATTTTATTTAGGACTCTGCTGGGAAAATCTGACACAGTACTCTTGCTTCTTTGGCAGGTGAAGATGCACACTGTGTCCTACATTCATTTCTTCTACCTTGGCCTGTGTTTGCTTACCTTAACCAGTTCTGCTGCTGCTGGCCCAGAGACGCTTTGTGGTGCTGAGCTGGTTGATGCTCTTCAGTTCGTGTGTGGAGACAGAGGCTTTTACTTCAGTAAGTCAACTCTTTTTTCATATAATTGCTAAACTTCTTGTAGTCTTGCGGTTTGCAACTGCTTTCTGCCAATGCAAAAAATAACCAAACTAGGCCTCAAAGTATCGCTACTATTCTCTTTCTCTGAGATGTCCATATTTCCAGTGAATATGAAGTCCTAGCAAAGCACAGAGTTGTGCCTGTGTTCAGGCTCTCCATGGTTTTAATGAATTTTCCTTTTCAAATATGTTATTGTTTTTAACCATTTCCGAGCTGTTGCTATTCCACCTGCTCTATTACAACTTTCTCCTGTCCCCACACTGAAATTAAGGGAACGACTGGACATGCTCAGACCTGAGATATTCATATGGCAGTACTGCATGTACTTATTATGTCAGACTACTTGTAAACATCTTAAGTACACACTGTATCATATTAAACACACAATAAGCTTCAACATCTGGTTTGAAAAAAGAAAATCTGGAAGATAGCAAGTAGAATGTAACAGCATCCAAGTATCCACATACTACATCAGTTAAGTACAGGTGAAGGAAAATTCATTCATGATGAGATAATAAGGAATAATCTCAGAACAAAAAATAGACAAAATTAAGTCTGTAACAGCACAAATATATTAGTATTTGAACAACATTTTAGAGCAAGACCTACACTTTGGGGGTAAACATCACAATGTTTTTCTTTTTCTGTGTTTTAAATTGTTCAAAGCTGTAGCAATTAGATGAATTAACTCTTTTATCTTAGTACATTCTTACAAGCGGTGTCAAGATCAAGAAGTACAGAATATGTAAATAACAGAACTCTATTTCTAATTTTCAACTATTTGCTACTCAAATACCATGAAGTTAATGAAGCTTTTAGCTGGGAATATATTCATTCTTTAAAACACATTAAAACATGCAAGGACTTGTGTGATCTGAGCCTCTGAAGCTAGTGTTTACCCTTTATAATAATGTGTCCCAGGTTATTCTTGTTTGAAGATGCCTTTCTTTTATGACCTCAGTTGTCTTTCTAAAGAGGAATATAACTAAGAAGAGAAGATTAGGCTAGTGAGGCTACAAAGACAATTTTTGTCTTTATATTTGTCTTGTGTTTTGGAGTTCTTTTTTCTGTAATGTCTGACTTTTGAAAACATTTTCAATCCTCTTTTTATCCCAATAATTCTTGCCTTCTAAGATATCATTTTTGTTTTTCTGTTTTGGTTCTCCTCCTGCCATCCCTTTGCATTTTTATTTATGCAGAAATATTTTCTCCTTGCTTGCTATAAAACAGAATTGCAGAAATCCACACTTTTGCATCTTTAGTTTGGTGAATAGCTAGAATAGTTATCCTTTTCACTCTTTTTGGCACATTCAATTAAACTTTGTTCTTCTGAAACTGGGAGGCTTAGTTTTATATATGCCGAACAGTTCATCAGAGAAGTTTTAATTCTATTTTTAATACTTCATCTATCATTAATCCAATATAGAATGTTGTTTAGTATGCATGTATAGCATGCTGGTACTCAACAATACTAAAAGACTGGGATCTCTCTTCAGGAAATTAATTTTTTTCTAACAATTATCTGATGTTCACTTGAACACTAAAATCTGTTACTTTCAGCAGCAGCTGAGTTACACTTAAGAAGTTATTTCAGTGCCCTACAAATACTTGCTTTTACATGGCTAGCATGGATGAAAAGAGAGTCGGTTGTCTCTTCTTGCTCCTACACCAGAAAACAATGACAGAGTAAGCGATATCCTTAGAACTGTGTAGCAACCTTTTTTTTATGTGCTACTGTTTTTACTTATCTTTAAAAAAATCAAGTTTTTTTGATATAATGTTTGCTACTGTTGTGGAATTACCACAATTGCTTACCACATGACAGTAGCTGCAACTGCAAATCATACCTGAAGTTATATGTCTTCTTTGTTTTCCTCAAGATAAAAAAAAAAAAAAGTAACTTGCTAGTCACCGGCAATAAATGTGCTTAATTTGAACCTCAGTTATGTTAAAGGTAAACCTCTTTCAAATTTCTACATTCCCTAAACTACATTAGCCTTATTTAAAAACACGAACATGGACTTTGGAAGTTTTAAATGAGCTCATCACTTCTGGAGTCTTGACTTCTGTCTGCCATCAGTATAGACCCCCTCTCTTGTTTTCTTTACAGTATGCTTACACTTTCAGTTTTCACCTAAAATTAACATAACTATTGACCCCATTGTATGGAAATTATGTAAGTGAGAACCTATAAACGGTCCCAAGCTCACTCAGTATCCTAGGAATCCTCTGTCTGATCACAATTGTTTTTCTGTTTTGTAATCTCATCAAGGATTTAAAATCAACGATCACCTGATTTCAGAAAAGCTGGAACTGTTGTGGTTGCAGTCAACAGCCTGCAATTTCAATATTTACTGGAAATTTATGCAGTTAATATATGGGCTTTGGGTGCTAAGTAACAGGCATTCCATATGTGACCCAACTTGTGATTCATAAGCAATTTAATGTGTTTTAGTCTACTGTCTGTTATTTGTTGGCATTTAATGTGAAATAGAAAACCATAGAAAAAAATTAAATCCAGTTGAAAATATCCAGAGATCCTGAACCTCATATCAAATATAATATTGCAACATATTGTTTAAAATGCTATTCCATTTCATTATACTTTTTAAGAAGACCATATCATTTACTCAGGTAAATATTTAGAGAACAGTTTTTCTTTTATGGTGAAATGAATGTCAGTTTCACTTGTACTGTAAGCCTCCTATTTCTCACATTCTGGGTCTTTTATAAAAAGTATAATTGGAGGTTATGTTTGCCTTTAATTTGCTTGGGAAATAATTCTGAGGGAAGCTTCCATCATGCTGTCTTTCACTAGAGACTTCAGCTATAAAGAATACCCTTTGACTGAGGTGGAACTCCTGGTTCGGATTCAAGGTCAAAATTTCTAAGTATTCTTTGAGAGTTGTGGGCGGAAATGAAGATAGAATTAACTGTGTTACCTTCTGCTGAAACTCTGCATTCTACAACCACAAGGCTATAGCTATGGCTAGGAATGAAAAAAAAAAAAAAAAAAAAAAAGTCTTTTATCTAGCTTATGCTGCTTGCAAAAACTGACTTCCTAGTTATAAAAGGAATTTCTTCACAGTTTTTGAAAGGACACATCAACTACTTACCACACACAAAGGAAAATATTGACCTCAAGAGGAAGTCAGAAGCTTTTTCTAAAACTTTCCTCATGAGATAGACTGGCAAAGAACTTTTTTTTTTCTTTTCTTTCTCTTTCTTTTTTTTTTAGGGGATGATGCCACAAGAATCCCAGTACCTGTGCATCTGCTTTTTCCCCTGGTTACATATAATCCCAGCCAGCACTGGCTACTTCTTGGACAGCTTTTACTCTCCCATGATTCACCAGTGCAGATAAGGTTGTGGCCACCTTGTATTTAGTAACCTTACGTTTTTCTTTTGTATGACTTTGTATAACACCTTCTGTGTTATATTAGGAGAAGCCAACAAAGTGGAAATCTGTCCACGGTTTTCTATTCCTTACAACTGAACCCCTGGAAGAAAACAAGCAATTTGACATAACTGTCCTCAGCTCATCCTTCTCCAGTTTCCAAAAATCTAGATTTAACAGTCTTGAAGCTTGCCATATTCAATTGACTTCTAAAGTCTTGAAATGTCTATCATGGCATTACGAAAAACATGCTGAGGGCAGAAACTATAGGGAAGACTTAAAGGGCAAGTTACAGGGTGCTTATAGAAGTATTAGCCTGGGAGGGGGAAATTTTTGCTTAAAATACTCTAGTCTTATCACACAAGATTTACTTTGTAGATCACTCAGGAAAGGAGACGGTTTCATTTTCTTCATATAGCTTGAGTTTGATGGACCACTTTAGTTTGCACTGTGTCTTGAGGACTCAGTATCACAAATAAGGAGAATAACAGTAGTTTCCTCTATAGACAAAATGCTATCTTCTTTTTGATGCAGCTTCTGCTCTTTTTAAAATATGTGCCTTTCTTTGCCAATACGCAGACACTAACTTGTTTAACAAAACAAGTGAATGCCAATAAAAAATAGCCTTATTATAACTGTCAATAGACTGCTTTGCTCATTCCAGTTTCTAAAACCTAAGTTAGATGGCAATCAGTAACTGAGACCATGGTACAGGGTATCAATTTAATGAATTTATAAAACTGTTCTTTGCAGTTAAAAAAAAAAAAGCTGTGAATCTTAAGTGAATCTTCTGAAGCATCACTTGCACAGAACACAAGGAGCTAAATTTAGAGACCTGACACTGTGACTGATACTCTTCAGGGCACTGAGAATGACCTAGTACATGCTTCCTCATTTCCTCATACCCAAAAATGAATCCTATAACAAAAAAGAAGGCTTTACTAGTATACAGTCCTAATGATCCATGTGTCAAATCACTCTTTGAGGAGAACCAGTACAAATTTTTACAGTTTATTTTTCCCACAGACTATCAGAATCATCCTTGGCAACTCTAAGCAACTTTAAGCAGCATAAGAATATTAAGTTATAATCACCAAAAAAACAGGAAGAGACAATTTTTGGGTAATCAGATCTGTCATCATATCTCATTGCTTTGTAGCAGCAAAACATAAATGGAGGAACTGCTGCCTTACAGAGGAGGAAATTAAGGGCTGAGCAAGAGGCAATTGTGTGTTGCTTCTTCCATTCCCTTTTAGTTTAACAGCTTCTCGTTTACATCAGGAAGCCTGCTTTTAAGATGTTTTTAAGGTTTCTAGGCCTGTCAAATCTATCAACATAATTACAATAGAAGGAATTGCATTCAGTTCTTTAACTACTTCATACCTGTAGGGACTATGAATCATTAGCTTCTCTGTGTGTCCCTGACTGAAAGCAATGTTATATTAAAAGCCCAGGAAAGTAATGCTGAAAAGCTGAGGTGTCTTATGATGTTAGTGCAAATCTTTGAGAAGAAATTCTGGTCAACTTGGCTATGACCACACTCAAACTAGGAGACTTATTTCCAGTTTTTTGATCTGACTACATGCCCCATTTAAGCCAAAATCCATAGTAAGGAGAGGCTTGAGTGTATTCCTCAACATTCATCTGCAGGTTCCTTCTTCCAGAAATGCTACCTTTTAAAGAAAGCACTAGCTTTCTTTAGCACTAGGAGCAAAAGGCCTCCAGGGGCATTATTCAGTACTGTTGATCCAGTGACTGATACTTCTCAGTAAAACAAAGGACTCCTGTGGCTTCAGGAGTGAAATCAACATATAATCAATGGCACCTGATGAACAACAGACTAGTGTGCACTCTGTTGCCCCTTCTAGAAATCACTGGGGAAGTTCTTTGAAAATAAGCCAGTCTTTCCAAGAATTTTGCACATTTTTTACACACTAAGAAGGGATAGGGAATGCACATAAAGGTTTTTCTTAATTTGATGAGGTTAATACTCCTAAGGTATCTTTAATCACAGAGAATGAAGTTACTCCAGAGGATGATTCAAGCTCATGTTAGGCTCCTGAATCATCTTCTAGAAAAGCCTGTTTCTGTCCATAGACTACAGAGGGAGCCTGGGAAATTTTTGCCCATAAAATAGACTGAAGTTGGACTCTAGAACAACTTTCTTATACAACTACTTACTTTGTCCTCAAGGTTTTTATAGTTTTCCAATCTTTTGGAAAACTTTTCATTACGTGGGACCACAGTAGTAATGACAATAATAAAGAGATTGGAAACAAACTATTAAGCAAAAGTCCTCACTATCAAAACCAAATCAATACAATTTCTCTGTAAGTTCAATTTATACGCACCATGATTAGCTGTTTGACCTGAGAGAAGGCAATACTTTTGTGATATTTGCTGTTATCTAGGCAGTAGAACAAATTCTGAATTTAGCAAAAAGCTGATATGTGATATCTGGTGACTTAATCGCAGTAAATATATGGGTATTTAATGCATTGTTTAGTTTCATTTGACTAAATTCCTTAAAGAAGCTCTAGAAAAGATCAGCATTACTTCTTGGCATAGTTGCCTTTCATCCTTTTTCACTGAACGTTAAATACCAAGAAAAACCCTCACTAACATCAATTCTGTCATTTACTTAATATAATCGGCCCAAACCTTTACATATGGTCTCTTTCCATTTTCCCGATACTAATAATGGCTTTATAATATCTGATCAACAGCAGCAAAAGTCACAAAGCTAATTATTCAGTTGACAAGACCCACACAGTCTCTTCACTAAAACCTTCTGGTTTATTTACTTGAGCATCTAAAGCAATCTATATGGAATATTCATTCAAAGAAAGAAATTCATATAGCCATTTCTCTAAAGCTTACTCAGTGCTTCAGATATTATACATTTGCTTCAAACCTTCTAATCGCCAAAAACCAAGTAGAGACTCAAAGCTGAGTTCACCAGTATAGACTGGGGGGTTGACCTGCTGGAGAGGGACTTGAGTGTCATGGTGGACGACAAGTTGACCATGAGACAGCAGTGTTGCCCTCGTGGCCAAGAAGGCCAGTGGGATCCTGGGGTGCATTAAGAAGAGTGTCTCCAGCAGGTCAAGAGAGATGATCATCCCCCTCTACTCAGCCCTGGTGAGGCCACATCTGGAGACTGTGTCCAGTTCTGGGCTCCCCAGTACAAGA
>JAUBOD010000397.1:2690574-2709277 GCA_032353885.1 Nothura maculosa | reverse complement strand
TTGTGGAGTCTCCTTCTTTGGAGATCTTTAAAACTCGCTTGGATGCAGCCCTGTGCCATGTGCTCTGGGTGACCCTGCATGTGCAGGGGGATTGGACTACATGACCTCTAAGGTCCCTTCCAACCTTAAGCATTCTATGATTCTATGAGTCCATGATTCACTTTAGAGCTTTTCTGAACAAGAACGGACTTTAAAATATGTTTAACAATATCTAAATGTAAGCATTTCCCTGAGATACAAGTTCAACTGTTCAAAAGTATAATAATAAATGAAAGGAATAACGGACAGTTGATGCAGTCCTGGGTTGTATTACCAGGCATTGCCAGCAGGTCGATGAAAGTAATCCTCCCCCTCAGCCACATCAAGAGTACTGGGCCCAGTGATGGGCTCACCAGTACAGGAGACAAAGAGTTACTGGAGAAGTTCCTTGTCTCCTGGAGGTGAACAGAGGCCTACAGAGTCTAATCTCGCATATGAGAAGGATCTAGAGAACTGAGGCTGTTCAGCCTAAGGGCAGTCTTATCAATGTGTGTAAATATCTGAGGGGAGGATGTAAAGAGGATGGGGCAAAATTCACAGCGATCACCAGCAACAGGACAAGAGGCAATGGGCACAAACTGAAACACAGGAAGTTCCATCTGAACATGAGATAAAACTTCTTTACCGTGTGGATGATAGAGCACAGGAATTGGCTGCCCAGAAAAAAATATTCTAACACTACTTATTAACTATTTTCTGTTACCAAACATATCAAGCACATAAGTAATACCCCAAACCACTTATAAATGGGAACTTCAAAGTGAATACTCCTGCAAATTATTTTGACTTAAACAGAATGTTTAGTCATCTCAGTCATGTGCTGCTAATACTGTGGATAGAAGCCTATTTTACACACACTATTTCTCTAACAATTTTTAACTACTGTGTGGCTAATATAGAGGTAGAAGAAGCACAGAATTGTGTGAAAGGTGACAGATAAGATGAAGTATGGCTGTGGCCATGAGAAGATAAGAGCATTCTAATTTAGCTGTGATAATGATTTAGAGCAGATAGGATTTTTTAAACTTGCAACAACTATACCGAAAACTTCTTTTAACAGTCAGCCCCATCAAAATGACGAGATAAGAGCTTCTAATACATTTTTATTATAATTTTTTGTAACTCTTAATTGATTAAGTTACATGAAAGATAGTAAAAATATCTATTTTGAGTGAATATGGCACTGAATCATACCTTGAAAGTCCTGTAGAAAAATACAAGGCAACAATTCGTTTCCACATCCCCTGAATTCCTGAATTACTAGTCAACAGGTCTTCCATGAAAAAAAACTTAGTTTTTCCTACGTATTTCAAGTTTTATGTTTCTTTCCATTAAAGTTTCCAGCCTTTCACAGACATATTTAGTTTGGCAGGAAGAATCTGGTGACTCATATACTGAAGAGATTTGAGAGCAAGCTACTGAAAATGTATCTAATTTCTTCTTGTGTAATTTGGGCGCAAGCTACTGATAGTATGTCTAATTTTCCTAGTTTAATCAGATGTATTATTGGCAAATATATATCCTGAATAAAAGCCATATTTATGCCTGAAATATATAGCTAAGATTAAACACCATGCATATTTGCTTTTAGAATGCTCCTAGCTTTTCCTAATTGCTTCTGGCATTATACTCTAAATCAATGGGCACGGAATGAAAATATAATCATTTGCATTATATTTAGGATTTAGTATATTAGGATTTAATAATATCAAAGAAGTTGTGACGCCTTTTTTTGGGGCAGGAAGTGTGGGGTTTTTTTTTTCAAAGGATAGAGGTGCATAGAAAAATAGATGATGTTATTATTCTATGACTCATATGGACAATAAATCTACTAGAAGAATTTTCAGTTGTATTTTGCATTGATGATTGTATTATTTCCTTCACCTATTTTCAGACAAAAAGACTTCTACATTCTGTTCTTTTATACATAGACAGTCAGTGGTGAGCTTGTATCATATTCCTTAATTCACATACCAACTGACCTGTAAAGGATGAAGACTAAACAGAGGTTGATCCAATACACACAAGGAGATTGTGGTTCAGATTTCTGTCATCTGCTTTCAGGCACTTAAATCAGCTGTCTCAGCTAGGAGCCTCCTCACTCAAGCTCATGCTACAGTCAGTTACAGGAAGCAAAAATGTTCAGAGCTATCTTTAAAATCTGAATATCCCTTGGGACATTTTTCTTTCTTCACTGATTGTATAAGGAGTCTGGCAAATGGACACTTAAATTTGCTCCTGATTTAAGTGCCTAAATTTTGGTGGGATTAATTTCTTTTAAACTGTATGTTGGTGAACTCCCATGTGGAGAAAAGGATGTAGTCTTATTTCAAATTAAAGCAAATCTGAGCTTATTTTAGCTGCCATGATACAATACAGTTCAGCAAAGACCCAGGGCACTGCTGTGGAGGTAACACTATTTAGTCTTGTTCCTTTAACCTTCTTTGTGAACTGCCAGGACTTTAGTGAAAGTGTGAATTCTGTTGAAAAATGGACTCTGTACTGATACAATAAAGGTAATTTATGTTTTCAAATTAATCAGATGCAGGTCACAGCTGTGAAAATAGATTTAAATTTTCTTCTGAAAAAAAACCACCAACAATCAAATAATAAGCAATGGATTCTGAATGTAAAATGATTATCTCTGAACTAAAACACAAAGGAGTGCTCCAGTGCTAATAAATTTCTTTAGGATATACTATCAGAAAATTATGTACACTTCTATACAGCAGAAGAAAGAGATAGACTGTTGAGGGGAAGCTACTCTATGTTATGATAGTAAAGGGGAAAAGACATTAATAAAGAAGGAGAAAAGAGTAAGAACCTATTCAATCATTCCTACTAAATTCACAGCCTTGTCCGAGAGCTTTTCTGCTTCACATCCAATCAAGAGTCCGTGGCTGCTATTCCAAGGTTATCTGTTAACTGCAACTGGCTTTGGCTCAATCCACTGCGGATAATATGAGCTAATTTGAGGAATTCTCCATGTTCACTAGAGAAAATAATTACCTCTTATCATTGATTTTCCTAGGTCTTTTGGCCATAAGTATCACTATGCCACGGATATTTTCCCTTGACTTCATTCCCACTGATTTCTAACCAGTCATCTGTTTTTCCAAAGAATTACTAGCTGAACTTCCAATATTTTTCTCCACTGTATTACAAATACAGCAGAGAGGGTTTCTCTTATGCAATCAGTACATACTATTTGTGCCTGAATTGGAAGGCACAATTAAATACACTTTAAAAATATACTCATTCAAACCAACATGAAGGGCTTGGATTGTACTATTTGTTTTTCATGTACACTTACCAAGCATGTATGGTGTAAACTATTGAAAAATACTAAATCTCCAGACCTCAGTAAAGATGAAGTGCCTAAATTGGCCTAAATTTTGTGGCAGCCAGGTGCATACATTTAAAAAAATACAGGAGGCCTAGTTTTTTTTAGAGGTGTCATTCTACTTCCAAAAATGCGTATAAGCCTCAGGAAAAGTAAGTGCAATCTAAAAGGCTCCTAAAGGCATACGGGGCAAATTTACAATGGATTTTAGGCACTGAAGAGGCAGATGGACACCCAAGAGATTTTCAAAAGCAATCATGTACCTAATTTGCATTCAAATCAATGATACAGAGTCCTTGGAATCATTTCCAATACCATATCTATGTTTTTAGTAGCCATAGTATCTTTGGAAATAGGAGTCTGGGTCCTTAGCTGTTTCTCCAGATTTTGTTTATGGACCTTAATGAGTGCTTGTGAACATCTATCACCACTTAAAGCTCTTTAAAATAAGAATTGGCATAATGACTTGGCTTCCTTTCTGACGTGAAACATACTAATACGCTTAGTATGAAATCTCCTTACTTCTAGCATAAATATGTGAGGCATCAGATGAAAGCTAATAATTTCCCAAGTGAGCTAAAAATAATGAAGTCTGAATTTGAATAAATATTATAAGAGGCATTTTGGAGCGGACAGTGATTCATAAGGACTGCGAATGGTACCTTTCCATTAACCTCATTTGCAAGATGCCAAAGCCTAAATAAGGACCACAGACAAAGACTTAGCAAGAGAAAACCAAATATCATTACAGAAAGCCAGATACAATGAATACTTCATAATTTCATCTTCTATACTGAAAAGTATAAGTAAAAATACTGCAAAAGTCTTTAGGGGTTATGTCCATAGAACATTTTATTTTGGAGGTTCATGTATTATGTGAACAGACTAATAGGAACTGCCTCCATTGCAACTAGCACCCAAAATGGCATTCATTCTAAATGTATTGCAGTGTTAAAAGTGAGAGAATCATCCCATTTTATGTAAAAGTGTTATTTTGTGTGATCTAAATCAAACAAGTGCCTAATGAAAGATCTAGTTACTGAAACTGTATTTCAGTAGACCTAAGAATCTCTTAAAAAACAGGCAATGCTAGCCTTAATTTTGTTACTTCTTTATATTCTCAGACAAATCAATTTCACATTATGATAGTTTGTCATTAAATTAATACAGTCTTTTTAATAAACATTTCATAAGTAGCTTACCAAGGATGAAGGCTTCTTGGGAGAAGAAACAAGTCATTCAGATATTTATTGTCTCTATAAAGTAAGGTGTGATATAATGCCCTATTGATTTCTAAGATCCAAATACTGCAGACAGTAAAGAATTGGTATTTTTCTCATAAACTTTTCTAGAGTGTTCATCACTGAAATATTTGATTGCAGCACTCAGACAAATACATTATATCCTACAATTTCTCAGGAAATTACCCTTTCCTCAGAGCATTCATAAGTCTTTTTGCCATAGTAATTGCATATCCAAATGGAGATGGCATTCATTTTGCAAAGTAATTTTAACATTTCTACTAGTACTCTTTGTGTTAAAAAATAGGATACAAATGTCAGCTGATTAAACCTACAGATATAGTTGAGTAGTACCATCGCTTTACACACAGGAAATTGAAGCTGAAAGGCAATAGGAGATTTTTTAATATGCGGCTGCAAATGGACTGCTTGTTTCAAAACATCTTTAGTATACACCCCATCCTATGTAAGTTAATAAAGCACTTTAGCAAGAGAGCTTCAATCAAAAGCAACCTGGTGCTCCACTACTTTTCTTCAAAGTTACTCATCTTTCCAAAGAGCTTCTTTCTACTTTTGTTGGAGCAACAGGAATTACCTCATTCCTGTGAGCTGCAAAACTTCCAAGCCAGGTGCTGTGTAGGCAGCAGCAAAGTATTGGCCATGTAAAGATGCTACAAGAGGCTAATGATAAACAGAACTCAGTAGGGAATCTTTGACAACTTTAACTTAAAGCAATGTCTTGATCTATTCAGATTAAAAGCAATCAAGAAAAAAAGCCTACATCTTTTATTTTCTTTTCCGGTTAATTTAGGAGTTAATCAAATGCATTATAGAAAAGGCCTACATGTGTTCACAGGTTTATAATGCCTTATAGTTGTGTAAAAATTAAATATCTCTCAATTTTAGGTGCTCAGACTACAGTTGGAATAAGTCCCAAATTGAGAAATGACCACATAATTTAGGCTTATCCACTCACGGTCGCTATATTGAAACTACAAACAGGATGTCAAATAGTTCAAATAATTCTGTGATGTCACTGCTAACAGAGACCTCTGATTCCTTTCTCAACAGTCACTACATAAAAATTAGTGAAAATAGTGCTTTTCACTTATATATCAATTTGGGTTTCTTTTCTCTCATTTTTCCTATTCTGCATGGTTGCATACCATTCATACACCACACACACACACCAAAAAAAAACAAACTTAGGTTTATTCTAAACAACCTAGGCAGATAAAAATATTTTTGTGGGCTGAGTCCATATTAATCATCCTTAACTAGACTTTTCAGACAACAGAACTGATAAGTTCTCCTTTTCACATTATTAGTCTATGTTATCTTTTGAAAAAGTATTCATCTGACTGCTTCACTATAGTCTCAGGAGATGGAAAGCTGTCTAGGAAAACTGAGAACTAATTCTGTCTCAATAGGAGACTATTTTCATGCTGAATATAACTATAATCACAGAAAAATTGAGTCTGTACTACACAGAAATCTAAATGTCATCATCTCTTATTTTTAATCCATACAGAAAATTTACCTTTTCTTTGAATCACCTCTCTCTTTGGTCTGTATTGCATCCTTGTGCTATTTTTAAGCGTCATAATGCTATTTTAAAATACTACCTTGAATTTATTTTAGACACATTTAAACTACAATAATTTAGCTGACAGCTGCTTGATTGCAGTGCAGCCAGTGACAAAGCAAGCAATCCAATGACCTCAAGTTCACTGAGATTTCTGGAAAACAAAATCAGGGGCTTGGAAGGCCACTGCTTTAACACATAGAGAAATATATTGAATACTTTCAAAGATATAAAATTCTTAGAACTGTTGGACAAGCTTCTGTGTGTGAACTCTCCTGTCCAAGTGGCATTGCTAAATACCACGACTCCAATCAGAAGGCTGACATCATGTTGTTGTGTAACTCATAACCATAGCAATGTCACTTTCTAAAATACGTTTTACACGCATTCAGCGGCTCAAAATTTCAATAGTGTCAGACATTAAAAAAAGCACAATTTAGGAGATTTCTTTTGAAATATGAGCTCTTTATAGTTTTTGGAAGGATGAAAAAGAATGTAAATCTTGTTAGGCCAATGGTAATACTGGGAGCCTGGATTCAGAAAACAGACATAGGTTTCATTGACAATATAATTAATAATGATATCGATTGGACCTAAATGTATGTAGTAACAAATAGCTCCCAGGCTGCTGAGCAAATGGTCTACATGCCAGGTCAAATTATTACGGTATAGGTCAGGCGCAATGACTATAAGCAGTAGAGAAGAGCATGTAAAAGACACTGGGAATGCAATTCTCTATTTCTTCAGAGCTACCCACCTTTCCAAAAAATTATTAGCTTCTTTCTGCTTTCTTTGGAGGAACAGGAATTATCTCATTCCTGTGAGCTGCAAAACTTCCAAGGCAGGTGCTATGTAGGCAGAAGCAAAGCAGTGACCACAAAGATGCTACAAGTGGTTGGTGGTAAACAGAATTCAGTGTTGCCAGGAACTAGAAACATATATTCTTTGCTTTAAGTAACACAGGGGTAGGGAACTTCTAGAATACCAGTTCAATATTGGAACTGTGAATCAGAGACACAGTATCAGACTGGTTGATCCTTCATGTAACCACAGTCACCAGCAGTGGGGTAACGCAGCCACTATCATCTTCATAATCCACTGAGAAGTCACTAATATTGTTTTCCTGTATAGCTATATAAACTATAAAGTAAAGACTCACTATACATCTTAGATTACATACTATTCAATGAGTTACGAGGCTTTCACAAGATAGTGGACGATATGCGTCATAGTACAACATCCTGAATGTTTTTGGTGAGAAATAACAAAATTACTGTCTGGTCTTTCAACACTCAGCACTTATAATGGCCACTTAAAGCATACAAGAATTCTGGACACGGATTACTTCCAGCACCAAACACAGTCATTTGATTTCTTGACATGCCACACAAGATGATGTTCTTGTTGCTAATCAAGTTCTCATACACACAGAAGATTTGTTTATAAATTTTGCAATCATAAAAAAATAGTGGCCTATTGAAATGGATAAGTCAAATAATACGCAATGATGGGTAACACAGGCCCTTTGCATACACCCCTTGAATCCCAAAACAGGAATTCTGAATATGAGAAGCTTCATTGGTGCAAGCCCTCTCTCACCTTTTATCTTCCAGAGGACATAGTGAGTGTTCTTTTAAATAGGCTGTGGCTAAAAAATAAAGCAGCTAGAAGGGCTAAGGCTATTTCTAGCCCTGGCACTAACTAGCTTACATAACCTTGAAAAAATCATTTTATCTGTATTTGTCTTATTTTTACCGTGTGTGAAAATGAGGCAACAATGTTATTCACCTTTTAAATGCTTTTGAAATCCATGGATTCAGGTAACCATTCGCATCTTTCCAAATCCTACTTTTTTTTAGCTCATCCGTAATTCGCTCCACCACCAGTTAAAATTTTAAGCAAAATGCCACTTTACCAAAAGTAAGATAAATTGCAGGTCATATGCTATCAGACTGAGAGAAGAAAATTTAGTAAATACAAAAAAAATACACCAATTGACATAAAGGATGATAATTAGCTACTGCTTTCAAACTATAAATTATTGCATACCATATGATTGCAGAGCATCCATCAAACCTTTCAAAAACAATACTACACAACTATATAACCAACAGTCGAGTGTTAAGTAGATCACTCCAGAAAGCCCTTTAGCTACTGTCTGTATATGGTGCAGGATTCATAACTTACATTGGAATAATTCTAACCAAAGAAAAAGTTCTCTAGGCACTGAAAGACATTGTTTTTGATTTCAGTAGAAATAGATGTGGGCTTAGTATATGCTATGTTGAACAAAAAGAATACATTGAAAAAGGAAACAGCAAAAACATAAATTTAGTTTGCAATTTATCTCTGATTATCCTTGCCTTTCACCTTGACACTCATTTTCTAATATTTTTCTTCATCTGAAGACTATTGCAGAGCTTCCGTAAATTACAAGCTCTCTCTTCATGTGTGCTTCAGATTGCTCTGTTAATCAAACTGGTGCAGTGTTTCAATCTTCATTTTACTTTGGGGTGTAAGTTATGAGTCATCACCATTTGGTTTACTCTGAGCCTCCAGCTCATGTTTTCTCCCTTTCTTCCTGTATGTGTCATAACAACTGAATTGTAACATCCCAGTTAAATGGTAAAGGCCAGCAGACATCTGTCAGTGACACAGTATTGTGCTCTCACTCTAATTCCCTACACATTCCACTTTTCACACCACCCTCCTTGCATCCTTTCCATAAAGTGATACAGCCTAGTAAGCATTTTCCTCTGATTTCCCGCAACATTTTGCCAACACTAACACAGAGATGAGGCAATAAACCAATATAGTCCTCTCATAGAAGAGCCCACTTGCTTTGCATACACTCTTCCTAGAGCGTACCCCTTCTACCAGTATTCCAACAGGTTAACTTGCCTGTAGTCAGGACCTCCCTGTAAGTAGAATTTGTGTTACTTCCAGGTCAGTACTATGATAAGTAGCTTTAAAGGCATTATTCTTCCAAACTGCGAAGCAATTTTGATTTGAGAAAACCAGTAGCAAAGTTATGTTCTTTCAAATTTAATAGAAACTGTGTTCAAAGGTTTCCAGCATTTCTGGAATGTTAGAAAAAATCCCCTAGGCTGAGCTTTGAGGTTCCCATTATTAATTTAAAGGAGTAAATGCTCTACTATATTTCTTTTAAAAATAGTCTTTTTTTTTCATTAGAATTTCATGTAGAAGATAAAAAGGTGAGAAATGGCAGCATGAAGAAAAAGTGTTACAGGGAAAGCAAAAAAAAATTCATCTGGAAAAGACATACCAGAAGAAAAAAGAATTTAAGACAGAACATTTAAAAGCTGCTATTGAGGTTCTGTATTTGGCACCAATCTTCCCTGAACTAGGACTTTGATTCTTTTGAGGGTAAATTGTGTTTGAACCAGGTTTCAAGGACAGTTCTTCTCTCACAAACACAGCCCATGAAGCTGCATCCAGTTTTTCTTATGGCATCTGGCTGAGAAGTTTACTAGAAATTGCATGTCAGTAGTAGCTATGCAAGTAGCAGCGTGTAGTCCTGGCTGAAACCTGCAAGTCTGTGGGATTTTAGCTTGTAAATCATTTGTGTATCTGATTGATAATGCACTACATCAAGTCCTTCTGCATTTCTGCATTTTGAATTAAACAAGAAATTAACACTGTTTGTGTTTCTGTCTTCCTGCTGACATCAAATGGAATATAAAAACTCCGCAAGTCTGTTGTATTGAAGTAGCAGGATTAAATGCTCAGCAGCTGGGATCATAAGTCAATCCTTTCCACAGTATCCATCACATGATCCTCATTTTCTATGATCATTGCTCCTCATTTTTTGCAGCCCTCTCGTGGGTTTTCTTGTGTTGTTTTCTTTTTTTACTTTGCCTCTTCAACTAAACACACTGCCTGTCAGAGAGTCTCCAATGCTCCTTTCTGTCTCTCTCTTTAAAAGTACCTACACCAAACCACTGAAGCCCCAAGTAGCCACGTTTCACTTAATTTCAGTCTCCTTAGAACCCAACAACCAACGCCTTTAAGGGAAATTTCGGCTTACTGTTCAGATAGGGAAATGTTCGTGTCAGACTGCTGGTGCTTTATGCCAGCAGTGACAAAGCCATCTCATTAACAAAAGAGTTGCCAGATAACAACTTATTTACATTATCATGAGAGAGATATAAAAGCAGTTGTGGAAACAAGATTCATCAGAAAATTATATTGATAAATATATATATACCTGACTAATAAATTATTTCCCTTTTCCTCTTCCCTTAATTCCATCTTTACATCATGGAAGTGTGAGGGTTATTCCACAAAACGTCTTCAGAGAAGAAGTGGCTGCCTTCTTTTACTACAATGTGGTTACTTTTTAATACAGACAAAATCACATTGCTTCTAACCTTATTGTCTGAAATGATTCCGTGGTTTTAGCTAATCCTTTTTCTCTAACATTCCTCTACAAGAAAAATAAATAAATAATAAAAAATGTCAACAAAGATGCTATGCATAAATACACAAAATCTGAAGCCAAAACAGTAGGTGGGTTGAAGTTACAACAACTTTTAGGCACAAGTTAACCTTAGAAAGTGCCAGACAATCTAAAATTTGGGTGATGCTACCTGTTCCAAGCATTAGTACAAACAGAAATGTTATGGTATCAAATAGTCATACTTTATACATGTGATTACCAGCCTTTGTGTTCTGCTGCACAGCTGATGACAGTCTTTGGTGATATTTAGTTTGCTTTTGTAGAGTTATTTTCAAAAATTTAGATGTATCACATCTACAATAAGTTAATATGAATTGCCCTGAATGGATTGGGCTGCCCCTCAGTGATCCAACTTGAGCTATACCACATGTCATACAGTCCATCCAGAAGAGCTAATCCTTAGTCTTTCGTCTTCATCCACAAGCAACCTCATATGATTGTGACAGATGGCTGAGACAATAATGAATGACTGGTCCATGGATTGTCCATATCAGAGATGATGCAATAATGTCTAGTTTCTTTTGAATAAAAACAAAGAACAAGTGTCCTATCACTAACATTTTATCTTTAGCCAATATGATGTATAAATGTGAAAATTTACAATGTGAAATAATAAATGAGGAACGTCTGTTGTATTAGGAAACAAATGCAGTACTCAATAATTACTACCAGCTTGAGTACTAAAATGCTAACAGAATGTTTGAATTCTTAAGTACTGCATTTCTTAGCAATTTTACAGCATATCAGCTTGAAAGACATGCTAGATACTTGCCAGATGTGATACAGTGGTGGAGGAAAACTATAGCAGAGAGTCTATTTATCCTTAGATCACCTCTCTCTTTTCCTTTCAAACCAAAGATAAATGATTTCAGAATTTCCTAATGATCTTACAAGATAAATATTAAAAGTTAGAAGAGCTAAAAATTACTATATTAAAATGAGTACTTTTTTCATTCTAGTGCTAAGAACATAAACCTTTCCTAAGTCCTACTTAGCAGCACAAAAGACCTAATGCAATGACGTCATCCTGGAGTAGGGGAAAGGATAATCTTTCTCGTTGCTGCATTAGCAAAGAAAAACAAGGAGTTCAGATAAATATACCACCCATCATGCAAAAATGTTTAATTACATTCAGTCATAAACTCTGTTATAGAAGACAGATGTCACAGATTGTAAAAGCCATGCATTGTTTTTGATATTTCCAGTACCTTCTCTCCCTACAGTACAGCAATATGTCCCAAGGATTTTTCCCTGCTTCATCTCTGCTCTTCACCTTCACTCCACCAGCTGTCACTCTGGTGACATTTCCCAAGCTGAAGCTGACAAAGAGCAGGGCAAAGCTTAAGTGCTTAAGCTGTGGAGATCAGTAGCAATATTTTTAAATATCATATAACACTCTGTTTTGCAGGCAATTTCTAATATTGTTACTTGAATGGATAATAGTGTTTAGCACACAACCAGTTACACAGAGATGGTTTCAGCTGCTTTAGAAACTGTTAAAAGATCATTTAATTTTTGATTAACTACCATAATATTTCATTTAAAATATAAATGAAGAAAGTCTAAGTGAATAAACACTGAGAATTTCTATGTGGACAGTTGAAAAACTACTGATAACATACAAACAAAGACAAAAGGACAAAGTAGAGGACAAACATTTAAGAAGTATTTTACTTCCTGATTTGCACATATTCTCTGCTAATTTGTTTTTCTGATTCTATAATTGTAATTACTGGTCCAAATTATCCATGATTCTAGTCTAAGAAAAAAGGTCAAGAGGAATTATCAGTGAGGACCCTTTTTGCAACAGTTAAGCTCCCTTCTGAAATTTTATTTCTTGTCTATTATTTGAGCTACTAAGATCAAAACAGCCCTTAGCACTAGCATTTTGTCCAGTCTGATCTCACTTCTAAAATTAAACTAATTCAGCCCTCCAACAACAAAAGGACTTGACACAATTTTCCACAGACCCCCAAAATCTTACCTCAGGACAGTGATTTTAAGGACATTCAAAACCGGCTTTCCAGTTTCTCAGCTGGTGTGGTTAGAGTGTTTTTCCATTTTCATGTGTGCCTATAAACTACAGAGGGAGTGAATCTCCACTTCTCTTTGCACCGATAAATTTGGTGGTATTTTTTTGTTGTTCTTATTGCATGTATCAGGAAGGAAAGTTATCACCAGCCCCTCTGCTCTGACCATGAGGTGACACTGTGATATATGCAGAAGGGGTTTTTGCAGGGCACAGACATTGCAAGCTCATCGTGTTCGTACGGTGTGGCTGTACCCTCATATTGCAGAGTGTTCTCACTGCTCTGACTCCCCGGCACCCTGCTAAAGAAGTGTGAAGGAGCCCCCTAGTGTAAAAAAGGAACTGAAGAGACCGCCCGTATTTTGCACACGAGTAACCCCACAAACCCATGAGTGCAAAGCCACGATTGGGCTCCAGGCATCGCAGGAATGCACAGGAGCCAGCAGCTGCAACATTCATAACGTCTCCTGGATCTCATCACTGACGTACAAAAGTGTACAGATCTACTTCAGGCTTGTCTGGATGGGTTTTACGCTTAATGCCCCTTCAGAGCTAATACGATCTAGCTATAGTGCTGCCATTAATTGATAAATGAATCCCAAATCTTGAGAACAAGGCAGAAATAAACTGCAGTTGCTGGGAGTTAAACAATGGCCTTGAATTTTCTAAAGTAAAAGAGACCACAAGAACTATTGATAAAAAGCATTTAAAGAAAAGGAAGTCTTTCTATAGACGCAGCCTAGAGAGTTAATTGTATCTATTATGTGCTGATCACAAACACAAATCTTATGGAGATATAAGCAGTTTGCTCTGTTGTATAAATAAAACTCCAGTGCTTCAATCTATTAGCTACTGATATTGTTTAACTATAGCAGCTCTGTCGCTCTATCATATATCTCTATAAAAGAAACAAATTCCTATGTATGCCACCACAGTGTGCAACTTCTAAAAAAACTGTCATAATAGATAACAGTTAAAGACACAATATATGCCACAGCATGCTCTGAAGACACTGCATAGCAGCTGTTAGAAAAAGAAAGATCATACACAGAGAGAAGGATTCAGTCTTTACACAGATCAATAGAATGCAGGTATTTCCTGCATGAAACCTTTTGGTGTGAACTTTGCATAACTAAGCTAAAAAAATTGCAAACATGATGCTTATTTTGACTGAGTTCACTGTCAAAATTGTGAGATATATATTAAATGTACTTGATCTACAAATTACATTGTTCCTTGAGTTGCATAGAGAAATTATGATTCAATAGTTTAAGTTTTTAATATTTAGGAATATAAAAAGAACACAGTTGATTGCATAGAATTTTGATGGTGCTTAGAATAGAAAGTAAAAACAATTAGGTAGTTTAAATTGATAACTGCTCTTTTAATCACTTACTGTCTAACTGCTAGAAGGATAAGAAAAGAATATCTAAAATGGTGGAATATATTTAGGAAATTCATTAGAGTAGTTCTTAAGTGAACACTAGAATTAATGTGTGAGAGGCATAAGCAATAACAAGTGAGGAGAAACTGCAAATAATTATGAGAAATCTCAAGAGAGGCAGTTTAGAGAAATATCTTGAAGCCTAGGAAAGAAAACTCATTGTAGACAAGTGGAATTTTGAAATTGACTTCATTTTACTTCCCACTAGGATTTCATTCCAGATGAAGACCTGAAACTTTTCAGAATTTCACAAATGGGAGTAATAAGTTCTGCAAAATCAGAGCATCATTCTGCTTCAGGCCACTGAGCTGTAAATCTTACATGAACAGCCACTCTCATTAAACTTGCAGAATTTCTCACTTCCGGACAGGCTGCTCAGCCTCCCTGGGTTATTCTGGCACCTCCATTTCTGGCTAGCAGAAAGGAGTGCAGAGGAATGCAAAATGAAAAACAAGGGAAAAAATGAATCCAGCTTTCCCAAACCACAGAAAACTTTCATTTGATTTACATTTTGACCAAAGCTGCAGTGAGAGCAATGGTCATATTTTATCTAAAAATCATTCTGCAAGAGAAGAACAGCTTTGATGCAGGAGGACTAAGAGAAATATATCTGCATTCATACTCAATGTATACGTACTAAAAGGGAGGGCAAACTGTTTATGGATTTTGGATTGCTAAGAGATCACAACTATTACAACATTTATGCAGTAGCACTTTTTGGAAGGAAGGAAAGCAGAGGAAGCTTGATATAACACAGCCTATTTCTTCTTGTATTCAAACTCATGTGCCTGAAGACAAAGTCAATATGAGAATAGTACAAATAAAGAACCTTCTAACTGCAGTGTCAGTGATACCTGAAAATGCCTTCATCTCCCCAGGAGACCAGCCCATTCCTCAAATTACATGAAATTAGATTGAGGAAGCAAACAAGAAGATATTATAAGGGCTACAGGTTATCTGAATTGGAATAATTTGTTTTCCCTCCTCAGCCTCTTTACGTCAATATCATCAATACATTTAATTGTAAAAGTTTTGGATAATTATTTGAAAATATCTGTGGTCCTATGAAGTCTAACTTTGGGGAACAATACTGTATATCCAAATATCTTTTTCCTATATGCAACTTGGATTTTTAAGGCCATGTACTAAAATATTAGATTATTAATTTCAAGTACAGTTGATTAGGTCATATGTAACTACAGACCCAAATATCTAAGGACACAGAACAGAAGCATTTGAAAAGTCCCTAATGCTAAATCCTATGTACCAATAAAATCTCCAGATACAACCCAAAATCTATACTTTCAGATGATCAAAAGTTTTCTTCAGAATCCTCCAGGCTTTGAGATGCATTACCAATTAAAAAGTAAAAATTGTAGGTGTTGAAGACTTGAGAATTAAAAATGTCTCTGCTTTCTAATAACCAAAGAAGGAATAAAAAAGATTCTCTAGAAGGGTATTCTTTATAAGAATTAGTTGCCATATTTCTTCATGTCTTTTCTCATTCTGCCACAGAGTTAATGAAACTGAACAGATATCAGTTTCAATAGTACATTGCAAAATATATATTTAGAGCTTATAACCTACCATAGCTAGTTTAATTGTAAGCCTTTTGGACATAATTCTGAATGAGAAGAAATCTACATAACTAATAATTCTGTGTTCTAAACATGCAGGCTTAAATCTCTGATCCTTGCAGTCTAATGCAGAGGATGTCATGATACGCAAAACCACTGGCCCAATGTCAGAATGTTTTTGCAGACTGAAGTATATTTGAGAGCGCTAGCATTTACAGAGTCATTTGAGTGACTGTAGAACTCGACTGCAAGAATAATACAAATGAAAAAGTGTTCAGCATTTCAAGGATACTTATTTATACTGCTGCTTTTTGACCAAACTCCATTCTTTTGCTTAAACATCCATGGATGCACTAAGCTGAGGCCCAAAATACATACTCATTCATAATCTAGGAAGAGGGATATAGCAGCTAGATCAGTTCCAGAAAGAATCAGGATAAAAACTCAGTTCTTTTCAGATAACTACAACATAACCACAGCCCTTTTAAAGTTTGTAATATTCCTGATAAATCTGAGAAGATACCTAGTAAAATAAAAGGACAATATGGACAAATAAAATAAGACACTGAAAAACATATTTGACTGATGCTGAAGTTGTCTATCAAGTCTAAAGAGGTCAGAAAGAAAATATTATGAAAAGTAAAGAATTATGGTTACTTAAAAAGCAAGGTTCTTTAAATAGAAATGAATTGCCTTGAACAGGCCATATCAACTTACTTACTTAGTGAGAACTCTAAAAGCTCTGACTGGGGAGGATATTCAGTCCTGAACAAGTAGGATTGCTTCCTATTTGCTTTGTAAACAAACTTTACTGCCTCTAAGTACTGCAGTCTTCAGTGATTCCCACAGAAACTACAGCTTTGATATTTAAGATATTACACTGGGACCACTTTCTGTCCACACCATACCAGATCTGCTTTCATCGTCATCCGCTTGTATCTCTTCAGTAAAGGTGTTATTTAGCACTGACTTCCTTTGGTTAATGCTGTTGTTTATAGAACTGAGTTTTCTAGCTTCTCCTGCAGTATTATATCTCTAAAGCATGGAGTAGAACACCAGTGCAAGTCAAAGGTTAATCAAGAATAACAGTGTATTTTAGCTAGGGTTTTGTTTTCGCTTTGAGACAAAACTCCCTGTCTTGCCCCAGTAGCTTTACCCGAATGCCTATGTATTTCACTTTTTCTTTTAGCTCTTTAAATGGATTTAACAGGAGCACCATGACCTCAGTTAAATGTGTTCTTCCAAGATTAGATTTTTACAAGCACTCCTGACTCAAAATATGGTTAAGAGAAGACAGGTACGTGGTTCAGGCATTGGCCTAGTCCTTAAGAGATGCAAATTCAGCTCCTAGTGCTGTCACAGACTTCTCAAGTGCAAATAATTTATTGATAGATTCTGTAAATTTTATTCAGACTAAGCAGTATCTTTCTCTACAATGAGCTCTCCTAATTTAGGACAAGGTACTGCTTAATGTCAGCGAAGGTAAAAAAGCCTTCACTGCCTTTTTTACCTTCATTGAAACTAGGCCTGTTTGATAGCCTTTCTGTCTTAATTTCCCTGACAAATGGAATAATCAGGAGTATTGTTAAGCTATTTTCACAAGTGAAAATATCAATCAAAAATTTCCTGGAATATAATTCGCATTTAAAATTTTAGTCATAAGAAAACTATGTGCAGGATGTCAAAAGCACTGTGTAAGTCATCTTTATGTGCTTAAAGTAGACAAGTACTTTCTGGTAATTACAGGAAAGTTTAGCAACTAAAAGTCTAAAAATTGTTTAGAAGGTACTGCTCAAATTACCACATAGGTACAAAACTGAATCTTGTTGTACGAGGTTGGCTGATTTTTGCTGGCAAAGACCTATAGCTATCAAAGTTAGAATATGGTGCAGAGTAAATCCACTGAAGCTAACTATATTCCACATAAACAAATTCAGCGTGACAGCAAAATGAGCCAGTTGCTGTTCCATATTCTTTTTCTTTTTTTTTTTCTCTCCTGCTTTCTTTTCAGTTGTCACTCTTGCTTCTATTAAGGGAAGAAAAAAATGTCTGTCTTCACAGAAAATATGTCAACAATGGCCTGCTCCCAGCTGCTAACCTTCTTTAAGGACAATTAACATAGAAATAGAAATAAAAGTTACAATCTGTGTCACTATAGATGCACTCATGGGCAGTATGACAAGTGGACAATTGGATGAGTAACTTTCATTGTTATGCAAAAGATATTCAAACACTCTGCCTCTAACCTCTACCTCTGTTTCAGTCAATACTGAAGTTCAGGAATAAGAATAACGTTTGTCATTTGTTATGTGCTTTTATTTCTCAGAAGACAGCTGAGGAAGAGTGTCTGATGTGTGCCACATAGTTAAAATAATCATTATGTAGTGAAAAACAATCCATTGCTAGTTATATGTTTAGTGTTACTAACTCTACGAAGTAGTTATTCTGCTTCACTTTACGTGAGTATTCTTTGATTCTTACCTACTTCAAGGAACCACCTCGCATCCACTGCTTGAAAATCTTTCTAGATACCACTAACATAATATTATTCATTGACCTGTACAGCTAGAAGAAAAAGGAAGGAATTGTCCATTATCAGCATGATCCCAGCCGACTAAGGGCAATGGGAATCTTTTCACTGATTTTAGTAGACTTGGATTAGGGTTTGCGTAAGTAGCTTCTGGCACCTTAGTCATCAGGAAATAATCCTGGCTGAACTAAGAGATTTCCCAGTGACTAGGATTTCACCCAGCTATGCTTTTCTTGTTTTTGTTTGTTTGTTTTTACATTGTAAATCATTTCATAATCCAAATAATAGGCAGTTTTACATTGGTTATATGATCAGAAGCGTGTAAAAGGTCGTATTATGATCACCCTTCCTCTAGGGTGATCACCCTTCCTCTACACACAAGTGTAAGCAGTTCTTATTTACTGTAAGAGCAAACGTAAGAAGACAAGACTACGT
>JAUBOD010000397.1:2668324-2690474 GCA_032353885.1 Nothura maculosa | reverse complement strand
GATCACCCTTCCTCTACACACAAGTGTAAGCAGTTCTTATTTACTGTAAGAGCAAACGTAAGAAGACAAGACTACGTATTCTCATTGTGCATGGAAGACTGTATTACCATTGTCCTCCTGGATGCACTGTAGTGTGCAATATATTCAAATGTAACAATGACCTACTAGTTTCTAATTATCTTGTCCTAAACTTTGATAAATCTGGCTATTCTCATAATAGTGAATTTCTATCCAGCAAAGCATTTTTCTGGCCAAAGTATATAATTTTTGGCATCATCGGCCACTTTCCAGGCCTGGAATCTGATGTAGGCTTGTGAATTGTTCTATGTTGGCAAGGTTTTCACCCTCTGGAGCACTCAACTGGTGTAAAATAATACATTATATTGTTTCCCTCTCTTTCTGCTAGGTTTTTGGGTTTTTTTCCTCAAAAGAAACCTAACCTCTAAAAGTTCCACATCCTATCCCACTGCAATACTCATGAAACTATAGGGTTTGCTCTTCACATATTGCAACTAGCTTGGAACCTGTGGTGTGAAGCATACTGGGTCACACACTGAATATACCTAATGGTCTCTAAACAGCAAATGACTCCATGAAGAGCACAAAGAATGATAAGGCTATTTGTGAGGGAAACATCAGTGAGGGAAAACTGTTACAAACTATTTGGAAATAAATTTAGGGAAAGGAGTTTTTTTTTTAAATTATCCTACAATGAAAAAACTCTGAAAGTCTATTTCTAGTTAAAAAATTACCTCCTTCAGTCCTGTGGCAAACTGTCTGCTAAACTCAGACCATGTTAAAAATTAATGCATGTTATATCTATTATAGAATAAATCTACATACACAGATAAATTAATTTCTCTCTAGATAGATTTGTCCTACAGTCTGCTATATATGGCTTTACATAGATGTTTTATTCTCCATTTGAAATGTTATGAGTTTTTATTTTCTCCTAAGAGAGTTATTTTCTCCTAACTTACAAATATTAATTATTTGGGGAAAATTCTCAATATAGTCAGAATTTGATAGATTTCCCTTATACCAATGCTAAGTGAGGGCCTTCCCAGCCTTACTCACTCAAAATTTTAGAGGACAAATCTTTAAGAACGAGCAAACATCTTTCTACCTTAGACTTGGTAATTAATGCAATCCAGGATTCTACAAAGCAAAGGCCTAATGCAATTTCTCAATATTCACAAATGCATATGCTTCCATAAAGATTTTACTTGTGCATACTGATAAAGTTTATACTCTATTCTCATGCATATTAAATTAGACTTTGGAGTTAGAACATCCATTCATTGAGTATTTATAAATGCTAATATATGCTCATTTTGATGAATACAAACAAAAATCAGTCTAAGCCTAATTATTTTATAGCACTAACAAAACACAGATGGAAAATGGAAACTAGATATAAAATTCTATAGTTTTTTATATGTAATCTCTATGCAACTTACTTCTGTGAAAATCAGATTGTCTACTTTATAACGTTTAAGCCCTGAGATATTTCTGTAACGGTACTTTACAACAGAGCTAAGATTTTCTGCCTCTTTTTTGTGTGTTTGTTAGTTGTTTAGTTCATAGAAGTATCAAAACACATTTCTTACTGATTGAACATAGACTCGTAATTTTCCAAATCCTGATTAGAAATTCCAGAGTTATTCAAGAAGTGTAACATATAATAGTATACCATTTATCTAACATAACAAGATGATAAAATGTGGTATCAAAAAAGTCTTATTAATAAAACAGCAGATTGGTCAGTATATTTTTAGGATCAAACATATGTTATCATATTTAATTATTAAAATGGATAAATAGGAAACTGGCTTGGAATTACACAAATGATATACACTTTGTAACTAAGGACAAGTCATTTGTAATAGAATTTCTCCTCCATGAGAGGTTGTAATTCTTTAGAAAATGTCTAAGTTGCTTGACAATTGAAAATTACCCATTTCATCTATAGTCATGTTTCTGACATCGATACTGTTAGCAGAATAAATAAAAGCAATCAAGTATCAGCAAGGCCTACTGAATTACTCCACTGGCCTTGCATTATTTTAAGGGAAGTGCTGTTAGTACAGAAGCCAGCTGTTTAACTATTGGAATTCTGTAACTTGGCCTGCTTTCAGTGAACTTCAGAACTGCATGACTAAACTTCATATCTGTTTGTAGCACATGGAAAGAAACATTCACATACTTGGTACAGTAGATTACACAGGAGCCAAAAATTCTATTAAGTAAACTTTGACCTACATGATATGAAACCTCTTTTGAGCTAACAACGACAAAAAAGGAAAGAAACCTCCAAGGACATCAGTGTACGTCAGCAAGAAGGAATGCCTAGAACTGTTATATGTCCACAGGCAGCACTTTGAAGGTTGAGTAAATATAAGGAACTTTCTGATAACAGCTGGGAGGCAGCACTAAAACTGTCAAAATGAAGAGAAAGACTATATGGGTGTCCAATATAGTAACACAGCAGGATTAGTTACTATTTTAAGGCCATATCAAAAATTTAAGGAACAGAAAACAGATAATAAATGTATAAGACTGCCAGCCATTTTTTTACTCGTGTGTTTTTCAGGCTGAAATTAACTGCTTGCTTAAGTCAGTCCCCTTGCAGACAAAAGCTGAGGCATGTGCTTAATGTGGCCTACAGCCATTAGCCCCATTGCCTGCAAAGTTTGAACATTTACTTAGATCTAAGTGCATATTTTAGTACTCTGATGAAATGAACACATCAAACGAGATCCTATGTCCTTCAGAAGCACATAGGTAAAGTGCTGATAATATCTGCAGAATTGATAGTATCTCCTCGTAATTCTTTATTCATCTTTGTGGTAAGAGCTGTAATAGCCAAATTAGATGTTAAGAGCACAGCAGCAGTTTAAAATTTGTTCATGTCAGATGTCTCTCAAAAGTTGAGTTTAAAATTACTGGAAAAAGAAATCCTTTTCTGCTTATTTCCTTTGTTTACAGCACTTCAGATAATATCAATTTTTGTATCATATGAATCTATTTCATACAAATTCTAAGCTTACTTAATTTGCTTTTTTTTTTTTTCTTTGAAACCTGTTAGGATATTTTAAAATTTCAAAAATATCATTAGACCAATAATATGAATGAGCATTTAGCATGTCATGTAACCAATGAGTAATTTTGTCTACAAGTGTGTCCACTTTCATTCTTGATCACAAAACTAATGTGTCCATGATTCCATTCCAAATTCATTATCTGCTTCTTAGAAGTTTTTAAAAGAGCTACAAGATGTTGTATCTTACTCTCTAAATGTATTATTCTATCAGGAAAAAAATATATTTTGTATATGTCTTTGCTTTGATTATAGTAAAAATAATTTTCAAGTACTCTGAAATAACCCCTTCATAAGGCATAGATGCTTTCAGAAATGCCAGTGAAAAGTGAACAATTTTAGAAGAACAGTCTGACCAAGAAGTATCACTAAGAAAAATTAGGGCCCCAAAATGTCTCTATAGAAGATTTGCCTTCAATATGTTGACTTCAATAAAGAGCATTTGTTTTCCTAAAGCGTTTTCACAAGAGAAAGACATTTGTAGATCCCATACCCATGGAAGGAACATTTCTTCTGTCAAGCCTGTTATTAATCCACTGAAGTTCCTAGACTTTCAGAATACTCAATTTTTCTGTTATCTTCATAGTTTTTTTTTCTAAAAATAAATTCTTTTCTAGGTAGAAAACTAACAAATGAACGGTCCATCCTTATTTTTACTATTATCAATAGCACTCCAGGGACCCAACTGAGCATCAACACCTATTAGCTGCTCTGAAGCACCATTTAGAAGAAAAATACTGAATTTAAAAGAAAAATCTTTAGAGGATGTTTGCTTATGAGAAATTGGTAAAAAGCAGGGGAAAAAAATGGCAAGATGATAACTAATTGAATAATGATATCCACAATTCAGATGGATCTATGAGACAGAATTACACTACTTATCCAGGTATAGAATTTGTCCTTCTATGTTTTAAATGGGAAGCAAACAAAAGAAAATGTAGAAAAGCTAACAGTATCCTGAACAATAAAGTCACTCCAAATTTCATTCCAGCTGCTAGATTTTAGAAGAATATTAAGATAAAAGAACCTTATAACCGCCTTCAGAATAATATCCAGGGAGAACTTTGTAATTTATATTACATCTCAGTGAATGACAATGATCCTTTTTTGTTTCTTTATCTTCATGTTTATATTCTTCAGTGATACACAGAACAAAATACAAATGTGCATGCGCATACACAAAAATATTACTGTAATCTAATCTTGTTTACTGTTCTGGTTAGTCTTATGAAAAAATAATTTAGTAGAAAATGTACAGTATAGAGGTCCTCAGTGGATTACAATGTACCAAGTAAGCATGTTTTTCTTTAATTTATAGTCCCTGGAAAAAAAAGATATTTAAAAAAACAATTGTCTGCATTTACAAAACTCTCAGGGATAATTAGTTCTTAGCTGACTGTGTTGCTGGCTAAAATGTTAGACATTTTACCACTAGAGGTCTTTGTACTTACGGATGTACTGTGGCCTCAAGGGTTCTTCATCAGTGAATTTATGTATTAATCAGGAAATTGCAAACTGTAATATTGTCCCCTAACAGACAATTGCAGAATGAGTATATGAATATCAACTTAGAATCTTCTTTATAAGCATAGTAGACAGGAATATCCCAAAGAAAAATGAAATTTTCATTTTTGTTGATGTTCTTATTCTTTAACTAGCTTGAGTAATTTCTTAAAACTCAGTCTCTGGCCACATTCCCAAGCTCTGTGAATAATGGATTTTAGTCTGTGATAAAACTAAACTAAAATAAAACAGAAAGAAACAGAAAGAAAAAAAGAAGTTGAACTGACTAAATTGAGTTACTTCATTTTTTGGCTCATGGGACACTTTTCTTTCCTTTTTCCATATTTTGGAGGCTTTATTCAATGTGGAGCATTCCCTAAATGGAAACATTTAATGTTGAAATGTCAAAACAAAACATTTAAGCTTTTCAGAGTTTATTGTTTGAAATCAAACTCTACCTGAATTTAAAAATAGATGCAGTAAATCAACAACTACTTTTTTGGGGGGAATTTACTGTTCATATTTCTAATATCATAATAGGGCAATTACACATTCAGCTGAGTTGCACAAAAACTATAAACTAAGGAAATAATGGTCTGTAATATTTATAAAGCAATGAAAACAACAGCTACTAATGAAATCAAAACAACTAAGAAAAACAGAGTAGAAGAGTTCTACGGATGAAAATGTCACTATTTTTCAGAGCTGCATGAGAAATGTAAGACATTCACCAGTTAAGTATTTTCTACAGCTGCTCAGTGAAAGCACAAAACACAGGAAAGGTAAACTATCTAATGTCAGTCTCATTTCAAATCTTGTATAGATCTGTACATTATATATATATATATATTTATCTGTTCTGTAAGTCATATTCCCACTTCTGCTGCATTTTATTGGTTACTACATTACCTTATTTCCTGCTTTCTGATAGCTTTTGATTTTTCAGCTCCTACAGACTGAATAGCAGTATACCTTATTTATTACTCTTTGTGAACACATTTGAACTTCACGTGGATGATGAAGACAGTCTTCTTTCGATTAGAAGACTTGCCAGCAATATTAGCATTATTGAGAAAGGAAAATACTTCACAGGCACAATCTACAATCTATATATGAGCAATCTCCACAATCTGTTTTCATCCAATAGTTAAAGGACAAGTTTCCTAAGTTAGACTTCTAAATGCCTGATTTCAGCTTCTTTCTTAAATCTTTTCAATGGCAAGAAAGTTCAGGAACATCCTTTTTTCTAAGATGAGACGTGATTTTGCTCCAATGGTTAAACAATAACCACCCATTGACAGACATGGTAACTGGCCATTTATCAGGCACAACTGAAAAAAAGCAAAGACACAACTGAAGACAGGACCTTACTGTAGAGTCATAGAAGTTGTGTCTATAACTGTCATTGCCAATTCAGATACAATAATGTAATTTTCTGTGATTGCTTCTGAGGTCTCTGCATTTGCTTCCTAGTACAAAATTTTCCCTTTTTGTTTTGCACAGGTAAGCCTACGGGGTATGGATCCAGCAGTAGACGCTTACACCACAAGGGAATAGTGGATGAATGCTGCTTCCAAAGCTGTGACCTGAGGAGGCTGGAGATGTACTGTGCTCCAATCAAGCCACCTAAATCTGCACGCTCTGTACGTGCTCAGCGCCACACTGATATGCCAAAAGCACAAAAGGTAGGCCAGGCTGGAAAAAAACCAAAACACCCACAACGAAAAATAAACAAACCGAAAAAATCCTCTCTTTTAGGGAGAAAGAATTCTGTCAAGGCTGGTTAAATAAACAAAAACTAATTTTTCCTGGATAACAGTGGCTGTAGTAGAAAACATGTAGAAAATGGAGTCTTTATGTCCATCTTCCCTCGTAGAATACTCAACATAAATTTGAATTGTTAAGCTAGAACCTGTGAGGCATTACTCTCTTTCTGAATATTAAATGACCAGTATTCACATTATCCCATCATGAATAGCACAAATCATTGCTTTGCAGATAAAATCCAACACTGCCTGATTAAAAACTGACCTGTTCAGAACCTCCTTGCTCATCTTCCTATGTGAAGAAGAGAAAACGAATGACTAGGAAGAGGAGCACAGCCTTTGCTACCCATGTTTAATGCATAAATGAACATATGCTTTTCTTTTTCCTTTAACAAGCATTTTGGCTTCTTAAATAAAAAGTAAATACCAAACCAAATTAACTTAATAGACAGTGAAATCTTTCCATATTTTATAATAACTAGTTAATGTATAATGTGCATATTTTTATGCACTTCAAATACTTCATGGCATTTTTTGTATAATCCTGGAGTTCAAAATCTATTTTTTGTCCCTGTTATGCTTGATGCTGCACCTATAGGCATTTACACGAATCTCATCTGCGTTCAACAGAATTCAGATAGCCTGTCTTTAGGCTTGGCTAAAGACAACAAGCTCATTTCCAGCTCTCTTTATTTGAGCCCTAAAGCTTTCTTCATATAAAATTCACTTAAGGATAGTGAAAGGGAAAGAAAACAGAATTAGTTTTTTTTTTAATCATATCAAAGAAAAAAACACCATTAAAGAGAAATGTATTGTAAAAGGAGAGGTACTGATCAGAAAGAAGAAAAAAAATGTTTCTTAGTGGGAAGCTGAAAAATCAATAAGAAAACTGATGGGAAAAACAAATTGAATTTTTCCTTGATTTCTGTACATGGAGAAGACCAGGCTGAGGAAACAAAAATATAGTATGGGAAGAAGAAGTAGAAATTTAGATTTGTGATAGACAAGATGAAAATGCAGAGGAGTGAGAAAGAGAATGCATTAAGAAGTTCATATAAAGGAAAGGGAACTATAACAAGATGGACATTTTCTATAGCTCAAGGTTTAAAGACACAAATGAAGCTCTGCTTAGTTGCAGCCCCAATTCATTCATTTGTTCCCCCCAACATCACCCCATTTGTCTAGATTATCTACAGCCATTAGGCAAAAGAATTGGAAATTAACATAATTCAAGCTGCTTTTTATGCAACAAATATATGTAGTTGACATCACATATGTGGAGTGGCACGCCTTTGGACTTAACACCTTATTCTCATTTTAAACTGACACTATTCTCATTTTTTTCCAGTCAGCTGTACATACCTGAATTAAGGAAAGCAATGCTGTGTTCAAACTTTTTATGTGCTCTCCTAATATGAATGCACTTAACTAATCCATAGTGTTATGTTTCTCTTCTAATTTAAAAAAAAATTAAAACAAAATATTAAAATTATTGAAACAACTTTACCTGCTTTAAAATATCTTGCTTCTCCAATCGTATCATTTTTCCAAAGAAGATAATGGCAATATTTCCAAGCATCACCTATTCTGTCATTCTTACTTTTTTCTTGAGTTTGCAGTTCACATAATTTAGAAGGTAGTTTGGAGGGTTTTTTTAGGCATATCTAACAAGAAGTATATGTTTTGGTTAGTGACCACTGAAACTAATTAATTAACAATTCAACGGGATAAATTCCACATTGAGACACCTTTTATTCTCCTGATTTCAACAGCAATTTTATTCAGTATGTCCATGAGTCAGAAAGAGCCAGGCTACAACTCTACCTCAAGTTCAGTGCTATAAGGAACAACAGCAAATTTAATTAAATAGGAAATAAAGGGAATAAATCGTCTAAATTCATGGTAGGATGTAAATATCATTTTTAAATAGAAAAAGATACCCTCTGAAAATGAGCATTTTACTCCAAATTCTTCAATATCTGTGCTCTCTCTTCCTCTCACAAAAGAAAAAAAAATTACTGCTAATCCTTATAGTTTTGTATTTCTACACTGCACACATAAGCTAGAATGATGAGGGCCAGGAATGTGGAATGATTCATTTAATGAATGTAATCAATTAAAAGTTCATGAATCCCAAATGCTAATCTTGTGACAGAGTACAGCCTCAGGAGCTATTTTTAATCCAATTACAGACACTGTACATGTACAGTCAAGCACAACAGTCAACAAAATAAACATTTCCTTTGCTATAGAACCATTGCTTTTCCTGTTATAAGACTTTATGCACAGGAATGAGCCAAGAGCACATACCTTAACTCCATCCAATTGTTGATGCTCAGGTTCCATCACCTCTTCCGTTGCTCTTTTGCCTTCGGCCCAGGACAAAATTACCTTAGATTAGAGCAGTAAGTCCAATTTGAACTAACTACTTGAACAGGAAATGACATCACAGCACAACACTATAGCAACGGTCCAACCCTAACAAGTTCTCCAGCTATCTAGATGGGATAACTCAGAGTACTTTCCTAGACAGATTTCAGCACAGTGGACCTTGAGGAAGTTGTGAACGACAGTAATACTGTTCCTATTAGCTCCAGCAGGCAAACTACCTTCTCAAGCATCTACCAAACTCTCATCAAAGAGAGTTTCCTATCTATATTCATACTAAGCTTATGATTACAGCTTTAAAGTGGGAGAAATCAGAGCAAGAAAAGGAATCTTAAGTTCTAGCTTTGGTGTCCCATCTACTTTTCCTTTCCTTTTTGCTGAGAAATGCTATTAAAAGTCTATTTAGCTTTAAATGAAAGAAGCAATTGGGAAAATGGCTGAACAGAGCTTTGAAGAATTCTGAAGAGCAACGTCCTCTGTTCAAGGAAGGAAATTTACACAGCAGCTTCCAAAACAGAGGCAAAGACCGTTTTGAATGGAGCACTTTTATAGCATAAAGTTAGTAATTTAAGATTACAGTACACCGGTAAAATGGCTACATGGAAGGGAACTGTTAAAGCTGTTTTTAAAATCCAGTAATTAAAACGGAAATGTAATACCATGCTGTCCTCATGTATTCTGAGTAAAAGGATCAGGGGAGTAGAAATAATTTTGCTCTTCCTTAGATTTCTAGTCCTTATTTTTGTTTAGGCCTCATTTGTAGATACATACATAAATGTATACCAACAAAGTAGCAATAAGCGGATTCTCATAGAAAAAGTCAAAAAATTTTCACAGATAGCTCACAGATAGCCAAAATTTTGTCTAATATTTGAAATTTAAATGAATACTAAGTGGAAGCAAGAGAATGAGGGAGGTGAGGTTAATATGTTTACTGTAAGAAAATACCAGTAAGAAAACAGATATTGCATAACTTCTCATGTATTTTTTGTGAGATGATTGGCATTGTCTTTTTTCATTGGCTCTGTGACAACTCACAGATATATTTATAGGTTAAAATATGCATTAATGGTACTAGTCTTAACTTCTAATTCATCCATGCCACATTGCGAAAGTCAATGAGAGCACATCTAGGTGCAGCAGCAGATTTTGGCCCTTTCAGTTCAGAAATTTACTCTCCCATTGCTCACTTTCCAGCCTTGTTATTTAGTTACTGACCACACTGCCTAGTGAACTAAAAAGCTTTTCACATAGACTCTAGAGAGTTTGTAGCTAAGTTATAATGTCTGTTACTACAAACATTAGACTTTTCATTTATTAGCAGTAAAGCCAAAGGACATTTAACGCCAATATGAGGTTTGAATATCCATCCTAATAGCATAAGAATGCTGGTACATACTTCCCAGTACCCTTCATCCTAGTTAAATGACCTTTACTATCACTGAGGTAGCTGTTATCCTTGTGTTAATGAGATACTGTCTCAAAAAATCCTTACTGAAAATGACATGGCAGAAGTTTGCACTTCTCTGTTCATAAACTGACTTATACAAAGCTGATTTTCAGCTGACTAAAAGTAACTATCATCTTAAATGCTTACTTTGTCCAGGTCTGTAATGTCAGCTCAGAGGATCTGATACCTAAATAAGCATCATAGACAACAAGCTTATTTTTAATTACCATTTTTTTCCCAAGAATTAAGGAAAAAAGGCAAGCTTTTATACGCCTGCTCAAAAGCAGATCTGAGGATCTGATTCAGGCATTCACACTTTGTTTTCAATTGCAAAAGATTGTGTTATATGGGTCAAAGCACTTTCTGGAGTGCATGTTATTGCCATCACCACCACTGCCACTTCCTTATATTTATGGACTTGAAGGCTTATTCTAGAAGACAAACTGTTCTGAAAGTAACCTGCTATATTCCCTGAGTTTCAAAGGGAAGATGTGGTTAGGAGAGCTCTTTTGCTATCTACACACCAGCAGAAAAAGCTATAATTTAAAATTCTATTTCATTTTAATATATGCTGTGTTTTCAGGACTAAACCATTACAAAGTTAGACAATAACTTTAGAAGTAATAACTTATCTTTTTATTGGGGAAACATATGGCTCATTTTAAATATATGTATCTCTAGGAAGCCACAGCAGTGCAAAATGGCTGTCATTTCATAAGCTGCTTATTTTCATTTTATAGATGCCTTTAAGAATTTTTGTCTTTTTGCAAACAAGCTGTAACAACAAATTCTTTCTCCATATGCTGGTAAATTCTTCTCAGGAGAACCTTGGGTAATACTGATAAGGTTCTTATTTTGCTTTATTGCTAGGAGGAACCATTGAGGCAATGAGTAAAGAAACTCCTGTTTTCTTAGCACATTGTTACCAATATAATTTATAGTATTAGGCAGGATCCTTAATAACAGAAGCCCCACATGATTTGCTTTACTAGTGATTCCAGATAGTGGCATCAGTGAAAGTTGAAAGATTCAATCAGAGTACTTGGAAATGAAAACTAAACTACAGTTCAGAATGAACTAAAGCCAGGAAAGATAATTTTGAAAAAATTGGAAGAGAGGTGAGGGAACAGCAAAAATATTTTTTTTTGTGAATGAGCAGCATCACTGCTTTTCTGTTCAATTGTATTATAAAGACATCCTATAGAGGTTTTAGTATAATTTAATGAAGGCAAGCCAGCGTTCTATTGAATTGAACTCTGGAAACATCACTAGATGATTAATCTCTTCATCTTCATTTAATATTGCATTTCAGACTAAGACAGTCTACTAACAAAGAAATATCTCCATCATAAATATTCATGAATATTTTACTATTAAAAGATCTGACTCTCCAGTGATGAAAAATCTTAATTTGGCTCAATGTTGATGATTCGTTGGTGGCATCATTTTATCACCAGCTAGTATCACCTGATTTTTTTTTTTGAACATAATAATTCATCTCATATTCTGACCCAAAATCTATGAAAATGAATGAGTTCTATATCAACAGAAGTTTTGCTGTCCATCCAATTTAACCAATCAGATTCTGATTTATTTGGTTAGTTTAAAACAATAGTATTTATAAATATATATGTATAGGCTATTTGGATATTTATAAATACACTTTTTACAGAATAGTATCCAATAAAAAAAATTAAAAGCTGATATAATTAGCACCAAATCAAGCTTCTGTTTCCTTTCTGTGCTTTATAAAAGCAAGTAAAATTTTCATCATTTCCTAGATTTTAGAGTTTAATTTTCTTTAAGGGTAAAAGGTAATGCCATGGCACAGCTGCATATGCACGCCTCACCTTTCTCAGTAACAGATTTTTCGTTTTGATTTTTCTGATGACAATAGAGAGGGTTTCAGTAAACAAATTCTTTCTGAAGAGGATTATAAATATTGTGTATCACTTTTCCTTCTAGTCTGATGTAGAATGGGCAAAGATTTGTGTCTAGCTAATATTTACCACCATAGTAAATGAGGTTGCAGATATATGTTGCAACCAGCATTGCTATTGGAAAAAGGCCAGTTTGTGGAAGAGAGGGAAGTGAGGATATTATTCATTCTAAAACGTTTTTGATTTGCCTGACATATAACCTTGTCTGCTTATGAAAACACACCTGATTTGACAGCAGCTTCTCCAGACAACCAGCACTTTTTATCATGCTAACAGCCTTATCTCATAAAAGACTCACTTGTTTAACATGCAGTTTGTAAAATATAGACAACACAGTCCCATTCAGTAATTCTGAAAACCTCTGTTCACTGGCAACCAAGACCCAGAAGGGTCTATAAAGCCTTTAGTCACTATCTGAAATTTCACTGAGCCCTATACATCCTGCTTTTGAAAAAGATCTTATTCTGAAAGAGAGAAAATCTTTGGTATTTAGTAAGTATCAAGGTAGCTAAGCCCAAACAAGTTCCAGTATGTAGAGATCTCCTCTGTCTAAATGCAGCCAAAATATAATTTCAGTATGGTAGGCTTTCTCTGAATAGCCTTTGTGTGCAAAAATGTAATTATGTTGGAACTACTCAAATCAACAATAGCAGCAATCAAAGTGTTTCCACCTAAGAAAAATCAGAGGAGTTTTGCATAGTCAAGTTCTCTGTAGTCTGGCAGAAGAAATATAATAATTCTACCACGCAGGATAACTGTTTTCCCACTAATACAAGTTGTATTATCAAACACATATTAAAATCTATGAAGAATAATATTTTTTTTCTACAATTCCAGGAAGTTCATTTGAAGAATACAAGTAGAGGGAACACAGGAAACAGAAACTACAGAATGTAAGAACATGCCATCCACAAGAGTGAAGAATGAATGTGCCATCTGCAGGATACTTTGCTGTAAATAAATTATTTGTTAAACATTGGAAGACTTAAAGAAAACTATCATTTAACAAGCTTGATGCAATCTCAACCAATGGGCATTCTCCCAGTGAACAATGCAACTAAACATTCCAATATTAAGTTTTTAGAGAAAAGAACATTTTAACCAGCCCAGAACTTAAATATATATATATATATATATATCTGTGGTTGATATATTACTGTTTGTTAAACCTGTTTTAAATGTCCTGCACAAAAACTCTTAAAAGTCCTGTGCCCCTCAAAAGCCTACAAATTTATGGGCCTTTGATGGATCCAATTGCACTAAATTAACCTATGAATGCTGGCTGCTGGAGTCATTCATCAGCCATGTCTAAGTGTTTTTTTTTTTTATTTGCACTTCTATACAAGCAACAGGCTGTTTGTTTTACAGTGTCTGATAACATTGTTTGTCTCCCCCTTCATATTTGCACAGTTTGACATTCCCCATAGCAGCAGCAGTAAGGTAACATAAACAGTTTTAAACATCCATCAATTCCATGTGTGGCATTTTGACAGAATATGGATTATAGATACAGTAATTCTAGGACAGTTTATTTTTTCTTTCTCTTGCAAAGATGCAATTTATCACAATTTGTGAGACAAATGATTTTTAAAAATTCAAGCATACATAGACTCTCAAACAGTTAATAATTCTTCCAGATAATTGTTTTGCAACAGTATAGGTAACTTCTTTCTTCCTCCATATAATGCAGTATGTAAAATTTAGCATATCAATAATACACATATATCAAGCAGTATGTAAAAATCTGTTTTATAGTACAACGGTGCTATTTTATAGTTTGTTACATGAAAGGGTCTGGCCAAAACTGTAGGAGGTAAAAGCAAATATGGAAATACTAAGCCAAAGATGAAATTAAGAATATTCAGCTTTGTTTTAAAATGAACTTAAATGGCTTTAGATTCCAATAGAAAAAAATTTCTTATTTCCTTTTCAAAAGAAAATCCAGATATACTAATTTCATTTTAGAGGTTTAGATGATGGTGTATTGCAGTTATTTGGAACATGGATTCATAGCTGCATGGGCTCAGAGGAGACTATTTAAAAATCATCCTTCAAATTATTTCATAGCCTCACTCTTTCTGAAGTATCAGCCTTCTACACTTCTGTAAAAGAAGGCATAATCTTACACTCTGCCATTTCAAATTTTCCACAATTTGATGAGACTAAATTGAATGTTAATTAGGCCACTGTGCGTGCATCTGTAAATCAGCAAAGTAATATAATTATCAGATTACAATGTAAAAAGGTTGTTCAGAAAGGGGTGAAATATCCTTCAAAATGCTGCCTACAATAGCCTTTCATGCACTCATGCACAAGATTTCTGGATAATTTCTGCCATGTCATCTTGATATGGAGTGCTTTGTGTCTACCTTGAAAAAAACTATTTCCTAGGCTCCATTTTTGTATGCTTTTTCAAAGCTAGAACTGAGCATATAGCAAAAGGGCTAGGCAACCAAAAGCATTCCTGCTAGAGCATTGAACTTTTACTTAGAAGAGAGTGGGAGAAAACAGTGGAGAAGACAATGGAGAATGCACTTTCCATCTGTCCAGAGCTGCAATGTGGTTCCACTTGTCTTTCTCCTGCCATCACACTGCCCATGGCAAATTCTGACAGGAGAAGAAGCATTGCTTTGTCAGCCACAAAGATGCATAAGGGGAGTACTGTACAAGACAGCAACTAGAGACACAGGGGAAAGTGAGATCAGATCTGTAAAGGCTCAGTTCTGCTACCTGATCTTCTACCCTTACCTTCTACCAAATTACTGATTCCTTAGTTGTTTCATTACTTTAGAAAATATAGATTTTGTACTTTTTTTTCCAAGAAAAATGCAGTGTGTTCTCATGCAATTCTTTAAACTCTCCTCTTTCTCTACAATGCATGTTTATAAGAAAAACAGGCTGACATTATATTATTATGCCATCATAAATGGAGAATAGTAAATGACTAAGGAGAATGTGTCACAGCTGTCATTGACAGAGGTAGATATGCTGAAAAAAAGAAGGAAGAAGGTACAGAGAAGCAGTTGGAGAAATTAACCAAAACTATTTACCACCAATTCATTGAACAGAGGTAGCAATTGTGACCTTACAGGGGATTTTTGGTAGGGAAGGGCTGAAAGAGATGTTTTTACTTCAATAGCCATTTAGGAATTTTGAAGGGCACTCCAAGAATACATCATTCTTTTGATCTGTCATAAATGTAATACATATTTCCATTTTATGTCCCATGACTCCTGTCCCTTACCTGCTCCCAAGATCCGGGGAAAAGAATAAGAAAAAGCATGAGCCCAAAAAGCAATTTACAGATCTCTGTGGATGGCAAGTTTCTTCAGAGACAACATTTTGTTGATGCAATGATAATCAGCTTTTCTAAAAATTTAGACACCATTGTATTGTTTAAAGTGCACAAATTAAATTCAAATTTTGTTCCTAACTTGAGGTTCATGTAATCACATTACATTCCACTGTGTTTTCCCTTGACTACCATAATCAGAAAGTGTCTCTGGTAGCCAACATTGTCTAGGATCAGAAGTTGATAGCTGTCCAGACAAATTATAATTCTTGGAAAGAAAATTAAATAAATAATGAGTGGCTAAAAGCTTTGAAAGAAACATCTTGTTTTACAAGAGAAGGAACAGGACTGAAATACAGAGATTAGATCCATCACTATACAGGCAAGAAATGCATGGGTAGAGAATGCATATTTACATGACAATTCTCCAGACCTATGGCAGGGAGCACGTAATGTACTAGTCAGTGCAAAATAAAAGGATTGCATTAGCTTAATAATGTAAATAAATCCATTGCTTTAGGAAGAAAAAGTACTCTCTTCTCTATCCCAAAGTACAAAGGAGTCTGGCTTGAAAACTTTCTTAGAGAAATTCAAGAGTTCAACTAGATTTTAGAAAGCACTCCACAGTTTTAGGAACAGAGCTCTCACGGAATGTCATTTATTCTCCTAAATCATTTACACAAAAAAAGAAACTACTCCCTCTCTTTCAATATCATATAAAATATATGATGGAAGCCATGGATTTTTGCATTCCAGAATTCTTATAAAACTCCCTATTATTTCACAGAATGTCACTGAAGCTCAGAAGAAGAAAAGTGACTTAAGTATCCTTAAAGAAAGAAAATTTAATTTCCATATGAGGAAGAACTTTCCTGTGAGGGTGACAGAGCCCTGGCACAGGCTGCCCAGGGAGGTTGTGGAGTCTCCTCCTCTGGAGATCTTCCAAACCCGTCTGGATGCCGCCCTGTGCTCCATGCTCTGGGTGTCCCTGCTGGAACAGGAGGTTGGATCAGATGATCTCTAGAGGTCCCTTCCCACCTCAGCCATTCTGGGATTCTGTGTGATTCTGTGATTTTCTGTAAATTCATAAAAGTCTTCAGATTTAAATCCACTGACATTAATATATATACCATTTTTCAAGGTAGCAACACATAAGTCTCATCTCCATAGAAACCATAATTAATCATTAAGACTTTTAAATGGGAGTTATATAAATTCTATAGTTGCTCAAAATGTACTCATAAACCTACGTTTACAGTTGTGTAGAGGGCTTATATGAGCCATATTTGTTCCATTAAAAAAGAGAGAAACAACAGGATACTGCAATCTCTCCCTGTACGTGCAAATGTGTTTTGCACAAAACAGACTACAATCTCAATAGCTCTGTTAGAATTAAAGGGTAAATTTGTGGTAAGCTTTTCTTACAAAAGCAAATTCCAATCATAACTAGTGGCTATGTTCACCTGCCCTATGAGCTGGTTGTTGACTCAATATCAATGGTTAAAGTTAATTAAGGAAGATCCTGTGCCAAGCCCACATCTTCTTGGCTCTCTGTCTTAACAAGTAAGTGCATGATAAGAGAAGCTCAAAAAGAGCATGTACTATATTTGCTTACCTTTTACTGATTTGGCCAATAATGCCAAAGTGGTGCTATTGTTTTGTTTAAGAAAGTACTTGACTAAAATATAAAAGAAAGCATAAATATTTTTTTAAAGTATGGAAATTACAATTATATAGGTATGGTTATTAAAAAAATAAAACTAGCCATAACTTTTCAACTTTTTGTCACTCAATAATAGCAAAATATCTGTTAATTGATGGAGATGGAGGAGAAGAATCAAAATGCCACAAAAAGCCATGATTTGAAATGAGGTTGTAATTCTAATTAATTAATATAAATTTAAAGAAGAAAAGCATTTAAAGTAATGAAACAATGGATGTGCCTGCAAGCCATTCATATTAACGCAATCCCACTTTAAATATTTGCAGACTGCATGCTAAGATGAAATCAATGTTGAGTTTCATTTGAAGTCAGTGGCATGATATGACCAAGACTTTCATTCAGCAAAGCTTATTTTTACTTGATAATTTTCTTACTCATGACATGCCTCAATGAAGAGCAAAAGATTCTTAATATGAAACGGATGTTACTTTTAATTCTTATCAGTTCTGAATTGTGAGAAAAAGTTGAAATTTATGGCTAACAGTCTGTGAATTTTTTTAGCTTTTTGTGGTCACTATGAACATCCTAATGTGCAGAATAACACATTTCATTGTTTTGTTTTCAAATGATGGTAAATTAAGCCCAAATAGAGATTCTTTGAAGCTATAGGCTAGATAGAATACTTATGTTCTGATGAAGTTATAATCAATATATTTAAAATGTTTTATTTTTAGTCTTAAAAGGAATAGTAATAATTTATTTGGGGGCTCAACCTATACTGGTCCCACTTTGAAGGATACTGTTCAACAAAAACAAGTCTTGCAGATTTCAAACTTCTATTCAAAATCAGCATTCATTCCTCCCGTCCTTCCTGGCCCAGCAAATCAAGTTAAAAAACTATTGCAATGTAAGTTTTACAATCAGTTTGTTTTGAGAGGTTGCTGTGTTTCACTTCACTTAGTTCTGTTTTTAAGGTAGGTAAAGGAGGAAGGCATGAAGCTTCCAAGCAGTTAAGATTTTTCTTTCTGGCTGCACACCATAAAAAATAAAGAATATGCCTTGATGAGATTACTAATTATCTAGTTCATATGTGGAAATAGGATTAAGTAAAGCAACTGGATTGAAGTTCACTTTTGAAAGAGGAAAAAATTCATTAACACAAACTTTTACTCATTTTAATCATACACTATATATTTTGCTTGTCACAACATTGTAATATTCTACTGGACTATCACTGTCCAAACACACAGTATCTGATATATATAAATCTTCTTTGATTTTTTTACATGAAAGGTGTTGTGAGAATATCTGAAACTTGATTACATATAGTACAGTATAGAGATACCAGTCTAGCAGAGACCTAAACAAGAAGGACCTCACGAATGCTTGCATTACACAAGGAAGTCTCATATTAGTTGCATAAAGGGTGTGTATATATGTGTGCGCATGTGTGTGTGTTTATCACTTCCTTCTTTTTCTTCTCAGATAAAGCTTGACCTTCTTGCTTTTTTACACATTTTACACATTTTTTGGATTATATTCAATAATGCAATTGGAATCTAATCTTAAAGGAACAATATGGGTGCCACAAATTAAATGCCACATTCACACTTAGAGATAACCTGATTTTTAAAGCATACGAGAGTTCTCTATTGTCATCCAAAATCAGACAAAACTATTTATGTGTTTAAAATTCAGAATCTTGCTTTGTTTTGTTCTTTTTCAGATAGCTTCTTATAAATGAGATTTAAAAAATGTAAGCATCCCCTTTGAGGTTAGAATAATGAGTTACACAAAGAGAGCAGAAAGAGGATTTGTCAGTTAATAATGTCACTTCAATTATTTATAGATCTAAATGCTCCTTTAAATAGACTTCATGACATATATTACCCATACTACTTCAGAATTGTAAAGGACTTAGTTCAGCTTCTGACCAAAATGTACATCAATATGAAACATTTTTACAACAAATATTAAATTATCATTTTTGATCTCTATTTTTCAACAACTTTTTATTTTGCCAGCTTGACTCACAAAAGTCATAAGAATCATTGACTTGATACTCCTGCTGCTAGTCATTCTTTCCCACAAATATTCAAAAATGTACATCTGCTTTCAATATTTTCATAGTTACTTGATTGAAACTCTTCTTAACAAACAGCATTAATATAGCTGAGAGATTCATTTTTTCCATGCTTTAATTAAATTGATGACATTTCTGTACTTTGCATTCACTCCATCTCATTCCCTTAAAGCAACAACAAAATACTCTATCTGGGTTGATAGGATGATGCTTCATACATTTTTCTGTTAAAGAAAAAGGTTTAACCAGATGACTAAAATTAGAACTGATTTTATGAAAGTCGTATTAAGTAGTGAAGTATTTAACTCTGTAGGTTATAAAATCAAATGAATATTCCTTTATCTTTGATTTACTTGTGCTGACCTGGTTTATAGTATAAAAAGGTCCCCCTCAATGATGTGCAAAAGCCAAGGATCCAAGGCCAATATATTAATGTGTTATAAATGAAAGGATTACAATGACCTTATTCTGTGCCCAGGAATGAATTATATCTCTCATTCTATTTAAATTTTATTGTAGATAAAATTTTAAATCAACATTGATCAATATAAAAAAGTAGGAATTATGATGCTCTTCATTATTACCACTTAGAAAAAGTTTGAATATAATTAAGTACATGCAAGCTACACAGTAGGTAAAATTTAAATCTTAGTTTGTAACCGCTTCTAAGGAATTAGTTTGATTGATTCTATGAAAATTCAATGATGTAAGGTGAAAAAATAATTTTGGTAGGTGTATAATCATAATAGTCAGCTGGTTAAACTAAGTCTTACGAAACCTGAGCCAAAGTGTGCCAGTGAAAGAATATTTGTACTTCATAATGTTCTGAACCACTTTCTGATCTGATACTTCATGTTGCTTTTGTCAGAGTGCGATGATTTTGTTTATTTTCTCAATTCTTGGAGTCTTTGGAGTTGAATATTAAGCATATTCATCAAGCCTCACATTGTAAGAAACAAAGTCAAAACAGAAAAAGCAGCAGCATGTGCTGCTGATAATTAAATAATATTTGGGCTTTCTCTCCTCCCAAGCTGTCTGTCTGTAAAGCCAACCAAAAGTGCTAAATGAAGAGATTAATAGCACTTGTTTTTTTTAGCAGGTCATTCTTTCAAATAGAAGTATTAGCTGTCCTCTCTTTCATTACTGTTGGGCTTCAATTGATATCTTGACGAAAACTTGGGTTTACATGATGCAGGCATGAATGTGGATAGATGAATTGCTGATTTCACTACTGAATAATGCTAGTATTAACATTTCAACTCATTATAACCAAACAGTGACAAGTCTTAAATGTTCATTCAAAACCATGTAAACTCTCTTATTAAAGATCTAACTGGATTTATTCTTTCTTTTTTATTTTCTTGTGCTTACTCATAATGCAATGTCACTACTTGATGACAAGTAATATTTCATACTGTGTATGTAACATCGTGTTGCAGAATCCCCCAAATACCTCAACAATGTCTTTGTTGCGCTATTCTCCCCATTTAGCACTTATAGGCTTTTCTAGTAACAATAAATCGAAGAAGGAGCTCCTAATATGTACAAATATAAAAAATTATCAAGAATTTTTGCTAGTTTGCAATTCATGTAATGCCACCTTGACAATTCTCTTCCCCTCTCTCTACAAGCTGTCTAAAACAGTAAATGTTGTTCCATAAATAATAGTGTATCCATGCTTTATATGCATTCATGGTAGATAAAGGTTGGAAAAGGTAGTTGACTAATTTTCACTTTTATCTACTTTGATTTCAGTAAAGGGCTTTGTCACTCTGTATACATAAAGGCTAAAGCACCCTTTGGTTTGTAGAATGTAATGAAATGTTTGCAACCCTCTTGGTATCAGGTCCAAAATGTGAAGCATTACTGTTAAGAGGGTATCTTTCTAATGTATTTGTATGTATAGTTTACACCTCTGTGAGGTCTAATAAAGGATTATGGTTAATAACGCATGTGTTGAAAATTCCTCCTTCATATGGATTTTTTTCAGTAATTTATGTAGTTCTTTTCACTTTTCTGGCATATATATCTCAACTTCTCAGAATACACCAAGCCTGGGATCCCTAACAGGAATACTATTGAAATAGGATAGACATTGAAAGTTAACTACTGGCTCATGAGTCTGGACAAAATGAAGTGTCATCAGAAGGAGTTATAGAATCTATAGACAAAATGAACAGTCATAAATGTTCATCTACAGATGAAGTTAGCTGAACAGCTACTAAATAAAGCATCTAAGGGAAGAAAAATTATACATGGAGATATAAGCTCTGAGTTTTTTATTATTATTAGATAATGAGATTTTGGGATGACAGCTATTTCAAAACATCAGCTCAGCATTGGTAGAGATCAAAAAGCGAATCTTCAAAGGAGACAAAATAAAACAGAAAACATCATTATGCTATTGTATAATGGCATTACTCAACTGTATTTTGTATAGTGAGTGAAATTCTGATTGTCCAAACCCTCAAACTATAGAAGAATGAGAAAAAGATATGACAGAACAGAAGAAGATAATTGATGATTTTCATACAATGAATTGGCTAAAACTGGTCAGTGTGGAAAAGAGAGCTAAGTGAGATTGTAATGTGCCTACCGTAGGTTACCAGTACACATAGGCAAGAAGAGAATAGGATGAAGACATGGGAGCTAATACATGTTGGAAATATCAAAAGGAAGCTATAATAGGACGGTTCAAAGCAAACAAAAGAAAGTAGTTCTTCACATAATATGTCATCAAGTTCAAGATCATCAAGATCATAAGAAGAGCTGCAGCTACATATCCTAGAAGTTCAAAAAAACACCTAGAGTTCAAAAGACAGCTAGAAAATTCTTGGAGATAAGAAAATATATCATGGTCTATTAAATAGAAAGGATCATAGTGTAATTTACAGAATCACAGAATCTATAAGGTTGGAAGGGACCTCTAGAGATCATCTGGTCCAACCTTCCCGCTCCAGCAGGC
>JAUBOD010000397.1:2640003-2659068 GCA_032353885.1 Nothura maculosa | reverse complement strand
CATGTCTTTCATTTCAGATGGAAAAAAAAAAAAACAAGACTCTTAGTTTGGGCTTTTTCTTTAAACATTGGTTAGCTAAACAGTTTATTGTTTTGTGTATGTTACCAAATAGATGTTCGACTTCCACATACAACAGTTGGTCAAGCCACTCCGATAAAAAGAATTCTATAAGTCTGTGCACAAGAATAAAATGAAAACCCATCCATCTTGATATTATTTTAAAAAACTCATGACATGACAATGGTCTTTAGAGTGCTGAAGTTCCAAGGTTCATACACCAAGCAACTCTGTCAGACAATTTTATATGCCAGATATATTAGAGGAAATGAGATGCTGGAAAGGAAGAACATTAGAAAAAGAAAAAAAACTGATAGCTTTACTTCATGAAAACGCAAACGTATTCTTCAGTATAGGAAAAACTGAAGGCCAAATGTTGCAGGTCTTAAATTGAGCAAAACTCCCACTGCAGTCAAGAGTTCTGATTGATTTGAAATCACAGATTTTGGCTCAATACAACAGGAGAAATAAAGCTCAAATGACAGCACTGTTTTGTTGCCTAAGAATTTTATATGGTAATACACTACCACCACATTCCTCACAATAAAAAAATCATAAATTCATTGATTAGGCAAAAAGAAAAAAAGAATAGTGATTTTACTAGTAGCTGTGAGTGGGAGGGGGAAGTCCAAAACAAAGCTGTATTTGACAAATGAAAGTACTCTAAAAAAATACTGTGAAGAAGCAAAGCACATGGCAGAAATCAAGAACTAAAAAAAGAAGAATTCTTTTCCTAATTTTTCTTAATTAAAAATAAGAACTTATTTCTAAGAGAATTTCTAAGAATTTCTCATTCTTAGAAAACTAGGAATTAAGAAAAGTAAGGACAGGAAAGTCCACCACAGGGATGGAAACATGCTTTGGACTTCAACAGACTTGGCAAGAAAGAACTGTTTTGGTATGGTTGAGTCAGTTACTTCCAAGCAGTAATCAAGGACTTCCTGTGCTTCAGCACAAGTAAAAGCACAAAAAAAAAGAAAAAAAAAAAGAAGAAAAAAAGAGAATATATTCTAACTATCTGGTAAATATCTTACAATTAATTCAGGAATCTGGAAACAAAGGTTGTTATTGTTAATATCCTTCCTGTGGCTCCTGACATCATTTGCAGGGGATGTGCTTTACTGACCTCATTTCAGATTCTGTTAGAATAGTGGGGAATGTACCAACAGTAAAAAGCAATGGAGTTCATATAGCTACATTTTCATATTAACAATAAAGTACTGATGTAGTATCCCTAACCCTGAGTGTTTAAGAAACCACAAGTCCTTTATTGATTTCCTAAAGTTTTTTTATTGTTTTTATTCCCTGCAATTTCATAAAAGGATATTCAAATGATTCCTTTAAAGCACAGTGCAATGGAACAAAATATTTCCCTATTGTTTATCTTATGTTTCCATTTGTCTGTTAAAGATTTGCAAGAAATAGACTGAAAGCCTCTTATCATTTCTGCAAGATGAGATTCTAAGATGCTTTACCTGAATGAGACATTTCCTGAGTAAAAAAATGAATTAAATACAAATTAAATACAGAGTAAATATCTTAAGATTTAATCTTTGCTGCCATATTGACCTCAGCTAATGCTTTTTGTCTGGATCTTTCATTTGGAATTCACATTTATCCCTCCCTGACTATTATCTATTGAAAGATGCAGAGAGGACAGTGTTTCAGACTACAATCTTACAATGTTTAAAATGACAGGGAAATATTTATCCTAAGAACATATAGAAAATTCAGGGAGCAATAATTTTGAGGAAGGGAAGCTAATAAAGAATATGGTATCACTGAAAACAAGATTATCTAATTAGGGAAAACACAGAGAGGTTGTGTCAGTGGTTGATCAGGAATTTAAAACATGTGAATAAAAAAGTAATTCCATAAATATTCTTTAATGGTGACAATTTTTAAAGGGCAACAGGAAAGAACATGACACATGTAAAAACAACTGTGGCATAAATATAATAAAGTTATTTGAAATAAGGCAAAATATATTAATGAGAGAGTTAAAATAAACTTCATTATGGTATTAGATAAATTTAAACAATGGTGTTGTTTACCCCACTTCGAAAATAATTCCTGTTTTCCAGTTACCTGACATATGGGGAGTGGCTGAGAGCGCCGCAAGGGTTTAACCTTGAGAGGAAAAGGATCAAGGGGATCTTATCATTGCATAAATGATAAGTATATTGTATTAGACTGGTTAGATAAGTAGATTGTAGCAGACTGTATAAATAGCTCATGTGTGGGAGTAAAGAAGATCGGCCAGACTCTTAGTGGCATCCTGTGATAGGACAGTCAGTGGGCACAAATTTAAATACAGGAAATAGCACTCAAATAAACCAAGAACTTATTATGATAGAGGTCAAACACTGGAACAGAATGCCGAGGGAAGTTATGAAGTCTCCACCCTTGGAGCAGAAATATTTAAAATTTGATTGGACCCAGCCCTGAGCAATCTGCTCTAACTAACCCTGCTCTGGGCAGGGTTGGACTATATGACCTCCAGAAGACCCTTCCAAAAATTTGGTAGTTCTATTTTTCTACAGCAAAAAAAAAAAAAAACAAAATAAATGTTCTCTGAGAAAAAAAAATGGAGTTGATAATTAAAGTATTTTCTTAATTTTCTATTTCCATTAGGAATGGCAATTAAATTATAGACACTTGAATATTATGTTGGTAAATGAAAAGATATCTTGACAACAAAGTTTGCAATGTCTCTTTCCCGAATCAATCAAAGCCATTCTAAAAGAATTTTGAAAAAAATCAATTTGCATTTCCAGGTATATTAGCACACAGATGTCAGTTTAAATCATTATCAAAACAATTCAGCTGTACGTTCAATTTTATCCGACTGTGACTATTGTTAATATCATCCATAATGGGTTGATCCAATGTAAACAAAGAATGTGACAGAGCACTGAGATAATTTAATGAGTACCATAGTGTGAGCACCACCATTTCTTATCTGTTTTGAAGTATTTAAGTTTTCATCATTTATTCCCCAAGTTTTACATGGAATTATTATTAAAAAGGAGCTAATGAGTAGCTAACAAAACAGCTCTCTCTTCCTGAAATATTGAAATTTATTGATAAGCTTACCATACTTACACAGAGGAACAAACAAGCAAAGGGCACACATATGGCATAATGATTTTCAAGTGGAAATGCCCAAATCTTCTCATTTTTGATACCACATTTCACTTAAGTGTAGTCTGGTGTCTATCAAGTAACTCAAGCCCTTAGCATTGCAGAAGAATTAGTGGTAGCTAAAAGAGAACTGGATTTCTGTCTCAAGACAATGTGTTACAGTTGCGTAAATCCTGAAGTCTATTAAATGTAGACATTTCATATCAGAAATCAAGAAATGGAGCAGACATTTGAATTTCTGGTAGCGCTATCCAAATAAAAATTACAAGAAAAAATTCTGTCGGTTACAAGGTTTTCCTCAATTGAGCAACACACGTTACCATGGTGGGTGCACCTTCCCTCTGTTTTTAAGTATATTGCTTGACCTACATTTGAAAAGAACATTGAAATACTCATATTTCTATGTTTTGAAAATTAATAAAATTCTCTTTGAAGAAGTTTCTAGCCCAATGTCCTTGAAAGCACTTTGATGATGAAGAGAGCAGTAACCAGCTGCTGCTTCACAGATGCTGAAAAGCATGGAACAAATGATGCTGATTGTAATGATATGTTGCAAAGGCAATAGCAGTGGAGCATTTCTGTTGAAGACAGCCTTCCTGTTAAACAGAAGACCAAGCACAGACTCTTCCTCTTGTTCTGTATAATATTACTGCTATGGATTGCAAATCTCTTAAAATGCCAACCAGGTTTCTGACTAAAATTGAAAAGAAATTAGAAGAAATCTAGCTGAGCACCAAACAATATGAGCTAAGACTCCTGTGCTAGTAGAAATTACATAAAGCTTTAAGTTATCTAGTATGAAATTGAAAGGAGAAGCGCAATTAGGCAGCATCAAGATATATAGTTGATGTGATAACTTAGAATTCTAAGTTATTTCACTTTCCTTAGCTTCTGCTGCTTGAGACAAACTTCCAATCTCAGCTAAACAATTTCCTTTAAATAAAGCTAACTTCCCTGGTTGTAGCAGGACTACCAGCCCTGCCTCAAACGTGTAAATACAATTGATTGAAAATTGGAGTTTTCCTCCTCTCCTCTATTGAAAAATTTATCCATTTTAGGGGTAATAAATAATTTGAGGATTGAATCTCAAAATTAAATTTTATCTATATGCAAACACTATTGTTCATAGCAAACCTTTTAAAAACTTCTAAAAGTTTATGCTGTAAAAAGAAAAAATAAAGATTAGTAGAATTGCACTAAAAAGGTTTATGGCATCTCAAAATACACCACTGTTTCATGTAGTGAGGATAAATGTGCAGCCAGGTCTTAACACTGCTGCTTTAGGTGACTATTCTCTACGAATCTATAGTTTATAACCTTGGGAGCAATGAGAGAGATATATTTCCAAACACTGATCTTCAATATAAAGCAAACAAAGTTTTAAAAATGACTGACTGACTAGGTCAATACCTTTTATTTTAATAAAACTCTGATGCACAAGTTATTCTATACATTCTTCTTAAATCTTAGATGACCATTCCTATTTCTATTTTCTTTCATTATTCAAAGCACTCTTAAATGATCAGAAGAGCAAAATTCTGCCCTGCAGAAAACATGATTCCTCATAGTCCTGGAAGCTTCTGATGGAACTTTCAGAAAAACTGGTTGGGATTTTGCTTTTAGGCAGCTGTAACTACAGGTGAGTTTTTCTAGGTAGCAAGTATTGTTTTTTTCTGCTCTTTTGATATTCTTTTAGACTACTGAGAGTCTTGCAGATTCACCAGTAAACAGCATCAAGCAGTTACAGAAAAGTAAAATCCTTTTTTCTAGAGCAATATCTTTAAAAATCTTCGTAACTACAGGAGGACTATTTATACTTTCAAGTAGAATGAGTTTAAAGAAGTTCCAAAGACAGTTTTCTGGACTATAATTAAACATTCAAGAAATATGGACCTCAGTTTAGATTCAATCTAAATTTATATTTACACTGTTCTGGCCTTCCCAAAGTATGCTAATTCAAGTTGATTTATTTAGTTATTTTTGGCTTTTTATTGTGCCTCTTATGGTTTTGCTTGGTTTCATTGTTTTAATCAATTATAAATCCCCTTAAAATGAAATCAGCACATGATATTATAAAGATGTTAGAACATTATAAATTCTGATTTTTTAAGTGTTTGTGCTCAGAATATATTTGCCAAGTGTTAGGACCATATACAAATATACAAATCTATCCTGTTGTCTCCATTTGGCCACTAGATCAGTTGATCCTGGAGGTTTTTTTCTCAGAAAGAAGAATCCTGCATGAAAAACTCTAGAAATATATACAGTAAGAAATATATACAGGGACAAATTTGTATTAAGATTTATCCTGCAGTGCAACTTGCCTTTGGCAAAAGTTGTTTTCTAGTAGGTTACTCTTGTTGTGAAGATGGAAACCCCACACTCAAAAACATCATTGAATTGAAGTACATCTTCAATTTTACTAAAACAAAATTCTCTAACAAAATCTGAATAAGAACTCTTCTAACAACCTTTGGCAGAAGGATACACAAAAGAATTAGTAGCATAATAAGCAACAAATTTAGTTTGCAATGATTTTTGTAAAACACTAACAAATCTAATAAATGACTGCATTTCCTTATCCAAATACATTTATTCTTTTTTTTTCATATAGAAATAAATCTTGTGAGACCATGCTTTTTGGATACATTAAAAAGTGTATCTATCTCTTTCAATTAAACTTTGAAGTGGCTGCAGCTTTCAAGAAATTTGTTAAGGAACAAGGGCATCAGAGACAGTAAGTTCCTACAATCTTTAAGTAATCAACAACTAGGCAAAGGAATGAGAGCCTCTAGTCCTCCCACAAGAATAAGGGCTGTAGTATAAACACTTGTTTGACATCAGACTAAATCGGAAATGGCTCTCAAGAAATCAAGTTTCTCTTTTTTCTTGAACTTCCATTTTGACAAGACCTGTACAGTTTTTCCAGCTTCCATAAAATGTTTTTTAACAAAGAGAAAGGCTCTATATACATTGAACACCTCCCAGACATATGTGGTTAAACAATACCACTTACTCTTAGTTGAATTTTGGCATGCATTTTGGTTTTGCAGCTTTTAAGATGGAAGTAACATTACAATTGAATGAGATTCATAATAAATTAGTCTAAAAGGCTCATATCTAGCAATTACTAGACATGAAATATCTTTCCCAATAAAAATAAAATGAACTAACCATGCCTATTATCTCATCAACCTCTACAGTTATTTTTCAACAATAGTATTTAAGAATAATCACCACAGAATATGCAATCAAAATACAAAGTAGGCACTATGATCTTTTTTTTTTATTCTAGACTGCTCAATCTAATTGTTAAAATATCATTTTTTAAAGAACACGTTTCCCAATATTACATATTTTTTTCAAAAATATTTAAGATACCAGTTTTAAATAGGAAGTATGGCTAGTATTTCTTTATTGGAATTTTAGGAATATCTGTCTATCCCCCAGCCATGAGTGCCTTCCGGCAAGAAAATTAAAGAAATAAAAGCTGCCCAAAAGCTGTACTCTCTTTCTCCTAAGTGCTTATGAAAGTGCTTATGCCTATGAAAAACAACACAGCATTCAAGAATGTGTATAAAATATAGAGTTAGAACATTATGAACAGTATTTTTGTATATCATGGCTTCAGAATATAAAAGCCTCAGGAAACATGTAGGTCCAATAACATTATCACTATGAATCTACAGAGTCGGTGCCAGACTCTAACAATGTTACCTTGAGTAGACAAAGCTTCTGATCAGCAGGTTGGCAGCCTCTCCCATTACTCTACAGGCTGATGAGCCTATGCTAAAAAATCTGGTATCACTCCCTCTTTTTCATGCTCTATATGACTACAAACACAAGCAGTCTCTAGACGTAGAAGAAAAAAAAAAAAAGTATAGGGTAAAACGGTGAAAAGCGTGGCAAAAGTGTGGGGGATTTCCTCAAAGTTTTTCCACAAGAATTGGAACACTGGAAAACCCCCGCATGTAAAGAAAACTTCTACCACTCAGAAGGGTTATGTTAATTTTACTGTAGGATAGTCAAACCTCATGACTCTGCCAAAAGAAAGTAGTTTATATTCACTTAATTAGTCAATTAACAGACAATTAATTGACTTAATTAGTCAATTCACAGAGAGCTGGGCCTGTTCAGCCTGAAGAAGAGAAGGCTAAGGGGGGAACTGATCAGTATCTATATGCCTTGAGGGAGGGAGAGAGTGATGAGGGTGGGGCTGGCCTCTTCAGTGGTTGCCAGCAATAGGACTAGAGGAAATGGCCACAAATTGAAGCTCCAGAAGTTCCATAGGAACTTAAGGAAAAATTTTTTGACAGTGAGGGTGACAGAGCCCTGGCAGAGGCTGCCCAGAGAGGTTGTGGAGTCTCCTTCTTTGGAGATCTTCAAAACTCACTTGGATGCAGCCCTGTGCCACATACTCTTGGTGACCCAGGAAGGTTGGGCTAGATGATCCCTACAGGTCCCTTCCAACCTTAAGGATTCCATGATTCTATATTTCCATTAGATAAACATAAAGTGATTTTTTTTCCCAGAAAATGAAATCATGTCATCTCCTCCCCTTTTTCAGCTTTGAATAACAGCTTTTTTTTTTACCTTAAAATGTTCTTACATGAAGAAACTACATAGGTAGTTAATTCTTAAGAAAGATCTGGTGTGGATTAGAAAGCCAGAGAAGTTACAACGTTAATTTACTGTTAAGACTGCCTAGAAAGCAAACACTAAATTAGAAATAAAAATATGTCTAGTCTCCTTAAAGTTGTTATCTGGCCTCTGAAGTCACTAGAAATTAATGATGACTAATTTTTTGATTGCCTGCTAATATTCTCCACCTCAGCTATTCAGGGGTTTCCATTTCCCATAATAAAGAATATATGTTGCCCATAAAAACAACAGACCTAAGAAAAATGAATTCAGGCCTATAGGTTTAATACCAATGAATGTGTCAAATGCCAGTTCTATGCATGGCATAGACAAACATAGACAAAACAGCCACATCCCAATTTTGATACGCAAGCCAGAAATTTGTGCCACTGCTCTATAGATATGGTTAAGACACACAGTTATCCTTAAGGCATGCAACTGAATCGTGAGGAAGTTCACACTGCTGCTGTCTGTGTCTGTTCAAGGACAGACAGACATCTCTTCAAAAGTCTCTGTTAGTACCAGTGCTAATTTCATATTTTGATGTAATAAAGTATAAACCAGCAACTCAAATCTCTCATCTGTACATGCTCATTTAGATGCAATACTCCAGACAAACTATACCCAACCCTTCAGGCTGTAATTCTTTCTGTCACTGTTTCTTTTTTATTTTATTTTTTTTTGTGTGACTTACTCCATCGTATTGTACCAACAATGTTCTCAAAATGCAAATTGCTAATGACTTTTCTTAGGTCTATATAAATCAGTGGAATATGTGCAGTTTGGCTCAGCATTTCCAGGAGCAGCATAAACATCCTTCCTTGTATGCCTAAAATAATGGCAATCAAAGCTTTATTTCATGCCTAGGGCTACTGCTATACTGGCTAGACATGATGCAACATTTGGAAAATTGGGGCATTCTTGCATATGGCATCCTGCTTCACAGTTAACATGTCTGTTATGTGTTTGAATGGGTATCAACAGAACATCATTTTTTCTCCCTTTGTAATACTCTTTCTAGTGTTCTGTAGTGCTGATTTTATTAACCATGTCATGTATTAATTGTGCAACAACAAAAATCATTTTTGAATTTCCAAGTTCAGAGATTCAGGTATATTAAATCTCTCACAGCCACTAATAAACTAAATAGCAATGAAATGTTAAGTGAAAGAATTCCCCAAGTTTATAATGCCAAACTATATTTTGGTAGAAGATTTTGAAGTTTAAACTTCTGTGCTTAGCACAAAGTACATAAAATTGTTGTTTTGAGGGCTATCTGCTGTATGGGTTGTGAGCTATATGTAATTTATGTAGTTAATTACAGATTTTACATTAGATACTGAATTATATAAACCCAACCAATTTAGTTCAATGAAAGGAGTTAATAGGTGACAAAAGGCAAATCTGACAAAGTCAAGAGCTAATATGACACTCTCACAAATTCTACATATAATGTCATTTTCTATGTCCCATTTCTTTAAGAAATCAGGGTAAAAATCGCTAGGCATATGGCAGAAATTTTAACATTCCTAACTGGGTCAGAAGAAGTGAATTTCTTGTAGAATTGGCTTCTTTGGCTCTATCAACCCCAAGGTTATTTCATATATGGTTCTTGAAGGGAGAATTAGAGAAGCCAAGGTCTGCTGTACTACTTCAATAAGTGAAAAATAAAGATACTCTGTCAGCAACACACTACATGTAATTTCCCTGACTTTAGACCATGGATAGAATCCTACTATATTGTAGTGGCTGCACCAGTTATGCAACAGCAGTTGATGAATAGAAATGGAATGATGTTAAAATTATTTTAAGAGTATTGATGGCAACAGATTTATGTAATCATTTAGACAGTGCTGCAAAATGCAAATTGCCTAAATTAATTATTGGCTATGCCGCTGACATGCTTCAGTTAGACATGGGTTTAAATGCTGTGTTGCTACAAGTCCATTTTTCTTTTTATTCTTTGAGCTGGATGAAGCATTATTTACAATGTCTTGTTTGCAGCAGGGCTTTGTCACCTCTTCCATGAATAGTATTCCTGCTACCAGAAGTCTCTCACTTTCAAAAGCATTAGCATAAACTTAGCACAAATATACCTCCACAAGGAAAAAAAATCCTAAAAAAGGTATTTTTGTGGCTCTACGTACATGCATTTTACATAAGACGTCACAGTAGAAAAACAGTTCTCATTAAAGTGTGATAATTGTATACCTGTGAAAGTTTCAGACTTTTATTATGTGCTTAACTAACACATTTCACTTCTAGAAGTGATGAATAAAGCCCATGAATAAATTGCACAGAATGCAGTCCTATTATGTACCCAACATAGATCCTAAATCACCACAGAGAAGTGACACTTGAAAGGATGCACTTATAGGATGTAGCTCAAAATTTTTCTCATTAGCTAACACTGGCTCCAGATTCTCTTTCCTGTTTATCACTGAGTATAACGTACTTCATCATAACTCAAGCCTTGTACTTCTGTGTGTAGATAAGTTTTAGACATTGAAATCGATTCATCATTTATTTGCAGACGAAATTTCCTTCCTGATTTGAAAACTTAAAGGAAGAGGAGGTACATAATTTACCAGGTCTACATGATTTTGTGATCAAAATACAACTTATCTACCAAGGAAAGAACTGATATCTCACCATCTCCAAAGCATGGAGCTTTAATTCATTTTCTATTTTCAACTTAATGACGATTCACATGATGCATTCTTTCTACAGCTTCTGCAAACAAAATACGATTAAATGAAATTGAGTTTCATTAACACTAGTGCTAATAAATATGATTAATTTCTGGACTATGAATTTTAAGAGAGAATGTACAATTTAAAAACAATTTATGATTACATAAAAAAGTATTACTTCAGGAAAATGAATGAGGAGGATAATTCTTGAGAAAGTGAAAGAACAGGAGCCATAGTCCTCTTTTCAAAGACTAGAATGACATTACCAAAAAAAGCATAGAATTTTACAACTGGTAGACAGAGACACTTCTACATGTCCAAAACATGATGGTCACATCAGGAAAGAAATATTAGACACAAAAAATGTAATGAAAGAAACTACTTCTAATCAAACAAGCAAAAGATAAAAGCATGCTTTTCTGCATAGAATAAAGCATACAATCAGCTTAAAACAGGAAAAGACGCATTTAACTGGCAATATGCTCTTTTCTCATCTGTAAGACCTACAAATTCCTGTAAATTTTCCACAGCCTTGTAGTGTTTTGAATGGTTACTCACTGCTGGCTGCACTGAACTTTTAGCCCCCAGATGCATACACTGCTCTCCACAAGACAGCATTATGTACCCCTTTTCTCTTTTGCATAGAAATGCTCTCACTGTTAGGATTTATATATACATATTTTCAGGGCGTTCTTCCTGTTCCCACCTTATAAATCTAGGCAGCTGTTTCCAAGATCCAGTATTACCAGGCACTTAATGGTGATGCCATATCACAAAACTGACCTAGTGTGGCATTACCTGCTCTTTGGAGCCATCTTTCCAAGACTACTAGGCCTAGCATTCGGAGATGCCAACAAATTGTGTTTTATTAGTAGTAGTTTTATTAGTATTATAAATAACCTGCCAGAAAAATATTTATATTTTTCCATTTGAACTTCCCTCCAAATACCAAACTGATGCTTAGGCTGAGTTTTAAGTAGTCTTATGTCAATAATAACTTTTTTAATTTGTGACAATTTAAAAGGCAAGATCATGCAAAAATCTCACTAAGACCCATTTTCTTAGTTCCAAAACATTAGAAGATGAGTATGTTTCTGTTTATATCTACATTTACAAGGATAAAATCCTTTAATGAAAAGCTATTGTAGGTCAGTATGTCATAAATTTGTCATTTCTGGAAACATGCAAACTGAAAACCATTGTATAAATAGAAATACTGCATTTCAAATTATTGTATATCCATGTCCGTATACAAAGGTAACAAAACATTTCATGTTTTCAGTGTATATGAGGATGTGATTCATTATCTATTTTGAAAAGATATATGAACTGCTTTTCTCTTTATATTAAAAGTTATAGTTATTAAATACTTTCTAATATGTAGTGACCTGCTTTCCATTTTATTACACTTTCACTATTCTAGTCTTTTAGGTGATAGTCAACAAATATTTCTTAAAACAGCGTAACTTCAGAGATTGCCTCTGTTTGATAAGATATTTTAAGTTTTAACAAGTTACATCTACATGACTAGAACACATAAAATGCAAGTTGAGTTTAAGTAGAAATGTTGTATAAGCTTCTTTTGATATGTAAAACCTCACTTCACATTAAGCACTCCAACCCGTTCACAATTATATAAATCTAATGAAAATACCTACAAAACTACAGCATTTTCCTATTTATAATGAAAACATATTTAAAGAACTGCAATTAAATACATCACTGGAAGTAAGATCTTGTGAAATTATCATTTAATAAATATTGCAGGGACAACCTCATTCAATATAATTATATATCAATATCATATAAAAGAAATCTGGTTTTGGAGACATTTTGATATGATGATTAACAGCTTCCTTATCTTTCTAGAAATGTTTGCCTGTTGATAAATGAAAATTCAGCAACAAGAAAAAAAACAGATGATTGTAATTTGTATGTTTTTTCTAACATTAAAACATTGCTAGCTGTTAAGACCATCTATGTCTTCATCTAGGAAAAGTATTTCAAAAGACTGGATAATCAGATGGGATGAGCCAAGGACAGTTCCAAATAGGGACAAATACATCGAGTGTGCAATGCACAAGTGCTCTTACGATCTAAGTACTCTTATACATAATACATATTATATAGCTTACTATAACATCATAGCAATTATACAAAAGTTTTTTTTCTTGAATTAAATTTTCTTTACATTTACATACATGGGGACAATGTCTATTCATCACTTGGCACTAGTGAACAAATGTAAAGTTTTCATATTAAAAATAATTTCACACATTGTCTGGAATGTTCTAGGGCTATATTTCATATATTGATATTAATATAACTATTTTTAAACAAAAGTCAAGATGAATGTTCATTTATTTAGAAAATATGCCTCCTATATATACAGAACTTGTTTATGATTAGAAATTGTGATATCCTGAAAGACAGAAACATCAATGCATCACACAGGTGCATGCACAGAAGTATGTCACTTGTAGTTTAAAATACTTAAGGCAAATGTTAAGCACATATTTTTGCATTAAACAAATAAGCAAAACCAATTTTCATTAGAAGAAATCATAAAGAAAATCAGTTCACTCTGAACTAACAGATCATGTTGTTATTAAGACATTTCCACTCAAATTTATATATGAAGAAAGTATTTTTATTTATCAAAAAGATTTTTTGATAGATGAACAATAAATCAAGTAGAAAATTCAATATACATTTGCTGGAGCGTAGGAAATAGTAATTACCCATAAAAAAGCAAGATAATATTCTACCAATGTTTAGGAAAATACAAACAAATTTAACAACCATGAGGCTCCACTGTGATGTAAAAATGAATTCAGAATTATAAATCACAAAGTCAGTGAGGTGGGAAGGGACTGTGCAAGCAGTCGAGTTCAACATCCCTGCTCAAACCAGAGTCAGATATCACCAGTAGCTCAATATCTGCTGTGTCCAGCCTAGCTGTGGATATTTTTGGGGAGGCAGCCTCTACCATGCCCAGTGTTCCAATTTGTGCCCATTGCTTCTTGTCCTTTCGCTGGATGCTACCAAGATGATTCTGCTTCCATCTTCTTTGTTTCCCCCCCGGTTTGGTATTACACAAATCAGTGTCTTCTCTACTTCATTCCTTCTCCCTCCTTCCTCTTGTTTCTCTTCTTAAGACTAAGCAGTCCCAGTTCTCTCAAACTGTCCTTGCTTAAGAGAAATCCCAGTTTGCTCATCATCTTGTGGATCTTCACAGGACTTGCTCCAATATGTCCACATCTTTTGTTGCAGCTTGCTCAGAGCAGGACACAGCTCTCCACAGGTGGAGCAGAAGAAAGGATAACCTCTCTTGTCCTTTTGGTGACACTCAGGATGCTGTTGATCTTGCTGTGACGCATATTTTTGGCTAATGGACAACTTGCTCAGCAGGATCCCCAGGGTATTCTCTACAAAGCTCCTTTCCAGCTGGTTGGATCCCTTCTGTGCCAGTGCCTAAGGTCATCCCTTCCTAGGTGCAGGACTTTGCCCTTGTTGAACTTCCTGTCAACACATTTCTCCAGTCCTTCCGAACAGTTTCAAAAGTCTGGCTACAATCAAGTATCAAGTGATTTCCCTTTGAGCCACTGATCTTACCATATAAGGCTGCTAGGTTGGTTAGGAACAATTTCCCTTTTCTATATCCAGACCGACTATTACCAGTCATTTATTGCCCTCTACCTGTTTGAAGGTTTCCAGAACAATCTTCATCATCTTCTGCGGGTTTAAGGTGAGTCTGACCTGTTTATATGGACTGGATCTTCCTCCTTGCCCTTCTTGCTTTTTCCAGTCCTCTGCAACCTTTCCCATTTGCCTTGTCCTCTCAAAGACAACCGAGAGGGCCCTGCAATGACACAGGCCAACAATGCTGGCACTAGAGGTTGCATGTCATCATGTCCCATGGGCATGTTGATGGGCAAGCAACGAGTTAACACTTGAAACTGCAAGACCACTGCTCATATGCCAAGGACGCAAGGTAGAAACTCTTGCATGCTTTCCCATAATGGCAAGGAAGGAAGGTGGGAAGTTTTGCTCAGGCAACATTTTTTCACCTGCCTAATTCTGGCATGTGTTCCCTTGTCCATATCTAAAACTTAACTAAGATCTGTTGGGGTCTGGTCTGAACAAACAAATAACACAGCCAACACTGAAAGAGTTTAAAAGACCGTGCACCTCCAACACTTCTGAAGCTTGAAGCTTACTTTCAAAAAAATGCAATGAAGTTTGGGTGAAATAACAGGTAGATGTAATCTCCATCTTCCCTTTTGCTCAAGAAAAACACACTAAAAACCTAAATGAGGGTTCAAGATTTGACCAGCATTAAGCATCATTATCTAAAGATGACAGTGCTGAGGATTTTGAATGCATTATTTTCCTTGTATAGGAAGGTTACCTTGAAGGGCAAGCTGTTTTAAAAAGGTTATAGCACCCAGGTTTAACAAATAGTCTAAAATAAATCATCTTTCACTGACTTCAGATCCCTGATAGAACAACACTGGCAAACCACTATATGCTCAAAAAGAAATCATCTACCCAAGGGGCTCTATGCTGGTTCTATTGTATGTTCGCATATTACATTTTTGTTTTAGAAAAGTAACATCTTATACATAACCTGTGCAGTCTGCTGCCTCACATATTCAATGTATGGCATAAAGGGCAGGAAACATTTACTCCCTTCACTTTTATTTACAACGCCAAGTTCGGATCAGAGAGAGACAGTAAAAAATGAAAACAAATTATCTTATATAGGATACACACTGACAACATTTCAAAGAATCAAACACACTGTTGAACGAGTAATTGTTCTTTGAATGTGAATCAGTGTGGATTAATTATAAATGTCAGATAGAATCCTCCCAAATATTTAGACTAAGACACTTCAGCCACAAACTTCTATTAAAACTTAACATCTAAATAAATGGCCAAGTCAAAATCAGTATTTGAAGGGGGGTTAACATAGCAGTACCTCTCTTCATGTTTTCCCCAAGATAGATGATATTGTTTGCCCACGGGCAAAATGACTCTCTGTGTTCAAAACATAAGATATACAAAACACATGCCAAACTATATATACCAGGCTAACCCCTTTTATTTCTTGCTGCAAAATGAACTACCTCTTACAAAATATGTCAGTCTAGAAAGAGGCAGAGAGGGTCAAACCTTTCACAGTTCCATATCAATGTAAATAATTCTCCATGCTGATTCACTGACAACAATTCTAAATTTCACAATAAAAAATTGCTGTTTAAAATGGAATTAGTTCACAACTAAAATCAGATAACTTTAGATTCAGCTGTTTGATCAGTAGCAGCTACATCAAATGAAGAGGTTTGGTTTGATTCTTCATCTTGTAGTATTGATCTTTGTTGACCTTGATGCTCGTTCGTCTGACAGGCTGCTGCCACAGTTAATAATCTCAGTGCCAGTGCTCAAAGCTTGCTGAAAGCACTGGATAACAACAGTCCACCCACTTGGATTGTCAGCGCTAAGGAAGCACACATCTGCCAGAGTAATTTGGCTGACTCCAAAAGGCTCTCATTTATGGGAATTACAAGGCATCCTGGCACAGAGGTACATAGTATGTCCAGAAACTTATGTGATTTCTCCTGGACAGTTTCCATTGGAATCTCCAGTGTGACTGCCATTATGTGCAGTAACTCTTGAAAGCTCTTATAAGTATCTGGCTGTACTTTTCAATATCCATGCTAGCCCAGTCTCATCTGCAGACAAAGATAATACAGTGCAGAAACTGTATGATTAAAAGCCTGTAACTCCTCTTGCTCAAAGCCTGAGACACAGATGTTTTAATCAACTACAGAGTTCACTTGCTTGGGATGAAAAAAAGATCTGACTAACTTAGATAACAGAAGCAGATGCAACACGACTTGGTTGCTGGCAGGGATAGTGGTCAAGAAAAAATACAATAATCACAAGTTATAATGCCACTCCTAAATCTTGAATAATAATCATGAGTATTGGAATTTGTTTCCCTGAGTAACAGGTATCAGAAGCTCCAAGAAGTGATCTTAAAACAAAAAAAATTCATTTTCTACTGTTTGAAAGAGAAGAAATGCAAGCAGTTCCAATCAGGTGTTAAGGTAAACCTTGAGGGTGATGTCTTAATATGGTATCACAGATGTGCTCTGGGCTAAGGAGGAAATAGCAATTGGTACTTCAGAAAAGCCTGATAATAACCTACAGCTTTAATTTAGAGGCCACAAATATTGTGATCCCAAAGCTTTTGTAGGCTTTGAATTTCACTTCCCAGTAACAAAATATAAATATTTCTGGTTCCTAGCACTAGGAAGCAAATGAGACCCAGACCTATTCCTTAGGTGCATGACTCAGTCTGCCACATGGAGTTCACTAGAGCATTTCTGTGTTCTCTTTAGGCATCACAGTTTCTTGTAAACACCTCTTTGTGTTCATTTCAAGAGTGACTTACAAAATAGTGTCTCTCAGGAACGTACCTCATGTCCAAGGAACTGTAAAAACACTTTGTGGACTCATCATAATTCAATCTTATTGCTTCACAGGAAGCAAAGTTCTTAAATTTGAGGTTTATACTCTGCCATAAGAACAAAATCTTATTTAAAAAAGATCAGAGGAAAAAGGCATTTTTTTCTAAAGGGAAATGAAATAGAGAGAACACAACCAAAAAGTTTAACATTACTGATGAACTTTTCTTGTAACAGACTGTGTTTGGATTCTTACAAAATACTACTATACCATACATCTGTTTTGCGAAAATAGATTGTGGCAAAGCTGAGTTCATTCATCTTTTAATTTCATGTAGACAGTACGAGAGTTGACAAACTTTCAAAGTGTAAACAGACTCAGGAGACTTATCTCACAAAAACAAACTTAAGCACAAAGAATATGGAAGTAGTCCTTCGAGGGAATTTAAGGATAAATGAAGGAATAGTGACAATACTGGTACTAAAATTCCTGCACCTTAACCAGATGTCTTTTTTACGAAGTCTAAAATAAAAATAACTCCTGCTGCTCTCAAATCCTAGCCATGGTCAGTCTTAAGATATATCTACATGTATATCAGCAATGTATATGCACTGCCACCTTTTCAGGGCTTCAGCCACTACAGGTTCCAGTAACGTGGGTCCAGATCACTGCTTTCAGAGAAGAAAAATCCAAAGTATTTCTCCTTCTGCTCAGTACTAGTTGTCCAAGTCAAATGGCTCTCTTTAGCAGTGCCAAAACTGCACAAATGGTGAAGAGTAGAAATCATAGGAATCCCAACAGGTTTGTACAGGAAAGTGAAATTCACAGCCTTTGCCATATATCATTTATGAAAAGGGTGTCCTGAATCTCAGTTGCATTTCTTGCTTTATCCTGTATTTTTTCCTAGAAAAAGTCCTCTCATCTCTCTGCAAGGAAAAAGGAGCCTCAGTCTGGCTTAGTCTTTTTGGGTTAGATTTAGATCATTACACCAGGGTATACCATAAGCTACAGGTGCGTCAAGAAACGTGAGATAATCATGATAATAGCATAAGCAAAAAACAAAGACTGCAAGAATTGCAAAGCAACATCAAGAAACAGGTGGAAAAAAGTTCATTGGTAAGCAAATGTATATATTAGTTATATATATTAGTTACCTAGAAAATGAGGCTTATATCAAAACATTGAAAGTATTAGGATTATTAATGCCATTTTCTTCTACAAGTTTTCCTCCTATGATAACAACCATCAAATATGCAATATGTCTATTGCAAAGAAAAGAATAATCTTTTTTCCAGTCTGTTTTCTATGGTCATGTATGAAAGAAAAAATAGTAACATACCTAAATTACAGAAGATTTAGTTCCAATATTTTCCTTTAAAGCAATAAGACTGGTTAAGCACTGTAACAGACTGTCTGTGAAGTTAATGGAATCTATCCTAGAAATGAATATCAGGTTAGAAAATATCTGTCAGGATGAATGCAGACATAAATGACCAGGTCATGCAGAGTTTTTCCTGCTCAGTGGTCCTTTCCAGTTCCAGGCCCTTTCCAGTTGCATTTTACATAACTCTATTTTATACTTATTTAACAAAAATGTGCAAAAGACTTTTTCATGCATTTTTGTTTTTGTAAGTTAACTGTACTTGGCTGAACTCCCTAAGAGCTATTTATAGAAAGAGATCTGACTACCTGTAAGTTTCAATGATGTGGTAATTATGAAGGCTGTGGTTTTATAGGTTTACTCTTTTTGTTTTCTTTTACGTAAAATATTGAGACCATCTCTCAAATAAGACAAAAAATTGCCAAAATCATATAAAAATAGACACCATCCAGTTGTTTTCAGTAATCACGAATAAGGACTGTTGAGTAGTGACAGGTTGGCTTGTATAACAGAATGAATCTTGACTGGATCACAGAATCACAGAATGTTCAAGGCTGGTAGGGACCTCTAGAGATCATCCGGTCCAACCTTCCCACTCCAGCAGGCACCTAGAGCAGGTGGCACAGGGTGGCATCCAGGCGGGTTTTGAAGACCTCCAGAGAAGGAGACTCC
>JAUBOD010000397.1:2610296-2639903 GCA_032353885.1 Nothura maculosa | reverse complement strand
GTGTGTGTGTGTGTGTGTGTGTGTGTGTGTGTGTGTGTGTGTATACACACATATACACACATATATGTGCATGTCGGTCAGACTAGAAGCAGTACCTGATCCTTTTAACACATCTTTGTTTGCAAATATTCTGATCTAAGCAGGTGCATAGCAAGAGGGTTTAAATTTCCAAGAAGTATTGAAACAAGAGATGTAACAAACTTAACAGTAATGAAAATAACAAGCAGTAGTTAGCAGACAGAGAAGTAGAAATTCTTGTAAGGTCTCCTTGCATTGGATTTCTTTCAAAACTAAGAGATTTTGAAAAATTGTTTGCTTTTGGCATTCTTGAGCAGCTATGAAGATCATCCATTTATAATTACACCAGACAAAAAACACTAGAAGAAACTCTATAGACGGTATATGATAGCTTTTCTGCTATACAATTTCCTTCTTATGAAATACGTGCATTTATTTGCAGTTCTTTCCAATGAAACTCTGTAACTCTTTTTAAAATAGCAAACAGCACAAAAAAATTCAAATTTTCCCAACAGGGAAACTTCTACTTGGAAAATGAACAAATGCAACAGTTAATTCTATAAAGCAGGCTATAATTCAAAATGGAAATGGGCTTTCTGGATCTTGAGCAGAACTTCAGTAAAAGTCTCCCAGTTTGGGGACTGGTTCATCCTCATTCTCTAATACTCACTTGCCTAAATAAGGCTCTTAAGTTCTCTAAATATTTAGTGCTGTGCCCCTGCACAAGTCCAGGGCTATTCCACCACAAGCAGCACAGTGTCTACATCACGCTAAATCCACCAGTGTCTAAATCATGCTTACATATTCCAGGTGACTACTGATTCAACAGGAAGAAAAAATGAAGCAACACTGGAGAGGAATATTAATTTCCTATGCAGTCCAAAATGAAAAGTGTTAACTGCCTCCTTTGAGCCCTGCAAACTCTTATTCAGAAGTTTTTTCTACAGGGAATCTACACTTCCAGCTCCCACTGCTTTGTTTGTTTGTTTGTTCGCAGGGGAGGAAGAGAAGGGGAGAGCAAGCTGGCACTGTAACGCCTACATTAGCTATTTAAGATAGATAGTCAATGTAGAGAGGTGCTAAGAAAAGGAAAGAAGCAGTGAGAGTCTGCCTTCAAGAAACACTTCCAGGCTCTGGATCCCAGAGGAACAAATGCCAGGATGAATGCATGCGATGCAACTAATCCCAAAGAAGGCATTGAGATTCCACATACAGCTCATCCTCATCACTTCCTACTATCGAGTCAGCTTGTTGCTAAGGGTGCCTGATAGGTCTCATTTACATCCTCCTTTGAAGAGAAAGGACTGCCTATCCCCAAATCCATACAGAAATTATGAGATTCTTTTTCACTGGTAAGTGGCGAGTAGGAGTTGCTCTTTTTAAGCAGCTAATGCCTTTCTGGCATTTTTGTGACCTGCACTTTACATTTTTATTAGTACTAAATAAACCACAAATTAACTAAGAATACCAGCCTATACCTTTTAATCTCTCCAAGGCAGGAGAAGTAATCATGCCAAAAAAAAAAAAAAAAATCCGTGTATGAGAAATTTAAACTTAAATTTAATTTTGACACAATGGTTGATGTATACTTTTAAAATGCATCACTCACTAGAATAAACACCAGAGATTTCATGTTTTAACTAATATGTTGAGTTACTTATCACGGTAAGAAAATGTCATTTGGTTACTTAAAACTACCAAATGTTTTGCTTAGCCTTGTGTTTCATGCAGACAGCTCCATGCTTTCACATTTTCTAAGGCTAAGAAGACTCTCTTCATTATCTCCTCTGCTATTAGATAATCACACAAATGAACCAGCACATTATGAAGGGTTTGAATAAGTTTTTAAATGAATTTTCCAAGCTCCAACATGTGCAACTCCAATTCACAAACAGCTTCTGAGTATGCTCGAATAGGACTGAACTCTATAAAATCTATAAAAGTCAAATTATAAGTAAAATGCGCACACACACACACACACACACACACACACACACACACCATTTTAAAAGCAAAACTCGTATGTTGCTGGGGAGATTATCACCGACATTATCCAATTATCACCTGCATTTTTGTGTTCTTCTAAATATTTCATAAAAATGACTTGTGATTCCTTAGATACTCCCATTTACATTCTGAAGTAATTCTGCTCTGTTAATACTAAAATTCTGGCTTGTGTATAAAGATATACCTATTTATTTATTGCTCAACAGCCAACACTAAGCAAAGGTCAAGCATGAGAATCACAGTAGTAATCGATCTAAGTAAAACTGCTATAACTGTTCAGCAACCCATTCCTTGAAGAATTCAAAATGAGCTGAAGCTATTCCAGGCATATTAAATAGCATCACTTAGATTTTATTTAGCTATCCATACCACATCAGATTTCCGATGTTAACAGTTCATATTTCATGCTAACAAGGTTCCATGCAGAAGCAAGAAGTTTCTTGAAATAACTGATTGCTCTGCAATTAGCATTATTATTTATTATAGAGAAACCAGTTTTATAAACAATGCAGAAATGTAGATGCTAGCACATTAATAATAATGTGACTACCATATATACCAGACATTTTTTCTTTTTTTTGCCCCCTCCCCTCCCTTTTTTTTCTAAAATTCAAAATTTTCAAGAGAAAAATTAAAACTTACATAAGCATTTTATTAGTCTATTAGGATTCAAAGAGACATTGCAAAGCAACTTGCACAATACATTGGAAACCTGCAAGAGAACAAATATTATCTGCTGCTCTAAACAGTCAAAAATCTGAATATATTCTCTCCAGCATTTGTAATAACCAGGTCATTATTCTATGCAACTCTACAGCAATACAAAGTTCAATTGGGAGATTTTCTACTAGTTATCACTAGAGCCACCATTGATTATTAAAAATCATGATAATCAATGGTCAGTTAAAGAAGCACCAGAATCTACTGGAGAAAGTATCATATGTCTGCCTTGTTCTTATATTTTTCCATGAGAATTAATTACAGTAGATGACAATATAGACACTGTAGATGGACTTCTCAGTTGAGCTAGGTCAGTCATTCCTATTTTAACTATTCTGTATGCCAATTGGAAGGGAAGAATTTGAAATCAAAATCTTATATTTATGATATATGATGCAAACCTGTGGGTATTAACTCCAAATAAGCAGATCTTCTCACAAAGGGAATTACCAGGTGGATGGCATGTTCCTCAATTCCTAAGTCACATACAAACATGCAGACAAAAAGGCCTGCTGCCAGACATACACATGTATTGGGCAAAACCAGTCTAACATTTTAACTTATATCTGTTTGGGACTTGAGTTTGCCTATTTCTTTCCCTTAGTCCTAAAGTGCCAAGGAAATGATTATGACACTTTTTGGACTTGTGTCACATACCCAGACCAAACTGCATGAAAAATAAAATGATTGAAAATCCAAATACACACTAGAGAGTTCCAGTAAGTCAGTCAGTCTGTCTAGGAAAATTCTGCTGTATCAACTATAGTACAGAACCAAATAAGAATACATATATTTTGGGATAAATTAAGTCAACGAAAAGCAAAACAGTGATCAGGCTTCAGCATTAGGTTTTTACTTAACATACTAAGAATGCAGTGCTTTTCTGTCCCTGAACAGTCCTGCACAGGATGCCTTGCAATCATTTGTGAGCCAAATATTCTGCTGTCTCTGTAGACAGAGAAATATGCAGGGAACCTTGGAGAAATGTGCCAAGCTGATGCTAGCCAGTCTCCAGAGCACAGATATTCAGTGAATTATAAGTTGACTACTTTGTGTTTCTTTGCTTAAAAGGCAGCATTGCTTAATTCTTTCATTTTCCCTTCCTCAAACTTCCTTCTATTTTACACTACTCAGTTGGTCCTCAATTTGCACTTGCAAGAGTGGAAAAAACTCCATGAAGATTGTGCTTTTAGGCATTAATGGATGTGACTACATAGTTCAGACCAAGAAATGCCATCTGTAGTTTTGAAGCATGCCTGAAACTAAATACCTGCTCTGGCACTCAAACACTTAAACCAGAGTTTTGGTTTTCAGGATTGTAATGGACAAAGACAAAATGCATACTTGCTGTCTGAGACTACCTTTGATGTCTAGACTTAAATATTAGTCTAGCTTTCACCTTCATAACGCATCAGCAGAGGGTGCCAATGAAGACCTTGAGAAAACAACACAAAAAAGAGAACCGCTGCAAAATAAGCATTATTATGATGAACAAACAAACAAAAGATGTTTCAAGTTTATGAAAGCAGGGAAAAGGCAAGAAATTCAAAAAAGAAAGAGAGGTAGGGAGGCAAGGGAGACATCTGCTAGATCATTTTCTTGTTCAATTTCCAAGAGCTCAATTTGTCCTAAGTAGCAGGATATTTGGGTGTGATTTTGTGCATTACTTCTAAGGATTGAAATAAACATGAAATGACTGAATAAGGTGACTTGCATCACTGCTATTAAGAGATTAGCTAGATATGAACTTTCCCCATTTGCTTTCTAGATGAAGTGAAAAAGCATGTTATGTAGAAACTCTACATTTTCTTTCATAGGATAATAAATAAGACCTCAGAGTCTTTTATAAAGAAAAGCTGAAGTTTAATTTTCTGTCTACAGTCTTAGCAAATATATCTGGCTACATTATATTTGAAGCTGGGTAGTATTCTACTTTCAGAAAGGAAAATGCTGACAAATATAAATATTTTGGTGTAAATAAGGATTTCTATAAATGGGTTCTTTACATAAGGTAACCTGGCATAATGGACAGAGAAATAAAAACTAATAACTTCAGCTCTAATGCAGCAGTGGTCCAAGCTGTTGTTATATTTTAAGATTTTAACCTCTTAAGTAAATCCATTTTGCCTAAGAGCATTAACAAATTTAGATTCACACTTCTATAATCGCCTCACTTCAGTAAATGAGTTTTCCTCAAATTGCCTTAAACAGAAATGAAGCTTTATGAAGAACACAAATGTGCACTATGTGTACTGTTTCCTATGAACTTTGCTATAATGATCCATCAAGAGGAACTACTGATCTGTACTGTTCTAAAAACATATAAAGAAAGAAACTATCCATGCTAAAGAAATGTTTGAGTAATTCTAAACAATATCTGGGATTAGCAGGATTATACAAAAGGTTACCCTCTTCAATATGAGTCATTTAAAAAGAGTGAACTCATCAGCAATTGAAGTAGTTTCCATTCACTCTGTAAAATATATAAAGCGGGCAAAAGCTTTACAGCCTGTTAAGCTGTAGCTGAAGCCCTCAAGTTTTGCTTACCTGCTGTGCAAACATTAAGTAACCAAGAATGTGTGTTTCATCATACATGTTAATACTCTTTCTTTCTCTTTTTTCTCAAGGTTTTCTAATCTCAGTGTCAAAATCTCTGCAAAAGGTAGAAGATGAAGATATGTTGCTGAACACATTCAGTCTAGGAAGAATACTTCGAAATGGGGATAGAACAGAAAGCAGAAGAGCTACACCTTTGCTCAAGAATTATAAGACTGAAGACAGTAGATTTTTGGATGAAGGGGAAGACAGAAACCCAACGTTTTTTGTGAGTTTTCAGTTTTACATGTTTTGCTTAATCACGAAATGGAAGTTTTCCTTATAATCTTTTAGAAGACAAGTGTAATAAATGAACTCAATAACCTGGTGAGCAACTTAAAAATTCAGTTCAGCATTATATACTGGATGAAATTTTCACCTAAAAATATCTAGTTTCAGGCATTTGAATAAAAGAAATCTGATTTTAATCATAACTTGTAGTCAAAAGCAACTTTACCAAATAAGAGATAAATATTGTATTAACAGATACTTCAGTTAAAACCATTTTAGCCAAAGATGTAATGCAGAGCATTGCATAGTTTTAAATTAATATGTCCAATCCCAATACTTCTGTTGATAATTTAAAAAGCCAACACAACTACCTAAAAATTTTTAAAGACAAAATGCTACTCTTCTTTCCTTAAAACAGGACATGAGTGCCAAACATGATTTCCTAAACCAGGGTATGGTAATCAACTTAGGTTCAAAGCGGCTACCTTATTTTGCACTGAAGGGGGCCATGGCTTTTCCAGCTGACGCTGAAATTAAGAATATTGAATCAATAGAGGGAAGAAGAGACACTGGAGATGAAGAAAAATCAGCTAAACTCCCTATAGGAAGAAGAGATTTTGATGGTAAGTACACTTTTATTCTTATACAAAAATGCTTCATTCTTGTAAAGTGTAATGCAATATCCTTACAGCCATATGATAAAGATTGTTTTAGAAACTATATATCACAACTAAGATTTGCTAGGGCTGCTGATATGATTTTTAAATTTGTATTTAGTGTAATTTTTTAGTTAATCATATTCCCACAGGCATAATCTAAACTGTCATTTTTTTTTTCCTTTAGTGCTCAGGTGTATGTTGGGAAGAGTCTATCGACCATGTTGGCAAATCTGAAAACTACTAGTCTGCACTATCTTCTCTGAAGATCAAACATTTCCTTGTGAATTTAATGCAACTTGAGGTTACTGTGTATTGCTACAAACATGCATCTACCAATATTTTCACACTGCAATGTAGAGAGAAACATGATTCACTGTCAAAAATAGCCTGGGTATAATTAGTAATGATGTGCTGTTATTAAAAATAAAAGATACCTGCATAATTCAGATTTGTAAATATTTGTCTAATTACACACAAGCCATTTCCCCTATCTGTATTTATAAAGGGAAGCAATTCATGAATTTCACCTTTTTCTTGCAAAATTACAACTTCTGAAAAAGTCAAAACACCATGTATCTGAAAATAAAAACAAATACAAGATTTATAGTCGAAAAAAATGAGTTAATTTTGCCTGACCAGGAATCAATTTATTCTTTATTGCAGTTTTGCTGCCTTTTCCCACCCCACCAATTTTGCTGTCAAATTTCTTTTGTGGATTGTTTGAAACTTTAGGTCTTTTAGCATTTTTTGGCAGAGATAGCTCACTTTCCTTATCACAGATTATTTTCTCATTATTCAAATCCATCTGCTCATTCTTGGATTTTTTGCTTCTTGGCTGACAACTCAGCTTTCCCATTTCTGTTTCACTTCTATTCCGGCGAACATTTTCAGAAATAGTTCCAAGCGCTGGTATGTCAAGACACGAATTCATACCTTCTGTTGTGTAAATATATCAAAAACATATGGGAAGAAATAAAAAGTTACATGGATTGTTTGCCCTTTCTCTATCACAGAACTGTCATAAGATTTTTATCACAACTACTGCTTTGTAAATAAAGCAAAACTATTCCAGTTTTCATAGTTATATTTGATATTTGTTAATATGTCTACTGTTATTTTAAAGTGACCTTGCTCAGAAACATAAAATGTCAAATACCTTACAGAAGTAGATTTTTAACTGTACGATGTTGGGCTAGTTGCTTAAGTTGTTTCAGAGTTATATACACCACACAACTTACAGAAGATAGGTAAAACAAATGACTTTTTTCAATGTCAAAAAAATAAATTTCACGTAATTTTTGTTGAATAAGATTTTTTCTATGAATGTACGTCTTTTTAACCTTCTGGACACATCTATATACCTTTCAAATTGAATTATATTTTATATTACTAAGATTAAAATCATAATGTAAAGACAGTTGACTGATAGGATACAGAAAACAATGAATCATGCCTTTTTCTTTAAAAACATTTCCATTTGAGTTTTATTAAAGTTTCTTTTGATAACATCTGAAATACTAGCTAGGACATTCATTTATTCGATCCTAGTTCGGCTTACCTATGAGAGATTCATCTTTTAAAAGTTGCTTTGATGCCGGATGCACGCTACTGTTGAAGAAGTGTTGACCCTTCCTTTCCTTTGATGCATCTTTATACGTACATGCAAACTGGGATTTGATTGAAGGTTGCTTCATCTGCAAGTATTGGTATTAGCTTTAATTATTTAAAAGATTTTTTTAAAAAGAACATCTGAAAGATTAATGAAATAGATTATGTATATTTTTTTTCTCTTCTAAGTCTTCTGTCTCGTGTTTATGAATCACCTAGAATACAAGAAAAATAAAATCCTCTCATATCAATATTTAAATTGTTCACACATTTACAAATGATAAAGCCTTTCTAGAAATATTTGTGGAAGAATCTTAAATTTTGAAAGTATTTTTTCATCTCTTGTAAAAAGTTTTTAAAAATTTTATACACCTAAGATTTTCTGTCAAAGTTATCTCCTTCATTTGATAGACTAACATTACGAACAGCTCATTCAGTTGCTACAGTTAACACATTTCTGCAGGCCTAAACTGAAATATAAAGTGCTATTTCAGCACTCTCAGATAAACTTTGGATTTCACATCTACGAGCACTGTTTGTCACATTTTTGAAGACATAACCATATTAATTTGACAACCAGAAACCTGAAGTACTGGAGAACACTACAATATATAGTTATTCATGCTCATCTATACCCACTCATTCCTGAAGCAAGAAGCCTAGTCCCATATCACAACTTAAACAAAATGGTCAAACAAACAAACAAAGAGTAGAAGCTATAATATAGCCTTCATATCCATAGTTCCTAGAATCGGGAGCTCCAGGTCAAACATCTGCAGTCTAAACTTAAATTAAGGTTTCCCCAACTGTGGTTTAACAGGTACGGTGTAGAGAGGTTTACAGTTGGACTTCATGATCTCAAAGGTCTTTTCCAACCATAATGATTCTAAGATTCTGTGACTCCATGATTTAGGATTAGAAGGTCAAACTTTGACTTTTCTTGTCAATTTATCACAAATATAGCAGATTATGTGAAATAAATTCTGCTCTCCATTGTGTTTAGAAATCTACTAAGTTATGCAAAAGAGTTTGAGAGGTATAGCGTAGAACAGAACACAAAATATTAGAATTGCTAGTTAATAACTATTAAATGTCACAAGTGAATTCAGGCAAGTTTGAGCTGAATTGGTGCCACAGTGCTAGTATTACAGAAAAAAAAGTTAGAAATGTTGTCATTGGAGAAATACCATTTTTAAAACATACAAAGGGCCCAGATGTGTGGAATAAGAGGATTACTACCACATTTCAGATAAAATTTTTCTAGTAAAAGTCTACTTCTTAACACAAGCCTGTTTAAATCTCGTAGTTCAGATTTGACCATTGAAGCGTTTTTCTTTTTTTTTTTCATCCAAATAAAATCTAAAGCATAAATAAAATCTGTGAAAGTCTGCTTTCACAGGGGTCTTCAACCTTCAAATTTGCTTGAGGCTTATGCCACTTTGATTAGATTCTGCTTTCACACAAATAAACCAACAGATTCTAGCTTTTCATTGTCAAAATGCAGCCTGAATCTCTGTGCATGGCACCGCAGTTGGCCAAAAAAAAAACCCTACAGTCTTTACAGGGGAGATTAAAAATTATAATAAAAAATGTTGTCTCTGACTTAAATGTCTGTGCAAAGCAGTCTTACTTAAAGCTTAGTATATTCTTCAAGAATTAAAAAGGCCCAATTTTCCCAACTGTCAATCACTCCTAAACTAATTTTTCTCTGCTGGATAACAGCTGAAGAAAGATAGAATCCACAGGGAGAACAGGGCAACCCTTCTTTTAACTATTTTGTTGTTCTCTAAGGGTTAATCCCCTATGCATTGACAACTTTATCATGGAGTAAGACTATACAGAGAGACATCCATTTAGTTTTGTATGCTGCAAGTTTATATCCAGACTGAGTCATTAACTGTGATTATATTCTTTTCAGAAAAAAAAAAGAGAGATAAGTAAGCTATACAAAGAATGATAAGAGTAATGGACTGCAACTAGAATCTAGTTTAAGTAAACTAATCAACATTCTAGGTGCAACACCACAATGTGCAGGATACAAAGGACTTTAATTTCTTTGGATTAAGGTCACAGCAATACTAAATAAAATTATTTTCCATTATTTTCTGTGTTCCTTTAATTTTTTATCTTCATCCTTTAAAAATTCACTCCATTCGTAAACTACTCTACAGCAAGTGTCAAATGCTAAGACTACACGACAATAACTTTGCTCACAGATTTATCACATGTTCTTCATATTGTATAAGGTAAATAAACAATAATTTATGCTGAATTGATGAAGACACAATAAACAAATATCAGACTCGGGAAAATAAGCCCATTTGTTACTGTTCTAAAACCAACAAAAGCACTCAGCTGTGTCTTGGGATATCAAGATTTCTTTTTACCCAAAGCTATACATATGTGGAGTCAGAGTACAGAAGTGAAGCTCAAGCACTGAAAGCTTGCAGCATAACATACAGCTCTGTCTCAGGTTCCACTTTACTGAATCTTGAAATATGCCTCAAAACTTAACTCTTCACTGCATCACATGCCATTTAGTCATTTACAAACAACAAGAAAAGCTATAGCTGTTAAAATAGTCGTTTCAATTGATGCTCTATTAATCTAAAGGGCATACGTGAATGCAGAGTGCAAGACTATGCAAATCTGTTGGAGCAGTCCAACTTCCCAGCTGCTCTTGGAATGTATTTGTTAGTAAGACTATTACATTGAATAAGTTAACAATAAGAAAATCTGAATAGCCTGAAAGCAAAGAAAGGACACAAGCCCAGTGCTGAATTAAAAAAATAAAGCCTCTCTGTATTGTTTTTAAAGAAAAAAAAAGAACTTAATGTGACTGAAGTGCATATAATGATGTCTGTCAACAACTTGTAATAGCTCTTAAACATCAATTCCCTAAACTCCACTGATTTGAGAGGCTCAGCACCAACATCCCAATGACCCGCAGCTCTGGGAAAGGGAAAAGAGCAAGGAACTCAACTTGCTAATCAAGAAGTTGTATACAAATGGTGTAAAACAAAGTCAGGCTTACTGCCACTTTGCCTCACAAGAGGGGGTCATTGCTGTTATTCCTATGTAAAGAAAGAGTTTCCCCTGCATTGCAGACAAAGAGATCCACTGTTACCACTCTCCAGCTGGGAGAAAGTACAATAGAAGAAAAGACATCCTGTGTTTCAGTGCATGTAGGTCAATTAGTCGACCTAACGAGCAGATTAAGTAGCACATTCTCCCACCTTGACTTTCTTTAATCTTAAAAGTTTCAGTTTGAAATGTGAATATAAAACATTCACATTTGTATGAAACATTAATGGTGCATGCTCTATTTATTTCTCCAAGTTACTTGATAATCTATTCCAGATCTCCTTCCAGCATCTGCATACAGACAGTACTGCCAACATTTAGTCAGTAAGAATGTTCAGATTGGGTTTTTATACACTGGAATGGCATAATAGAATTTGAAAACCTACATCAGTAACAACAAACATATGGTTTTATTTTCCAGCCAAATAATTAGAGTATTATTTGGAAGAGGAAAAGAGAGATAAAAAGAAAGAGAAAACTTCTTCTCCACTCTTACCTTTTTATTTTTTAAAAAAAAAAAAAAAAAAAAAAAAAAAAAGGAAAGGTAAGACTATAAAACAAGGGGAAAAGAGAGAAAGCAGTAAGCAGTCATGCCACTGCATGTCATTGCCAAATCAAAAGTATCACGTTATAAAAACACGAAACGTTCTGGCAAATAGCCCAGGTAATAGTAAGCTTTTACTGTATAAAATCTATCAAAATTTGCAGCGTGACATTGTACCAGCTTTTCCATATCCTAAATTAACCTACTACTGTTTCGCGAAACAACCTCAAATCACCTCAGTGTTGTGTGTTGCCAGTACTCCACACGCACAGCTAGAGATCCGAGCAAAGTGGGCTAGAGGTCAAACAGAACCAAAAAGGGCTTTTTCCACACAAGTACCGTTCATCAATTTAACTGAACTAAAAAAAGTGTTGAACTTCCTTCTCCATTTCTCATCCAGCTAGTCATTTATCAGCAAGCTTCATAAACTTTGAAACTAAGTATCAGTTTTGTGTTCTTCGTAATTCTACACAACTTCAAAATAAACATGTCTTTCTGGAGTAGATAAGAATACTACCTGAGGAAGATTGTTTTTCTCTATTACTGTAAAGTTTCTCTTCACGAGCACAGTGGTCATACAGAAAAAACTTGATAACTTCCTGTTGATAGCTTTCCAACTCACAGTTTATTTGTACTGGAATCACAAATAGGCAAAACAATTCTCTCGAGCAACAGCATTTTGAGAACTAAGCAATGAAGAATAACAGCAATGCACAAAACTAGATATTAAGTCATTTTATATAGGCATGATCAAGTCACATGAGAAAGGCAGACTGAAATTTTCTGCTTTGTGGACCTTTTTTTCTTGGAAGAATATCCATGCACAGTAAAATTACAATGAAGTTCAAACTTGCCAAGATTTGGTAGAGCTCTTTAGCCACAAATTCTTTAAAAAGTAAAACTACAGTTATGTTCCCAATTGGAGGAAAATAATACCTCATATAGAAAAGGTTGTCTCTAGTTATACTAGGAAAAAGGATATGCCAAACTACTGAAAATCCTTATAGCTGTTGCGGGACAAATACATCAACAGTGCAGCACATCTTCAAAAATAATATTGCATTGCACTGCATCAAAAGGCTAAAACAACCCTAGATTAAAAAAGACAATGACTGTCTCATATGTTGCACATTCACAGTCTAATAGTTCTTATTCCTTCCTTCTCTACTCCTAAACCTTTTCTCTCAACTCCTTTTACAGTTACAGTGTTTCACCTATAACTCCAATTAATCTTTGCTGGTGCAACATCTACAAAGGAGGAAGGTGTGATGATCCTTACTCTTCCACCTCTGCTTTCTCAGGCTGCTCAAGCACCTAATCAAGGCAGTGAATTACAACAGCCCTCCATCCTTTGCTCTCTCACACCAATAAACAAATATTAACATACACTGCATTGAAATAAAAGTAAATCAAATAACGGGAAGACTACCCATTTTGAATTAACAGAAATATGATTCAATGTATCAGATATAATATTAGATCAACTCTTTTTAGACAAAAATATTTCTCCTGCCCAATTAAGCTTTCTAACTTTTAAAAATTAGAAAGGAGCAAAAAGCACAACTAGCAACAAATAGGTTTAATTAATAGATATTCTGTAGAACTTTCCAAATTAAAGATCTCTTCCACAAAATGTCATTCACCAGAAAAGGTTTCCCTATAACTTTACATAGCAAACTGAAATATGATCCGTTTCTAATTTTTCTCTCAAAAGAAGATGAGATGAAATTGAGTATCTCTCTATTACTCTTACCTGCTTTTGCTGGAGAGGATGAAAAGGTGGAACACGTACTTCCTCAAACCTCTTCCTCTTGAAAAGATATAGAGCAATAGCTTTGCCTAACAAATGCCTTTATAGTTGGGTGGTCTTTCTGCATATCTCTTTCAATATTTAATGAGCAATGAAAGATGAAATATTTCTTTCTGTGTATTTCACCCTTGCCCTGAATTTCAGAGCAGCTATGGGGCTGACATTTTCCAGAAGGTACTGCATTATTCATCATGCTTTCACTCATACTTTATTGGCTCATTAATCTGAAATTTGTTTTGGCACAATGGAGATACCCACAGATTGATTTTATTTTTAAACACAAATTCCAATTCATAGTTACCTGTTTATTTTGTCCACTCTCCATATTTTCAAGCTAGTTACTAAGCACATAGGCATGACATTGTTCTCTAGGTTTAAATATCAATCTGCAAGTCTTCCATGTAAATGTCTACAGATAGAAGAGAGCAGCTCTTCTATCGTAGAACGTAGAAGCATAATTATTTTTTAAGTTGTGTGAACTATCTCATTCTATTTTTACCAGATTTTCCTAGACTTCTGTATTCAATACATATTTCTTAATGGGACTCAGTATGAAACCAAACCAATTATCAGTACTGTATTCCCTCACACTTTGCCAAATATCATGGAAGAAAAAAGACTTTGGTAGGACATGGTATAAGGAGAGATCGCAGCTTTTTACTACAGACTATCATGTAACCATATCAAGCAGTAGCACCAAAAGGTCCTTAGGACTACTTTATGGAACTTGTATCACTTCATAAAACTTCTCAGACAAATTACGCAGTTGAAGTTGAGAAAAAACATGAAATCACTACTATCTTAAATGAAATTTACGTATAGTACCTATTCTCAGTCAATGATATTAAAAACTGTTCAAAACAGTGTATCACACACACAAAAAATAATAGAAGAGTGAATTCTACAAGAAATCTTAACACATTTCAAGAGAGTTGTCTAAAATAACAAGGAAGACTGATGTTGTGTGTAGGAAAGGGATAAAAATTACTTTAGCACTTGAGATCCATTGTCACAGCCATGGAATTCACAGTGCTAGGTCCTGCACATTAAAGCCAGAATAAAATAAATGACTTCTACCATGAGACATTATAATCTAAGACAGAAAATGAATGGATTCATACAGAAAGGAACTCAAATTAGTCATTATAATGAGCACCTGTCCCAATACATATAGCATGTACATTGTTTTTGGAGGCGTGGGGAGGGATGAGGGCAAGAGGGGAGTGACAGTTGATTTGATGGTATTGAAAAAGGTTTTAAAGGAGAATAATGTGTTCTGCAGATATCTAACAACTGTAAGAAACAGGATCAAATGGACAAAGTTGATGTAGCTCCAGGAGGTCTTTCATAGTTTAACATATCAGTCACACACAGCTTACGATCCCCTTTGCTAAAGAAAGAGTCAGGCTTCACAGATTTTGTCTACATAGGATAACTTTTACACCCTGAAATACTGAGTGAAGTTTAGAAGGGCCAACAAGACCTGAAGGTCGGTCGTTCTGAAGTTTGGTTTTCATATAATGTAATTGTATTAAGCATCAGAAATGCATCAGAGTAAGTTTTAGTAGGTGTTTGAAAGATTCCCAAATTATTTTCTAAACCCCCCAGATATTTCCCTCTATTTCACTGCAGTTCTGTTCTGCTTTTCACAATCATGCTGAAACAAAGGTGGTGGGATGAGAATCTCATAGAAGAAGACAGACTTTTCTACCCTGTTAACAAGGCACATCAGAGCCACAGCACTCCTATCAGAGTTCAGCCATACAAAAATAGCGCAATAAAGTGCCACCATGAATCTAGGCACGACAATACAACAGATCCTGCTCCTGAAGGATCTTAAATGAACTCAAATTCAAATCTTTGACAAGAACTACCATAAATGGAGAAAGAGTGGATATTTGTGATAGCTAGACAACTAATTTCAGACCACCTTTGTATGTTTGCAGAAAAGGTCTCAAACACAATAGGCATAAATTCATCGTACTTGGATATTAACATAGCTTTCTTATCCAAATACAAATTCTGTAATTAGATTCATGGACTGCTATTTGTTTCACTGTATTATCCAAACAATATGTCACGTTTGTGTTCTTTGATGAATATAGCTGCAACATGCTGATTATAGCAAAAATAATGCAAGTCTCATCTTTTCATTATTTGCCTAGCAGTTTAAAGCTAAATTTTCCTCCAGTGTTTACCATAACTCATAATCCTCATCACAACCTTAATGGAACCAGAATATATATATTATGCATTCATATATATGTATATATATAGGAATATATTCTGAAAATAATGATAGTGCAAGTCAGAACGAAGTTTGCAAAAGATATTGAATAATCATTCTTATAGAGCTCTCTGTTAAAATGCTAAAGAAGATACAGCCTTTCTACACTCTCAAAACAACATTAAAATTAAACACACAAAAATACACTTATGTAAAATGCAGTACAAGAGACTGCAATTTTCAGGAGCATTGAAAGTGTGCTTTTAAGTAATGTCACTTAGTGTTCTAGCCAAGAGGCTGCTGCTCTTTTGCCTAGAAAGTAACAAGGGTCTAGGAAGCTTCATTTTCCTGTTCACTGAGAAATGTTATGGATATGTCTTAGCAGAATTACAAATAAAAAACACCAGAAAAAATACATTAAAATCATTACTGTACTTATACCAGTATTATCAGAGCTGAAATTAGAGGCCTGTATTCGTGGTTTGGGGTTTGGCCTGTTTGTTTGCTTTTGTGTAACTTCAGTTTTATTTTTATAGCTCTGGAATGCATAAATTGTTATTGATTAAGTGGATAGCTCCATTAAGATACCTTCATTAGTACTCAATACTTTTGAATAAGCTTAAAACTTTCTTTCCTGGTGTAGGAGATATTTTCATTCACACTGCATCAATGAGAGTTAAACAGTAATCACATGGTTAATGACAACTACGCATTAGCTATGGAATAGCTTTTAGTCAAGTATTCGAGAATTTTAGTGTTATTTCAGTATATACATAAAAATATATCAACTCCATGCAGTACCTTATTTTTTTTTCCATCCACCAATTTATGAACACGAAGTCTAAGAGGTTTTGGAGATAATCCCTTAGATTGTACTGGAGATCTATATTAAAAAGAAGCAGTAGTTAACATAAATGAAATTTGTTAAGGAAGATAAGTGCCATATCAAGTTCCTCAGAAACAAGGAGGAAAGGAAGCCAAGCATCTTCTCCCTCCATCCATACTTTTCCTCCCCTCCTAAGCAACCACATGTCCTTTGACAACTGAGGATAGTGTAATGAAACCGGACTTACAGTTTCAGTTACTGGCATCATTTTACTGTTTATGTTTACAATATTGTAGTTGTGCAACCACAGTGTTCTTCTTTGCAATGCTGGTGGTGAGATACCAAGGCACCATTCCACCTCCACCCCCTTGAATAGCATCTGGTTGACATCCAGAATAATTTTCCTCCTATTTACATACTTTTCAATAGAAGTATTCATGCAACCAAGTGAATGCTTCTACTCTCCTATATTGCAGTATGTGAATAGTTGAATACGTTGATGAAAAAGTCTGATGGATATAAAAGGGCTTTTTTGCTCTTGAAATAAAAAGACCTAATCTGTGTTTTTGTAAACAACTTCCGAGTTTATCGGCACAGTAGGCTAGTGTGTATACGAACACAGTGCCTTCATTTCAAAAGAACTTTGTAGGTCCCTCAGGAAAAAGTTTTCTATTTTATATATTTCCATTCTGTGGTGCAAAAATTCTGTAGCACCTTACAAAGTTTTGACATTTAAATTGAGAAAATACACAACTCCTCTAGCTCATCATTCCCTTCTGCTTTTTCCTCTTGTGAATCCTTTTTGAAACCCATGATAACAGAATTCTCCACATTCCATTTTTCTAAGACTTGATTTACTCATATAATCTAAACATTTAGTAAGACAAAAAAGAGTTAAAAATAAGTAAAATTTCTCTGAACTGCAACATTTTAGAAGAAGGGTTGTTCTAATTTAACCTTAGGCCTCGTCTTAAAAATAAAAATTACTCTCTCAAAATGACCAGATACCAGACAAAAATGGATACAAACTAAACATTTTAGAGGATTCTTCAGTAATGAGCTCTCTAGAGATCAGAAGATTTGTGTAAGTCCACAAAACAGGAAAATAACTACCATGTGATCAAAACCATAAAACAATAACTACAATGTGATGTGATCAACCCTCTGATACACAGAACGTTACATTTGCAAAAAAAAATTGAAAACCACACTGAAGTTTACTGCCAACTGTCCTGCCCTTCATCCAGTAAACAGATTTATTATTAAGAGCATAGACTGTCAAAAGGTGGCGAGCATTGTAAATCAAGTATTTGAGATGAGCATTAATAAAAACGTGCTGTACCTCAGAGGTGCCTCTATGTTAGGGAAAAACAAAGTGACACCTCAGCTACTATTCTCTACTCGTCTATTTCAAAAGTTTTTGAAAGCTTTTTTTAATTATTATTTCTCCTAAAAATCATTCAGTATCATAAATTCAAAACCCTGAATAAATTACTTCTGAATTTATAGCTTTAATTGCAATCACACCAATGCTAGGAAAAGTATGATATACTGAAAAATAAATACTAAAATCAAATAGACCACTAAGAAATACTAACAAAAACACAAGAATTTATTTGGTTTATATTTCCAGGCATCAGTACCTCCTTCCATCTAAAAGGAGAGGGTAATAAAAGACTCAGTGCACAGTTTTATTCAAAGATAAGACATATTACATACATTTCAAAATAAAAAGAGCTGCTTAGAGAGAGAATTGAAGAGCTTTAGCTCTAAAGATTACTTGTGCTTAAATCGGAAAACAACCTCCCACAAACTCAAGCGGGTCTTGAATCCTTTCAAATACTGCATTGTTCTAAATTAATCCAGATCTTTTCACCCAAGCTGCTCGGGCAGTGTTTTCAGAGATTCTGTGGCAATATCTTCCCCTAATGCTCTCACTTCTGCTCTTTTCCAGCCCTGTGGTTGCAACTTCTGGTTTATGTTGTGGAATCCAACAAAGTGCGTGCACAAAGCTCAAAAGACACCTGCCCTATTTAGAGCAAGCTCCAATCAGCACTAATGGCTCAATGAGCAGGGGACATCCAACCGTAGGTTTGAGAAGGCCCTGAGGAAAACTGCAGGGTTACTCTGTGAAAAATATCATTGGGGAACCAAGTGTTGCAGTGCAGAGAGGATGTGTATCTGGTTGCAACTCGAGTTGCTTCAATTCTCAGCTGGTCCCAGGAAGAGTTTCTCCTTTCTTTTCATTTTCCTCCCTCTCCTTCCTCTCTGATATAAATGGCTTGTCAGTCACACAGTATGAGGTCCTTTCCAAGAAGGAAAAAAAAGAAAAAAAAGGACTTGTAGTACTCACCTGAAGAGTGTCAAAACAGAGGTAATTCCAAACAGACTTAAATTTTCATCATCGTATAATAGTTCCGCTTTATTTTGGGTAGGCAGATTGGCAGCTTCCTCATCCAGAAGAACTAGTAAGACCTTTACAGTATCTCTGCCACAATATACAGTGCCATGGTTTATGGAATGTAATTTTGGCTGAAAATGAATAAAGTTAAAAAACACACAACAGGAAAAGTCAGTAAGCCAGACTAACAGCTCACCTCCAGAAGCAACCCATGCCAACAGAAGGTGCAAGAATCCCCTCCTCCCCTTTCCCAATAAACATTTACAGAGTAATTTGCTCATAGGGAAGTTTCTTCCTCATCCCAAGAAATTGGGAGCTTGGATGACTGCCAGCTGGAGGCACACACTGAGGACCAAATCACACAGATAAATATTCAAATCTGTTAGCATGCTGCAAAAATTAATGCATTATTTCCTCACAACAAATCTGAATGATGAGGGGCACACAAGCACATTACGGTGAAGCTCAACTCCTCTGACTAAATGAATCTCCAAAAAGAACTGGTTAAAAGTGAGACTTCCACTAAGATTTGACAAGAGAGGTACTTGGCACAACAACCTCGTGGTTGGAACAGAATGAATTCCTCACGATTTTCCACAAGAATAAAGAAGTCCTTAAAGAAAATAATAATCCACATCTGGAAATGCTCAATGCTACAGTGAGCAATACAGATGTAGAACTTCATAGCCACTGTGGGACTGCAAGAATTGCAAAAGTTTGCTACATTTTTCTTTAAAAGTACTAGGAGTTCTGCTGAGGAATTTAGTGCTTAGCATACAGTAGTAGATTTGAAAAACTACAGGCTCCTTTTATTTACTCACACAGAAAAACATTCAATAGCCTATATTTGTTCAGAAGGACAAGACAAGCAACAAACTGCATTTATCTAATCAGTTAACTGCTTTTAAACATAGTCTTGAAAAGATCAAATTCTATTTTTCTCTCTATTTGATTACATCAATTAGTGTATGTAGCTTTCAAGAAACCATAGCAACATGTTAGTCAGATACTATAAGTTATAATCAATAGCTAGAAATAGCAATTACTGAAATGGTTGTTACATAGTTTTACAGAATTGGCCTATTTCAGTACCATTTAATTTCCTCAACATTTATTCTGAACCGTTACAGTCATAGCATCACCACATTACAGACTTTTCGAAAATGTCATGTGTGTCATGATAAATTTAATCTTAATGAAAAATAAAAAGAAAAAAGAAACACGGCATTATCTTCACTGATTACATACAAAGGAAATAGGGGAGGAAAAAAAGAAAAATATTGCAACCCCCCCAAAACTCTAGAATAAAACATACACTCTCAACAGTTAAAAGATGACCAGGAATCTCATAACAGCAGCAGAGTATGATGATTATGAAGAAAAAAACCCTGCTGTCCAGGGCACCACAAAAAAACCCACGACACCTGCCGCAGCAAGGCTGCAGCTTCGACTTAACTTCATGGTTCAATACATATTTTCAGGAAAAGAGTTGATTAGCCTTTTCAAGGGTAGCGACCATTATCTGCCTCAGATCATGGTAGTCAATTCTATAAAAACGTAAACATTTACAATAATAAGGATTTCAGGAAGAAATTAATCACAATTCCTATTAGTCATTCACACAGGCTTCATCAAAACGTAGTCTCTCCTCCTGCATAATATAATTACTTTTTCTAGACCTCTGGATAAGATAAATACTTCCATTGAATCTGAGCAGTGGTGAAAGAAATGTGCTGCAAAAATATTTTCCAACAAAGAAAATGTTTTCAGGTACAATTATGAGGAAGCAGTCTTCTCAGCAGCTAGTGAAGGCATTATTTTCATCTTTATAACTAAGGTCAAATCTAAAATTTACATTTAAAGAAGTTAATCTATTACCTATGAAAAATATAAACTATAAAAATCATAAAAATATGAGATAAATATAAAGTAAATTTTATTTTTCATGTGATGTTGAATACAGAATGGGTTAGCATGAGGTTGAGATTTTTGCTGTCCTATGGAATCTTAATAGAATGATACAGATGCTCCAAATTTCCTACATAACTGAACTTCAGTCTTAATTTCTGAAAAAATATTTTGAAAATCATTAACAACAATCTATCTCTCTATATGATTAGTACAGTCCTCCTCCACAGCTTTACCAAAATCTGAAAATCGATGTCTAACACTTATCTGTCTTCTGCCTCTGAGGGTACATTAGCTATCTCAAGCCACTAGCACACCAGTCGTAGCGAAGAACTACAGTAGAATCCACTCATACACCAGCAGATGGGATGGTCCTGCAATGAATGCACTTGGACTCAACAATTAAATTCATTATGGAACTACAGGATCACATGACTAAAATATAGGCTAAGAAATATATCAATTTCACTCTGTTCTTAGTGAGAATAGGTGTTTATCGACATTTACCCTAACTACATCAAGATAGAACCATTTGTGCTGTTTTATCTCAACAAGAAAACTGGTAAATATTTCTGCTATTAGTTAGTTCTTAGGCTATGAATTTTACCTATGGAGAACCACCATTGTGGAGGGAAAATTTTTGGTCAATTTTACCTGACTAATAGTGAACTAATTCTTTATTTTAAAATATTATAGGTATACAAGCAGGTGGAAAAACTGAGAAACAAAAGTAACTGATACAGTGATTAAGCTTTCAAGCGAGAGGTAGAGAAAGGAAACTGACAATACATGTGAAAGGAACATGGAAGGAAGGTGTGGAAGGGAGGTAGGGAAATATATGTGGTAAAATATTCAGGTGGAACAGGAAAATGTGGGTAAAATATATACTCTGGCTATTCAAAATGGTTCAGTGGAAATGCCTTTAAAAGAGTTGTACTAGTCAATGGAGTCTGGCCGGTTTTAGCTCCCGCAGAAAAGCAAAAGCATTTTGGAAGATCAATATAGAAATCTTGTTCAGATCTTATTTTACCATGAAGCACTTCAAGTGATTTGGTAACACAAAGCATTCTGAATTTGTAAACACATTTAAAGTACTGACAAGTTTTTAAGAGTTTCTTAGACAAAAGATATACCAACATGATTTTTTATAACGTAAAAGTGTAAGAATACTCATTAGTGTTTTATCATAAAAATGACACCTTATAAATCTGACCACATTGAAAGTATGCAAACCAGAAGTAAAAAGCATGTATTCTGCTTTCCACACCTGGCTTTTAAAGAATTTAAAACTTTGATTCTTTTCCTGCTGGTAAAACCATTAATAGTTTCATTGCTTCTTTGCTATCTTCAAATACTAAAGAGAAAACTAAATTTAAATTTCTTTTTTTTTAATTATGTTGTCATCATGCCCCCATTTTACCATGCATTAGACTTTTTCACATTTGACTTTATCGTGAATTTCTTACTTTTGGATTCTGATTCTGAATTCAACACTATCTAAATTGCCAGCGCCCATTCTTAAATCCTAATTCCGCTTTCACAGGATTTTTTTTGTTCAGAAATTTGTTACAATATTACTGTCTTTAAAGTAGTGACAAACCAGACAGCTATGTAAGTATTTACATCTAGAACAGCTCCAAGAACAAATTACATTCTGGAGAGTCTATTATTTACAATTTTGATGTAATGAGTTTAGTTTAAATAATATCATCTTTTTGAAATCCACAATATAATCCTCAACTATACAAGTCTTTCAACAAGTTAAAAACCACAGTGTAGAGGAAATAACACTGCTCTGAATTATTATTAGGAAAATACCATACTCCATTTAAAGTCCTTTAAGAAAAGAAAAATAAAGCAACAATACAAAAGAAAGACATTTGCTTTGTGTAAAGCTAAGTAGTAAAAAGAACAAAAGAAATCCCCATTACCCGTGCTGGACTAACTCCAGTCGTGCTGGCAGTCGAGACATCATGTTGTGATTCGATAATATTTTTAATCTTCAAATCCCAGTCTTCTACAACTTCCTCTACCGCTCGACAGAAAGGATCCCCACTGCTTCGGCCTTTTATCAAGTGCATCTTCACTGTTGACAGAATTTGCCCCCCTGCAATTCTGAAAAAAGGCATGGGGTCATCTCCACATTAATCTTGGCAGCACTTTAATATACCTATTAGCATTGAACATAGGCAGTATTCATAGTTAATCAAAGCTCTTCAGAGAATAGCTTTGATCTTTTAAATTAAATAGCAGTGTAGAAGTATTGTCCACCATAATAGTTAACTAAAAAGATAAAGATTATAAAAAAGGTAATGAATTCAGCACTTAGTAATATTCAGAGATACAAAACAAAATCAACTTTTCCATAAAAGTTCAAAGAAAAGTTTTTTAAAACTTGTATATTACAGCAATGTTCATAACTGTGAACATGAATGAAATGTTTCAGTAAAATTCAGAATCTAAATTAAACAACCTATTACCTTTTTTCAAGTCTTCTGTGCTTCGGAGCTTTAAAATACCAATCTGCCTTTGATTTTATTGAAACAGACAGCAGTTAAACTAAATGAAATGTCACTGCATGTCATAAAAGCATATAATATTAATCTATTTTTTCATCAGCTAGAAGAAATAACAATAGAAAAGATCATGCACATGACCATGACATGTTCATACAATCTGACATGAAAATCATGTAGAAATGAATTTAATTGATCCTGATGGCTTATTTCAGCTGTTCTAGTGGTAATAGGAGAAGGCACTTATGAATGCAGATAAACTATCAGTTTGGACTGTTCATTTCTTTTCATGGTCCTGCACTTTGGACCACGGACATGGGCATCATAGATTAGTTTGGAGATTGCTTCTGGATTAAAACTACCAAACCTCTCCTCAGCATAACCCTGGAGAGACTGTAGCTTCAGTAGGTCAGAGGATATTCCAGTAATGACACAAATAACACCTCTGCCAAACAAAACAAAACAAAAGCACTCAAAACAGTACTAATGCCTTTATGGTAACAATGCTTTAGGTGAGGTAGGCAAGAGAGACAATTGTTAATATTTCAGCTTCCTTCATATTCAACAACTTTTGTCTACTTTTCCTAAAAGGTTATAACATGAACCAAGGACAAGTTTATTTTATATATATTAAAGCCTAAAGATGGATTCTAAAATCCCAGCTATGAGCGTCTTCATCAAATGCACCTCTGCGTATCTTGAGTCATACCTCAAAATGTAAAATAAAATGGCAGGGCAGGGGAAGGACAGGGACTGAGTCAACATCGGAAAGCGGTTTCCTTGTACTGTTTTCTTTTAAATTACATGGAGAGAATGAGGCCAGAGACCTTGTTGTTTTGAGTTATCCTGGCTGAACAAAACTACTGTAAATAAATTAGAAAACCTAATGCTAACTTGAAACTTCTTTGACTTTTTTCAGGTACTCAAACCCAACTATTGCCACACAACTCTCAGTTTCATTTTGTAAAGACTATTCAATTAATAATAGTAAAATACAATCCAATCCACGCTAGATTTGTGGGATCAGTTAAAAAAAAAGATTTTGCAAACACTCAGCCAGAAGAACAGTTGCTATGTGAAGTCTCTCTGCACACAGGTCAAGCACTATCTCATCTTAGAAAGGATAGTATAAAAAAGAGAAAGGAAAAGAGGAGATGCCGTCGTGCCACTGCTCCAAAAATCATAGTTCAGCCTAACCACAAAAGAATGAAAAGTTCAAGGAGGGGGAAAAAAATATGCAGTGCAAGCTGTCAAGAGGTAAGAAGAGAGCATTGCTGAAGAAATTTCTTAAGAAATTTGTCTCAGAGATACATATAGGAACTGTAGCCAAGCCTCCTGATACTTCTTGCCAAACTGCTTTATTTCCCTCTGCCCTTAACTGACACTTTCCAAAATAATACCCTCAAGTAAGAGAAGTATTGTATTAACGAACCAGCATCGGCTCCAGAAAAACTGCATTGAACTTAGAATTCAGTGAGAGAACCAAGCAGGTGAAGGGATTGACCGAAGGTAACTATTTCTGCATCAGTCCTTTCTGCCTACAGAAATCTGGAGCTTATGTATACTATAACTTCCACACAATTTATATACTAGCCTGGAAGAACACAGATCATTCTATGCAGTGCTGAGCATTAGTTGATTCATGTAATTGTGTCAACTTAAGCGCTATGTAGCAAATACAATTTTTGATTACATTGTAGCTTTCCACCAAGGATGAAATCTTGATAATAACACATTCCCTATGATTATTTTTTTGCCACTACTACCAATGCCAACTAAGGATATTTGCTATTAGAAGCAAAGTTCATTTAATCTCTTTCTTCCCATATTCCCTCTTCTTTTCCAGGAAAGGGTTCCAGTTCCCCATCAGATATACACAGTACTAGCTGGAGCAAAGAAAAGGAAAAGTTTATTCATACTTCAGCTAGAATTGATATAAACAGGCCAAGGCATAAAATGCTGATCTAATGTGTGTGTGGATTAGGACTGAAACACTGTGCCATTTTACACCAGGATACGTTATAACTGAATACTCTATGTTGTGAGGCTTGGTTTTAGTCTTGAAAATATAAAATATTGAATCCACTTCATTTGTGTTATTTCATAATTATTCCAAAGTTTCCTATAGAAAATTCTTACTAATCAAGCCTTACAGCTTAAAAGCATATGTTCAATCCAGTCTGAATAGGAATGGTATTCTTTTAACAGTTATACATGCCATCTACAGGGCACAAGGAGAAGGCTATGGCACTGTCCAAGTTCATTTAATCCTTTCTATGGTAGAGGAACACCTGACAAGACAATTTATTGCATCTAAAAATTTATTTCTACCTTAAAGAAGAAATTAAATTAATTCAATAGCAAATATATATATATATTTATTTAATAATAACTAACTTGAGAAACTATAGGATATAAATGTAGGATATGCGGTAGGAATGATATGTACGAACATGAACTGAAATTACGGAGATAAAGAAAATGAGATTTAAAAGTACAATTTATATTTAATAAAAACAAACATCATGTCAGGTTATTCTGACACAGTGGTTTTCTATGTTCATATTACTTAGACAATTAGCTGATCGGCTGAATTTAACTGAGCTGCAAATATTTGACATAGTGCTATATAGTAGCTTTGCATACAAACTGAAGGAAGCTAAAAACTTATCCAGCTCACAATTCCTAACAGCTATGACAGCAGCAAAGATTTATTTCGAATATAGAATTACATGGATGAAATGCCTCTGGCTTAATTATTTTCATCAGTCATGCTGATGCAAAACTTAAGAATTTTACTTTTTCGTAATTCTCAAAAAGGACAAAGAAGTCTACTTGAATTCAAGAACCAAGTAGGTACATTAATGGAAGCAGTGACATTTCTCTAAGAGAATGAAGAGGCTGCTGGCACAAAATATTCTGGAAGAAAATGATTCATTCTCACTTCCTTGGCCCTTTAAGGACTTCCCCTTACTGAAAGAGGACTCCTATTAAATCTCATCAGCAGTAGACATCTGTCACTTACCAACATGATAAACACTATAGCATAGTAGAAAGGATCTGTTTTCTTTGTTTTTAAGGACAAATAAAAGTCTTTATGTGACAAGTATGTCCACAGCCATTCCTATCTAAGAAAAGAATAGAAATGACTAAAAAAACTGTTTTAGAATCATTATAAAGCTTAACAAAAACAACCACAGAACACACACACAGATACACATCTTTAAAGTTACCATCACCACCTATTGGCAAGGATTGTTCAGAGCCAAAGCCCAGATCTGAAAACACAGCAGTTATCTTCCATGGACTGCTCCTATCCAACCAAGTCCCTCACAGCATCCTCTTGGACAAGCTCCAGAAGTGTGGGTTAGATGAGTGGACCACGAGGTAGATTGAGAACTAGCTGGATGGCAGAGCTCAGTGAATGGGGACCAGAGGCATACAGTATAGTTTGTAGTTAGCAGTGTTCCCCATGGGTCAGTCCTCGGTACCATCCTGGTCCATTTATTTATCAATGTCCTTGATGAAGGGATAGAGTGCCCTCGCAGCAAGTTTGCTGATAATATGAAACTGGGAGGAGGAGCTGATACCCCAAAGGGCTGCGTTGCCATCCGGAGAGACCTGGACACACAGGACAACTGGACAGTGAGAAACCTCATGAAGTTCAATAAGAGCAAGTGCAGGGTCCAGCACCTGGGGAGGAATAACCTCAGACACCAGGACAAGCTGGTACTGACCTTCTGGAGAACAGCTCTGCAGAGAAGGACCTGGGTGCAATGGTGAATAACAAGTTGACCATGAGGCAGCACTGCTCAAGTCTACAACAGGGACGTGAAGCTGCTGGAGAGAGTCCAGCGCAGGGCTACAAAGATGATTAGGGACCTGGAACATCTGCCCTATGAGGAAAGGCTGAGAGAGCTGGGCCTGTTCAGCCTGGAGAAAAGAAGGCTGAAGGGGGACCTGATCAGTGTCTATAAATACATACCTCAAGGGAAGCAGTGAGGAGGAGGGGGCAGTCTCCTTTCAGTGGCGGCCACTAGAGGAAACAGCCAGAAACTGAAGCACCAAAAGTCCCGTAGGAACGTAAAGAAAAAATTCTTAACAGTGAGGGTGATAGAGCACTGTAACAGGCTGCTCAGAGAGGTTGTGGAGTCTCCTCTGGAGATCCTCAAAACCCACTTGGATGCAGTCCTTTGCTATGTGCTCTAGTGACCCTGCGTGTGCAGGGGGATTGAACTAGATTATCTCTGAAGGTCCCTTCCAATCTTAATGATTCTATAAGTCCAACAGTGGCCAGTAGCAGCTCATCCAGGATTGCTCAGGAAATGTGCAGCAGGAGAGCTAGAACCAAGACTCCATTCCTGTTGCAGTGCTGCATTCCAACCACTCAAGCAAATGAAGAAAAGCTCCAAATACCGCAGTATATACTACATATAGTTTCTTAATATATGCAGTGAGAAAAGTTTCTTGAAATAGATTGTAAAAATCAAGTCATAACATTAGCTACATCTGTCGCAGGTAAAAAAAACTGAAAAAAATACAGCTTTCTTCTTCATTATGAATAGAGTAAGCAGTTTATTTTAGAAGCTAGTAAGAATTGGGCTGAAAATATCCACATCTTTAATTTGCAATTAGATGAAGAGATGAGCAGTCCAGTTTTATTCTCAAAGTCTTCCTAAAACAATTTCACTCTCAGAATACTCTAAGTCACAAAATCTCATTGTTCCAGGGTACTTCAGCCTCTCTGACATTGAGGGATACAAGCAGCCCAGTTCATTGCAGTGGGTATGAAGGGCAATTTATTGGTCCAGTGGTGAGCAGGGTGACCAGCTGGGTCTTCTATTCACCAACAAGAAAGAAGTGTTTGGGTATGTGAAAAATCAGTGGTAGTCTTGGCTATAATGGCCATGAAATAGTGGAGTTCCAAATCTTAGGGGAGTGAGGAAGGCAGCAGTGGAGTAGGAACCATGGGCTTCAGGAAGACAGACTTCAGCTTATTCAGGAAAATGGTAGGTAGGATCCCACAGGAGGCAGCTCCCATAACAGAGGAGTTCAGAAAAGCTGACACATCTTTAAGGTCAGCATACCACAAGCACAAGTTTGTTGTAATACTCAAGAAAAGATGTAGACATACAAGGAGACCAGTTAGAATGGATCATAAAGCTCCAAAGCAAAAAAAAAGCTAATATATAAGACAGGGGAACAGGAACAGACTACAAAGGAAGAATTCAGAAACATTACTCAGGCATGGAAGGATGGCATTAGGAAAGCCAAAGCCCATGCAGAGTGGAGCTTTATAGGCAATGGAAAAGGCAACAAGAGCTTAAGTATTACATGATTACATTAAAGAAAGTAAATGAGCAATTGTTGATGAATAAGTGATTTAATGACAGTGGGCAGATAAAACTGATTTCCTTGATTGAGGCCTCAAGTCTTCTCCACCAAGGTCTTCCTGGCCTCTTTGCTTAAACAAAAATTTCTCGAAGCAGAACTACCTGCAGGGATTACTGAGAATACTCATATAAGTCTGTGGGACTAGACAGGTGGCATCCAAGAGTTTTATTAAAACTGGCTGATAGCCTTGTAAGGCCATCCTCTAGCACCTTTGAAAGGTCACACAGATTAGGAGAGGTCACCAATAACTGGAAAAAAAACAAATCTTGTACCAAAACAAAATAAACGAAAAGCCTGGGAAACCAGAGATCTATCAAGCTTCACTTTAGTCCCTAGGAAAATCATGCAAGTCACATTGGAAGACATTCCCAGTCATGTAAAGAACATAGTGACTTGTAACAGCATGGATTTATTGAACTTAAAGATGCCAAAATGACCTGTTTGCCTTCTATAACAAAATGACTGGAGCTGGGGACAAAAGGAAGAGTGCAGATGACATTGACTTTACGCAAAATTTTCAAAAAGCTTTCAACACGTCAAACAGTATTCTCATATCCAAGTTCAGGTCCTACAGTCTAATTGGACAACTAGATGAGTAAAATCTAAAAATCTAAAAAAATGCAGAGAGTAGCAGCTATGTTAGGTGACTAATATGGTTATGCATGGGTGACTAATAAATGGAGTACCATAGGGATCTATGGGACCTGTCCTACATAGCAGCTTTTTAGGGACCTGGAAGCAGCGGCCAAGTGCATGCTCATCAAGTTTACATGTGACACCAACTTGGGTGAACAGCTAATATGCTTGATGGTTGCCATTCAGTGGAAGTGGGACTTAAACACACTGGAGGAATGGACTAAGAAGAACTATATGAAATTCAACAGGACATGTGAAGTCTTACTCTCAGAAATGGATCTTTAAGTGGTAATGGCTGGGGACTAGCTCTGTAGAAAAGGATCTTGGGGTCTTGGTGAGTCAGAAAGGGCAGCAAAGAAAACCAACAGCTTTCTTGCCTGCACTAACAGTAACACAGCCAGTAGTTTGAAGAATGTGATAATC
>JAUBOD010000397.1:2596616-2608562 GCA_032353885.1 Nothura maculosa | reverse complement strand
ATCCAGCCCAAGACCACATCATGTCTTTCTTTCCCATCAGTATCGCATCTTCATACGTAATAATGGCTTCACAAAGGCAAAACATTAGAGAAGTGACATTTCCTCTATCGGTGAATGCTCAATGCATTAATCCACATGAATACTCGAAGCAAACTGTATAACTCCTAAAATTCCCTATGAATAATTGCTCATAGGCCTGACATGAAGACCCACTCCAAAGCGTCCCACTGGCTCCTTTATGCTTAAATTACTACTAATGTCTGCTGTGCAATAGTGTCACCTAGTGGTTAGTGCTTACAGCGAAGTCAGAGACCAATTTGGGCTGGGGGGAGTACCACAGAAGTAACAAGGGCAGCCTTCAATTGGACAAATGACTTTCCATTACTTGGTTATAAATCATATATGGATTTTGCAAACTTGGCAGAAATGTCATTGCAGAAAAGTTATTTCTGAATGCAGGAAGCCTTAATATTTGCTCTGAAAGAGAAGGGCTTCCAGAATGATGGATGGACGTGTCACTTTTTCATTTATACCATCGGAAGTGTCCAAATCCTAAAGGTTTATAATCATCACCCACTTTGGCCGTGCAATATCGGTATGTTTCTTGTCAAGAAACAGGCACAAGAAGTAGCTCCTCATTTACTACATAAAGCTTGTCCAAGAAAGTCTAGTTAAAATCTGTAAATAGCTTCAAGTTTACAAGCCTTATCCCTAAACTTCAGGGAACATGCTACTGACTCTTGAAATTTCACCTATTTCTTCTTCAAGGCTTACACATCTGTAGGAGCAGGAGAGGTAGACTTCAGATGATTCAACATTCCAGACAGTGCCAAGTATATTTAATACTCCCTGAATCTACTGAAGTTTTTTGTACCTCTGTAAGCAAGCTGGCTTTGAAGTAGAAGTGCATTTCATGCCACATTTGAACAAAATTTTCATTTTTGTTAAATTTCCTCTCAATACTACAGCTTGCGACTGGAACTCAACAGAAGCCTTCTCATTCTCAACAGATAAGCACATACTTGGTTGTACTATATCTATTATGTTTGAACTGTTCTTAAAGCGTACCCCGTCATTGTCCAACATTCTGAATTTCATTTCTAAGCTTTCAAAGCAAAAGACGAAGGAAAAATCATCAAGGAAAGTCTTTTTAATATGTGTTCCTGTAACATCGATAACTGAGACTTTCAATTATCAAGGAAGCAAACAATGAAAAATACTATTTTTTTTGCAATACAAGAAATACTGAGACCTGATTTGTACCTTGGCTAACCTCAGAGAAACAGCAATGCCACACAGATAGGTTGCACAGTTTGGCTTTAAATTTCTGAGTAGGCTTCTAAAAACTAAGTAACTGAAAACTTCTGTTGTACTATTCTTTTCCTCACATTTCTTAAGACTACAGTAGCAACAGTGCTAAAGAGATTTCCTGTGTAAAACTGCTCCTTCTAAAGTTCATAATAACTGTCAAATCACAGTCAAGACAAAGACAGTTCCCACTTACACTGCTTATTAAACATTTCAGAGGGAAAAACATAATGGTTTATTTTTGTTCATCAAGTTTGTGTAGGTTTCTAAGCTGTAACATAGTCCTTGTCTTTGAAAAATCTTCAGCCTGATAATGAAAACTTAGTGGAAGAAAGACAATTGCCTGAATGCTGCTTTAGCCTAACCACTGAGTTGCTACATATCAAATAAAAACTATTATAACAGTACTTCACATCTCACAGTTACAAAACCTTTGTAGTGTCCACAAAAGATAATAGAAACAAAATAGAAGTTCATCTAGTTTCTCTTCTCTTTTGGTGATACAACCAAAAGGTCTCAACTAAATTTACTTAGAATTAAACACTTATGTGCAACCTAAGAAATAGGAAAGGGAAGGGAAGAGATATTTCTGCGACAAAAAGGATAAATTGCTGCACATAGATATTTTTCCAATTCTTATCTTTATAACTGTATGCTATAGACACACTTTAAACAAAAGAAAAGCATATATCAAGTGATGTTGGGTCAAAAATTCCTTTCATCACAAAGATAGAGAGCACATCTCCAGCATCCAGGAGGTTCAAGTGAAAGCACAAAAGAAGCATAAGGAAAAAAGTAATCTAAACAGCTATTTACTTAGTGCTTATGGTTTGCTTATAACATTTTGTTTTGAGTTCCATGTGGATTAAACTCAATTCAAGCTTTAAAAAAAAAAAAAAAAAAAAAAAAAAAAAAAAAAACCTCTTTAGCACTGAGGACAAGACTGCTATAATTCATTTGCTGAAATTCTCTATAATGCTAAAGAAATGTTCATCTTTCTTTCTGCCCTAATGCCAATGCCAGCACTTACCATTTGCAATTCCTACCTTGTGCTCATGCTTCTCTCTAATTAACATAGCATTTATAAGGCATCCTAAAAAATAACCTCAGGACTCAAAAATATGTCAAATATTCAGTACTCAAAACCTGTAACTTCACAACAGTCCTCCCAAGAAGATTCCTAATGAGGTTAAATAACCATGCTAATTGTCAGTTTTAATATCAAAGAAGTGCAACAATGAAGACTTCTTTGCCTAAGTACAGCAAGATTATGAAAAGGTGCTGATTATGAATAAATAACAAACATATCAATTCATGTGTTTATCTAAACAGGAAACTTTTTGGATGTTCATTTACAATTAGGGATTGAAATAAATATAGGGACTATTACCTTGGATCCAAGACTTCACCAATAATTTCTTCCAACTTGTCAATAAAATTAATAAAATTTCTAAGCCCCTTTTCATGGCTTTTTAAAGGATCAAATAATGAAGTTGCATAGCTTTTTCCTCCAAGTTCTACTGTTCGGATAAAAGATGTTGCCATCTACCAACAGAAAAAAAATGCTTTGAAATATTAAACAGTAGTCCTAAGACATTCTTATTTTCAAAAAAGTGATCCTTTCTCCATGAGTGCAATAGTAATGTATGCAAGCTAGCTGACAGCAGAAGTAAACTGAAATCAACAGAATGTCTCTTAAGGATAAGATTTTTACATCTTGCCATAAATATTTGCAAGATTAATGCTTAGCAGTTCAGTATACAAAATCCACAAAACAAATGAAAATGAACCAGTTAATTTGATGAGTTGCAAGTAAAAGCAATATATACTCCAAACTTCTGAAAAATTAAGACAGTTAAGGCTCCTATCATAATAGGCACCCAATTCTGAAATCTTCCATATATTTCATATATTGTTATGACCATGAAAATAAGAGATCTCCCCAAACCAGAACAAAGCAAAACATTTCAAATTTTAAGGCAGTCCAAATAAGTGTTGAAGATTTCCTGTGGATAAAGTATGGTTCATAGGACCTTGCCTTCCCAATGGAAAATATTTTGGCTTTGCAAGATTCTCCAAGACATGGATGCCATAAAATAAGATTTCTTTATACAGTAGAGAAGCTTCTCCTTTGGCAACTCCAAGTAAGAGGTAAGAAATTCAGTCCAAACAAGTTTGTTTGTTTGTTTTCATTTGGTTGTTTTTTGTTTTTAAACAAACACAATACAAGCAACTGGAACTTAAATAATTAATCCCAGAATTGAGATTTCATACAAATTTATTCATGTATATAATATATTCATATTATTGAATAAATATTTCTATATTTATTCAACTGCAAATTCAAATCTGAGAATGCAATTGGATTGCTGTTGTCTGCTACACACAGCCCACTGTGCATGCAAAATCTGATTCTTTTGAATATCAGAGACTACAATGGTCGAGAAATCACTCATCTGATTCAGATTGTTTTTGAGATAGCATCACGCTCACCATAACTACATACGAATGCCCCTAGCCCCACTCAGATTCTTCTAGTAAGTTTCATTTCAGATACATACCAGAAAAATTGACATTTTTCTCTCTCGCGAGGCATGCTTCAGGTTAGTAAAGGCTTCTCTACCAAGTCCTCTATCAGGAACATTTAGAACATGAGCCAGTGCCAGATCATTCTTAGAATTCACCAACAGGCTTAAATATGAATAAACAAACTTCTTTGCCAAGTGTGCCAGCTGCATAAGAAAGCATCACACTAATTAGTCATCGCAATGCTAAATTGTGCCCTATTTTTTAAAAAGCTAATACATACGAATAAGACTTCCAGAAAAGTAAGAATTTCACCTTGCATAATTTCAAAGCAATCCTCTATGTATGAGGATTCTAGAAATACTAATTGAAGCAAATATGATGAATGTGCATTTTAATTTACATATACTATATTGAATATTCACAAAATATTTGTATGAGCTCCAACTACTAAAATTGGCCATAAATTTGTATTTTGAATTTTCTACTTCAAACTATCTTCAAAGATAGTCCTCATCTATCCAATGGCAAAAATATTAGCAAAAGTAGATCACATAATGATTTGTCACCAACTTCAATTAGGACAAGTTTTTAGACAATCCACCAGCCACACCTCAGATTTCTTCACTTTCATTCTTTCCCCTCATCAACCTCAACCACCACAGGAATTTTATCATGAGAACTCCACTTCATAAAACTTAACATCAAAATTATTTTTGTTGTATCAGATGCAGAACACTGCCACAAACAGTTCAGAATGTAAGAATTGCAATTTTGTCACATACAGATTGCTATTTATGAAATGAAAGATAATCTAAAAACCTATATTTCACTCAAAAGGAAATATAGAATAAAAAACGTAGACAGTCAAAAAATGTTAGTATGTAGTCTTAAAAAAAAAATAGAAAGAAAGGAAGGAAAAAGAGAGCATGAAATATTTTTATTACACATGGCAAGGTAAAGTAAACCATAAGGTGATTGTAGTAGGATTATCTACTGAAGAACCATAGTAACAAATGCATAAGCACCAAAGAACCTTTTGCGCTTTGGTGCAACCTGGTGTGAGACTCTCTGGAAGATGTTTGCTTGCTTATTCAGCCCTATTTTCTGAACTGTATGCAGGAACTCTGCTGAAACTGCCTCTTATCATGAGGATAAGGGTTCACAAGTCTGGAAATGACAAACGTTCTAGTATTTCAGGCACTTGTTAAACAGTTCTCCGAGATTCTTGTTTTAGGGTACTGAAAAAGTCAGAAAAGAGAATCCAGTACTCCCAGTTCTTAGTCCTCTACTGGGACAGAGAGATCTTGTTTGCTTTGCTACAGCTACCAACACTCTTGCTGTTAAGATTTCTTCTGTATTCAATGGAATATGAGCTAATAAGTTCCAACCCAAGAACCTCTATGCAAGATTAAGCAAATCATTTGATTCTTAGTGAAAGCAGCATTTTAAAGACAAATAGACTTGAAAATTTATTTATTTATTTTCTTTGTATTTCCCCTGGTATTTCAAGATGGATTAGTCTACATTAAAGGGCTACTATTGCAGGACTAATTTCCACAGTGCAAGTGCATGCACTTAGCCTTGTGCACACACCTACAATACACAGAAGCGGCAAGAATTGAAATATATGTGCACTAATTTAATCCAGCAATCTGACTAGGCACAACTGAAAAAAGAAACTGTGTTATATTCCAACTTGTGTTACTTTTTGCATATATACAGAACAGTACAAAAAAAGAAAGAGCTTTTACCTTCACATTTTCCTGGTCCCATCTGTTGACTGGTGTAGAAACAGGAGAGACAACTGAATCATTATTTTCTGGCACATTCATTACACCAGAAATAAATTCCAACATTTGAACCTTTAATCAAAAAATGAATAAGCTTAAATCTGAAAATGAGTAAAAAGTAAAAATAGTATTCAAAACTAGTAAAACTATGACTTCCTCCAGTTTGCTACTGCTTTGAGGTTAGAACAGCTTCTACAAGCTACTTTTTTCATCTTTAAAAGTAGAACTGTTTGAGGAGAGCAATTTCAAAAAAATCTTTTTAGACATTTACACTAAATGCAGCTGCTTATCTTTGGGCAGAACTTCAACACTCTGACACACTGTTTAGGAAGAGTTTATTAGTCTTCAAGTCCTTTATCTTCCATACAACAATAGCAGAAAAATATTCAGCTTTCCTACTCCAGTCCTTCTGATACTCTCTTTTACGGCTAAGTATTATAAGATTGAGTATAGGGTCATAGAAGCCTTAAAGTAGGTCAGCTTGATAAAAGCCTCTGCAGGTCATCAACTGAGACTCCAGAGAAGACATTCTAGATGCTGTCAGGCCAACCTCTTGCAACATTTGATTGCTTTAATGATGAAAAGGTTTTTCATCCTTACTAGGGCTGGAAGGTAAAATCTGTTTCAATCATAATGTAAATAATAATTCATAGTATATGCATAACTGATATTTCAATGCAATGAACACTAATGTTCAGTGTTCAATATTTCAATGCAATGAACACTAATGTTCAGTGTTCAATTACTTAAATAACTTCATATTAAAACAACCATACAATCGAACATGATACAAATTTAGAAGATGAAAGATAAGTAATTATGTTCACAAACGAAAAAAGTGTAGACTCTAAAGACACAGAATTAAATAATGTGATATACCTATGTTTCTCTCAAACATATCTTAAATTGATACTTGCATTTTGATCTGATAGATCAGATTAAAATAATTTATTATATCGCCACAGCCTAAGGATGGAAATTACACTACAATTTATCTAGCCTATAGCATGGCCTATGCAATACATCGCTAGCAGAATATTTAAGTAACAAACTAACTATAAAGATGGTTGACTGAGAAGTTGAAGAACAATCTCTCTTGGTGACTGGAATAATCGAAAATGGAGCTATATGCAGCATGAAGAGTTTTGTTTAAGAGTGTGATAATTTTAAAGTAACAAGCATTACACACATTTTGATTGAATATCAATATTTAACTCAATCACCAACACATATGTTAGTCACTAAGTGTTGTTCTACTTTTATCAAATCCCTACAGTCCATTTTTCAATTCCATTCCTGAAAGACAAGGATATTCCTAAAGGACAGCTATGAGATTCATCCTTCATCCTGATACAGAGAAAAAAAAGAATTTAAAAACGCTTTAGAAGATTTAACAACTTAAACTCCTTTTCCACTAATTTCTCTGCAGAAAACGAATGTGAATAATTCTATGTTTTTATTCATATTTTTAAAGTATCGTAAATTAATACAGACATGCATCAAAATAACATGGGAAACCAAACAAATACTTACAGGGGTTATGCTTTCATCTTCAGACACAAGCGCAAGTTCATAACACTTCTGATAAATGTCTATTAGATCTAACATATTGCTGCTGGCTAAGAAGGTATCATAGGCTTTCTTTTGCTCAGCATAATTTTCAGGTTCTTCTCTGTCATCTGATAATCCCAGTTTGTCACGTAACAAGTATTTCCAAGTTTCTAGTACATCACTAAGTGATACTGTAAAATCTCCATGGTGCTAATATAACAGAAAAAAAACAGTAGAAGCATTGTTTTGTATTCAGCATAGTTTAAAAGTAAGTTTGAAATAAGCATATATATATATATATATAGTTTTTTAATACATTTTGAATCCTACTATAATCAAAATACATAATCTAGTGTAATTTACTTGTAATCTTACATGTAATTGAAGCTTTTCCACTGTCTTGGCATTACCGTTATCTTTTGGAATATTTAGTCTTTGATCCTGATCTTTAAACAGCAGGTACATATATTGAACTTTACTCACAACAAAATACATATTGAGTTTTATATGACTAATGTATACCTGAAGTTAAGTATTTGCAGAAATATTTTTCAGCATGGATGGCATTTGGTAACCCAAAGACAGCAAATATTTCTCTATTAACCTGCTTCAAGCAGTGCTTCTGGGGAAACATACGTCCCAGGAAAAGAAAAAGAGTTTTTCCTAAGTGAACATACTTATATTTTAGTATTAAGTAATTAGTGTTGTATATATCTAACAAATACTGTAGAACAATAAAATGAAAAGTTCAATCAACATCTATCTAATTACATACCTTATTAGTACCATAGCCACATATATAGCATATGCTGCAAACTTAATATCTAGTTTCTGGTCCACTTTCCCTGCCAAAAATGATTGCATTATATTCCTTTATAATTCCTACCACACTCACTTCAGAAAGGAAAAAGAATTACTGCTTGGTAGTAAATAAGAACCTTAAAGCAACAAGAACAAAAACATCTGACAACCTTGAGAGGAAAGTTCTGTTGAAAAGGCAGGAAAAAAGAGAAAAAAAAAAAGAAAAAAAGACATCAACAGGAAGATCTAAAAATCATGCTGAATTTGCATATCAATTTATCATATATTTTAAAAACACTTATCTCAAAATAGTTATAACAAATGCCTCCACTATTTAACATGTAAAAGTTTGTTATGCAATTATTATTATTATTAACATTGCTGAGATAGTAAACACAATTGTTAGATTGCAGCTTTCTTGTGCAGAAAGGCAAGATTTTTTTTTATTTTTTTTTTTTAAAAGTTTTCTGTTCTTCCATTGAGAGACCAAGAACAAGCAAGAACAAGAGGGATTTTACATAATCTATAATCCTGTATGTATTCTTGCTTAGGAAGCAGAAATATGTAAAGAACTGTTAGAAATGTAATGGCTAGAGGGCTGGAAGTGTGAGCTCAGGGCTGTAAGGCAAAGTAAGGGGAAGCAAATATATCAGGCAGGAACACATAGCAGAGTATGATTCAAAGAAGTTTAAATCAAAATAAGCAAGGGAGCCATGTCATTTGGGCCACAACCTGAGTGATGCATTACTAAAAAAGTGGGAAGCAAGTGAGGTACAAGCAGTTACCTCACCAAGTTGCAAGAGAGAACTTTATTGTTATTCTTCAAGAAAGTCATTAGGTATAGCCCTATTTTGCTCCTGTAATTGTCTTTTCTTCTTTTAGTTATTTTTTTTTAACCAAATGATTCACAATTGAGTGGAGAGAGGAAAGTGGAAAAATTTAAAAATCACCTCAGTTAACATCAGACACTAAGTTTTCCAGTTCTGGGATCAGCAGTGTCTACTAAAAACTGAAATAAATCTGAACCTGTCCCTTGTTGCTGCTAGTAGAAGAGATAGGTATGATGTCAAAATGTAAAGGCTGTCACACTAAGGAAGTCAGAAACCCAATTTGAATCTCTAAGCTATATACAGCAGTAGGTTGCAAGGTTGAAAGAGAAAAACAGTTGTTTTTCTGACTTTGTTTTGAAACAAATTCCTCCACGAGTACCAAATTAAAATACTATCTTAATGCAATATCTAATCTCTGTAGATCCTTGGTCATATGAGGAAACATTTTGATTCTGCTGCAAAAACATTTTAAATTCAAATAAAAACGCACTCCAGCTATCAACTTTCAAGATCAGATGACTGAGTGCTCACTGTGACAGTGTATTCTACTACTTACAATGTCAATTGTCAAGAGTCTGTGGTTTAAGGAGAGGAGGAAAGGACATAGTGTTTCGCAATAAGCATTAGTCAAATCTTCAATGCTTTTATTCCATGATAGACAACAGAAGGATCGAGTTTCATAGGCATAGACGTAGTAGAGCATTTTAAAGTCTTGACTATTTTTTTATTTTGGACATATTGCCAACTTTCTAGAGCTAACTCTATTACAAAGCAGCTTGTATTTTGCTAAAAAGTTGTTCCAAAACAGTGCTATGTATTTTTGAGTACCATGTCCTCTCCTAGCAAACAGGAGGTCACTAATTACTTTCAAGACTTCATTGTTTAACCAGCATCCAGGAGTTGTCTCTAGCTCTCTTTTTCCAGGCATAGTTCTAGACTGCAGTACTCATGTTTGGCACTGTTCTTGACTTGGGAGATTCTGCAGTCCAGCAATCTTTACCAAGTCCTACCGAGCCCTGCTTACATGCAGGGTATGTAATACATACGCTGTCTGATGAGTAACAGGAGGGTTCCCAAACTGTGGAATATTAAGAGCACTAAAGTAGGAAAAAACATTTTTTGGAATAAGTTTCCAATTCCAGTGACAGCTGATAGCACTGCAGGCAGGTTTAGAAGCTGGCTTACAAATGCAAGGGCATTTGACACTTGTTACATTGTTATCTGCCAGAACCAAAGCCAATGAAATTCTGGGCCAAGAACTGAGTGTTAAAAAAAACTTTTTTAGGCAGAGAGAGGGCAAGTGGGAAAAGCAAAAGCATCCAGGCCAAGTAGAGGAGAGGGATGGAGTAACACTGTCCTGTTCAAGGAAAACTAGAAACTAAACTATGTATGGAACAGTAAAACAGTAAATACTTGCAAAACATTTAGAAAGTAAAAAATGTGCCCAGCTAAGCAATAAACTCTACTATTCCCAATAGTGTTGTTAGTTTGTGTTGAAATCAACACCGTCAACTTTTCTGATAATAAAAATAAGATTGCAATTTTAGGATCCTTTGCTTAGTAGCAAAATAATTTTGTTTCCTGTCCCAACCCACAAAAGAAAAATCTAAAATATTACAGAGGGGTTGGGGAGTTGAAATTGACAGGCCAGGCAAGTGTGTGCTTGAAGATTTAAGTGGAGAAAGCAGTGGAGTTTTAACACTCAAATATCCACAGCACAGGAATAATGGAAGCATTATCTCAACTATTTATTATTTGGTCTCACATGGTATGGCAAAGAAAAAACAGTTTCAAGAAACATTCATGGCTTCAGTCTTTGAATCATTGAAACAGCATCTCTGGTGTTACTATAAGATGTTGAAAGCAAAATATCAACAGTTGGTAGCATTCTCATATTACAAAAACACAGAGATACCATAGTTTAAAAGACCAATGCTGTAAAACAACTTTGTGTTATTTTTTTTTTTTTCCATATGGAATCTAGAAGGATTGGTAAAACATTAAAAAAAAAAAAAAAAAAAAAAAAAGCTGATTTTGAGCAAAACTACGTATCCTTCAGACAATATACCAAATGCTCTCATGGAAGCACAGGGCCCACACACCAAAACTGATTTCATACAGAATCCGTAAGACACAAATACCAGTGGAGAGAGAGGGAGAACATGTTTATAAGAACACTAAACTCCTTTTCTCCAATTTGATAGCCCTAAACCCAGAAAACAAGAATTACAAAACATTTAACAAGTCTAGGAAGTCAAGTTTACATACGTACGAAAGTTGGAAAAGAAAGGAGGAAAGTGGATTAAGGTAGCTCTCTGAGGAAGGAAAGTGTTATTTATTGCTTGCTAGGGAAAGAAAGAATAATGTACCATAAGAGATCATTTTTATCAAATCTGTTAGTTTTGGCATCGAACAGAAAAATACTTTTATGTACCACAATGGTCTTTTGAAAGTGTTTAGTAGTTTTCCTTTTAGAATCAAAGATACCAAATATAGCAATTACCTCTGCAGGTCATTGTGTATTCCAATTTATCAGTTCTCTGTGCAAGTTCAGTTTGAAACAAAATCATTTTCTAGTTTTAGCTACCATTGATATTATAAGGGCATGAGGATCTTGGCTGAAACGTTCTGGGAAACACAAACATAGGATCCTGGTCTTATAATATTTATGTGGTAGTTAGTGTTTACAACAGCATGAGGGGGTTGGCCAGTTTTATATTGATTGTTTAAACAAGGATGTGTCTATTTTAGACTGCATATTAGACTAAGGTTTTTCTATGGTGAATTCACTTGTTTCATGTCTCCCCTCTGTAGCTGGATGTCTTCTGCACATACAGGGAAGGTAACACACTTCCTAAAAGTACTAATTACACTCACAGCCTACACATCAAGTCCTGGTCTGCATCTGAAGACATTCAGGAAAGAATGCAGCCAAGAACACACTGCCACAAACACTACTGGAGCTACACTGGACTTGCCTTACATTCACTCTTCTCATGTATAGCCCGTAGATTTTTAGCAAAAAGACAAAAAAGAGGGCCTTGAAATGGGCAATGGGCCAAATGAATTTTTGGATGAGATATATGCATCCAAAAGTGCCATAGTTCACCCACTCTGATGGGGTAACACAGAGAACA
>JAUBOD010000397.1:2537080-2551455 GCA_032353885.1 Nothura maculosa | reverse complement strand
AGGCTGCACTTTGAATGCAGTGGTCAGCTTTGGGCCCCTCACTACAAGAAGGACATAGAGGAGCTGGAGCATGTCCAAAGGAGGGCAATGAAGTTGGTGAGGGGACCTTATGGAACACAGACCTTATGAGGAGCAGCTGAAGGAGCTGGGGATGTTTAGTCTACAGAAGAGGAAGCTTAGGAGAGACTGGGAGACCTTATTGCTCTCTATAACTGCTTAAAAGGAGATTGTAGTGAGGCAGGGGTTGATCTTCAGAATAACTCCAGGTTATGGCCTCAAGTTGCGCCAGGGAGGCTCAGGTTGGATATTAGGATGAATTTTTACACAGAAAGAGTGGTGAAGTATTAGAACAGGCTGTCCAGGAAGTGGTGGAGTCTCTGTCCCTGGCAGTGTTCAAGAAACGTGCAGATGAGGCACGTAGGGACGTGGGTTAGCAGGCATGGTGTTGAAGGGTTTACGGTTGGACTTGATGATCTTAAAGATCTTTTCCAATCGTAACGATTCTATGATACAAAGGTTGTTGGCTTATTATTGTAGTTTAAAACCATGCAACTCAATCTTTAGAGCTCTTCCATTTTAGAAGGGGACTGTGATGGTTTTTGTATCACAGCTTAATTGTGGAAAGTGTATCAGCCTGACTTCTTGTCAAAATATCATCACCTTATACATGTATCTGTCCTTAATTTTCCTCAGAACATGCTGTCTAGTTTCCATCACATTTTGGTAGAGGAGAGAGGAACATGTCTCAAAGATTCGAGTCTCTGAGGATTTGATGAAAAGAAGTCACTGGGCAGGAGAGAGAGAGTGTAATAGCATTTGTGATGAAGAAAGCCTGCAGCGTTGGCTCAAATCTTCCTCGACCCCAAGTGATCAACATAAGAAAGAAGTGTTACAAAATACTCTTGTGTACTCTTCCTCTATGGTCTGTCTCTCTCATCTGCCAGGAACCTTTCAACCTCTCTAGTTACACAGTGAGCTCAATTCTAGGGTTGTCACATGGATTTTCCTTATTCAGCAAATTTGTCAATCACCAGAACAGCACAACACTGGTATGCGGCCAGGGAGATTATAACCAGTAGCAAACTGTCCAGCAACAGGAATCTGATGATTACTAATCATGGTTTCCATTGTATCCAGTAGGTATTTATGTACATAAATTAATGGTCTGTTAACACGCTATAGGAGGCCATATGTATTTAGAGGTTGCATCTTAGAGACTGCACCCAGTCAGACGCATGTTGAGGTCCTCAAGAAATCAAATTCTATACATTTCCATGAACTACTTGCTTTAGTAGCTATTAAAAATATTTATAAGTTGTCCAGTTTGGAAGAAAAGAGATGTCATGTTCTTGCAGAGACTGAAACCTTGGCAGAGGGGACAGAAGCAAGAGGACAGTTTTCTTCAGCAGTGATTTATACAGTGCTCACAGTAGACCAGTCTGTGCTAGTGTTGTGTAAGAGAACAGACAGGACATCAGGTGGGAGTACAAACACTTTTCTGTTGACATATCAACAGAGGGGTTTGCATAACAGAACTTGTCTTTCTCCTTTCTGGACATTTTTTCTTTCCCTCAGAGTTATTGTGTCTCTATCATTGTACATATCAGTACACACTGCACTGACTGTTTTTTTTTCCAGGAGCTGCCTCTCCTGGGCACCTATCCCTGTACTCTGTTGTCTGCTGTCTTCAGTCAGTGCCATAAGTAATGGCCACATGAATAGACATGGGGTTTGCCAGCTTGTACACAGCAGGGTTCAACTAACCCAGCAGCCTAACCCCATCTTGGCCTTTGAGGGCTTCCTTTTCCATTAAGGCTATGGTCTTTTAGCATGTCTCTTTTGGGCATCAGACCTTCCTAACTGTTTCACCCACATACTGAATGCAGAATAAAGTGTGACCACTATTAAGGTCACACAGTCTGTGCTGGTGCCAGCCATACAGCTTTGAATGCCCCATTTTGGCCATTCTTTATACATCCTTACTGTGTGTGACTCTAAGTCACGTGCCAAAGATAGTGCCCTGCCGTAAGAGGTGAACTTGTGATCAGCAGTCACTTCGGTCATCCCCGTCATCTGTAAGCAAGTGTCCACCATGCAGCTCATGTTCTCTCTCCATTGACATATGCACTTTATACTCAGTTATAAGACAGAGCAGTTGCAGTCTTCGCTGGGCTTCAGCAGTTTTGTTTCTTCCTTTCTCCTCTAGCCTATATAGGAGTGAACATAACCAACCAGGGAAAAAGAAAGAATTCATAGTGGATTTTGGAAGTGTTTATTTTACAAGTGTTTATGTATTCCCACATAAGCATTCTCATATATGCACTCATAATTCTCCAGGATGTTCACATTTTTAATTCCAGTTTGCAACATTTTATCTGTTCCTGAATAAGGCACGTTCTTTATTTATGTGCAAGACTCCAAAAACTAAAATTCTTTCAATTATCTTTCTGAATTACTGAAAAGATGACAGGAGGAAAAAGCAAAGCAATCTCCCACTTAAAATGAAAATTTTACTGAGGCTTGTTTTGTTACATAGGGTTATACTGAAAACAGATGATATTTGAAACTTGGCTTTGAAACATTCCTCCCTCCAGCCTCCACAGGCAACCAGACGTTCTCCCTCTCCACATCACTTCCAACTGCCCTTTGGTACAGAATATTTCCCTGTTTATCCCCCAGACAAATTATAATTGCTGGTCTGAAGTCATTTGTGTACTAAGAAAATGGTGTGTTGTCAATTCCAAATCCCACTATTCTCTATAAATCCTTTCTGCCATAAAGAATTCAATAAAATGATGACACAATTCACTTATTTCTTTTCTTTTAAAATGTTAGGACAACTGCAATGGAATCAGCTCATTAGTGGGGAGTTCCGTGAGCAGCCTATATAATTCATTTATTTAGGTTGACCCCCAGAGCTTTGGTAACTTCACATTAGCCAAGCAGAGGGAGCTGAGCTTCAGCAATACTGCTGATGTTAAGGGAGCAGATGTTGAATGTGCCTCCCCTAATCTGTGCTCTTTACAAAATGACTGTGAACCATTTATCAAAATGTTTAGCTTGTTTTGATAGCTGGACTATATTGTAAACAAATGGTAACCACATGTTATTTACAGCAGAGTAATTTTACATTGTTTGGTTTTATGACAGCATTTACACAGTATTTTATGCAACCTTAATCACCTACATATGGTTTTGCTCTATGAGTTTTAGTCTTTCTCTTTTTTTTTCTAAAATAACAAAGAATTAACAAAATAGATGATCACAGGACTTGTTTTTGACCACAGCAGCTGCCAATTTAATGGAAAAATTAGTAAAATTTCTTTGGTATTTTCATAAATCAAAAATTCTCTCTTCTATCTCAAGGGCTTTTAAAATTAATCAAGCTTGCTGTTGAAATTCATTAAGTCACTAAGTAATAGCAATACACATTAACATCCCTAATTTTCAAAAGGACAAATCTTGTACAGTGGCAAATGCCTTCAGCTCCCATTGAGATCCACAATACATGAAAGAGACAATCATTTAAGCTCTAATTCTCTCCAGCACAAACCATTTCCTGGCTTCTTCTCACCTTGTTCTGAGGTTTGTTTGAGTTGGGTTGGGTTTTGTGGGATTTTTAATATTATTTTTGGTTGTTTGTTTTGTTTCTCAAGATTTGGGAAGATGGGAGACATTAGGATGAAACCTTCTTCTGGAAAGTCACTGAAATCATTACACTGTAGTTACAGCTCTGTTATATTTCCATTCAAACACAAACCACGATCGGATGGTTCTAGATTAGAAAAGAAGAAAGAGGGAAGCAAAAAGCCACATAAAAGTTCTCCTCCTCCTTAGCAGTTCCATTCAAGAGTCCCGGAGGGAAATACAAACACATTAGCTCAGCCTTGCAAAAATCATCTTCTAATGAAAGTTAAAAAATCCAAAACACCAGGGCATGCAATATCTGAATTATTTCATAGTAATGTTGGAAAAGTAGTAGCTGAATAGCTTTGTGGCTTGGTTGTTATTTTCAGGACAGTTTTTTAAAGTTGCATGAGAAGGAACAGAAACCTCTTGGTTAGGGTTTTGTAAATAGAAAACATCCTAAGGCTGCTGTCCCTTTCCTCTTCTCCTGGATCATTACTCTCAGGAATCCACCTGTAATTCGTTTTGTAAATGATCTGTGCTGCATGCAAAGGAAGGAAGAAAGAAAGGAAAAAATATTCCTGAACAGAACACAGAAATGTAAGTATTTCTAAAGCATTTCATTTTCCAAGAGGGAGGTCTCCAGCTTTTGTCTCTTTGATACATGGGGAGGGGAAAGCTCAATGCGTTTTTTAATATTATGTGCACAGGCTTCTTCATTGAAAGGCAAAAGATTAAGTCATTAATAGGGATTTTCTTTTCCCAAAAGTTAAATCAGTCATTGACAATAAAAAAAAGGCTAAAATTAAGGAGTCTGACTTAAGAGTTCCTCTCATTTCAGCTATCCAGGTTAGTTTCTTGGCTTGTAGGCTGTTACATTCTTCATCCCCTCTAAACCTCTCTGCAGGAGATGCAATTGCATAAACAGTCCTGTCATAAAGTGGTAGCAATAAAGTAGTGATAATGTTTAATTTTTTAAACCACAGTGTTCCTCCATAGTTCCCCCAAATTCATCAGCCCTGAGTGAGACTAGAGACTGTGTCGCTGGAGATTCCCACTAGCTCTGCTCATCTGGGCTGAGCTGCTCACAGCCACTCGAGACAATTTTTGGCTCACACTTTCCTAGGAAAAAAATGGATCTCGGAGTAGAGGAAAGCCCGACTTCCTGACTCCTTCTGTTCCCCTCAGCTCATCCACGTTGCCTCACTGACTCCCTCAGCCCCTTCCTTCTGTTCTTCTCCACATTCCTGACTTTTATATCTTAAAGCATGGCACAAAAGCATTTCTAAAAATTTTAAAGCCAGTTAAAACAAATTTTGAAAACTGCCAAGATTTCGTCATGGGGGTGAAATGTTCCAGACCAAGGGCCACTCTCGGGATGACTTCCTCCTGAAAAGGTTAGCTCAATATGGCTTCTAGCAAATGCTGGGAGAAAAAAAAATTAAAAATTCTTATTTTCAAAAAGTACTACTTCTGAGCAGCTCCATGTTCATATCATAGGAAGTCGTTTTCAGAGCAGCAAGGACAGCTCTCCCTGAAGGGGAAGTGAGCAGGTGAGCAGATGCAGAGCAGAGCCCCCTAGGGCAAGGGCACAGCACCCAACCGAGTGAGCAGAGAGGGCCTGGGATGTGGCCCAACTTCAACCGAGCTCAGATCACTAGGCAAGTCCATAGCAATGAGGCAGATATGGGGTCTGCCTGGGTGAACAAGTCATGGTCACAAGTGGGCCCTGAGTCAGAAACCAGGGTTTGGGCACAGCTCAGTGATGGCTGAGCACACCCAGCATCAATAGGAAGGTCCAAAGTCCAGCCAGGAAGTCAGATCCAAGCTCTCAGCCATGTCAGCAGTGGTGGGCAAAGAGAAGGAAACACAGCAGGGAAAGATGAGGTGACAAGAGCTAGGTCTGCAGTTGAGAGAGCAGGACTTAGCTGTGCCAACTAACCTGTTGTAGCAGATCCTGTGTGAAGACAGGAGGACTGGGACAGGAAGAAAAGGAGGGCATCAGGATGGATGCAGAGTGGAGGCAGGAATGGGAAGGGGAGCTGGGGTTGTGGGCCAAGGACGCGTGAGAAGGATCTGTGAAGGCAGGGAGGTGAGCTGTGAGCTGTTGGGAAGGGAAAGGGGGTGGGAGTAACACAATTGGTCTGGAGAAAAGAGAAGGGAAGGAAGACGGAAGATGAGCCCTTCAGAGGGAAGGCTGAGTGAACTGCATTTTGGAAGGATGGTACAAGGATTTGCCCTGTAAAGAAACGAAGAAAAAGAAAAAAAGATAAGGTAAAGAATGATCTGCCTTGTTACCTACGCGAAACTTGAAAATATCTAACAGAAATAAGTACAAAAGGATAGAGGGCAGATAGCTTGGAAACAGAGAGGTCTATCCCCACCAGAACTTCATGACTTTCAGTAGGACTGAGCCTTATCTCCATCCCGTGCAGAGCGCAGCTGGTGCCCGTGTCAGCACTGTGCCTGGCACCACAACATGCTGGCAGGCGAAGGACGTGGCAGCTGCACACGAGCCACCAGCAGGGATGTTCCTGCCATTTTAAAGCTCGCACAGATGAGCACATGGCAATGTGGGCTGAGTGTGGGACAGAGTGTGTAGGAGCACGTGAGAGCGTCCAACACCTCGGATGTCCTCCGATCTCATTTGTGAGGTGAGTGGTGGGAATGTGTTTTGTAACTCGGTGTTTTCAGTCATCTCTTTCTATGCTGGTGTTGAGCAAGGCAAAGCAGTGTGCGGCTGTGTGCACTGAAATGCCACGTTAGGACCTTTACTGTTTGTGCACATGCACAGGAGCCACCAGTGCAGATTTCACAGGCTTGCAGAGCTGTGCCTGTGGCAGCTTGGGTGACATGGAAAGGGGGACAGTTATAGAGTCCTATATGCTATAGTCCGGTATATGTAGCTGTTACAAATATAGTATATAGTCTATATATATATATATAGACTATATATATATAACTGTAGAGGACAGTTAAACGTCTTTTACAAGTTTTCCAGCCTATAAGAGCTAAAATTCTCGCATTATCTTCATCATGAATCATCTGTGCTGCTCTTGTGCAAAATATTGTTCTTCTGAACGTCTGTTCCCTTATATGTGTGTACACAACATCTGTTACAAAATTTTCAGTTGAGTTCCCCATCCGCTAAAATCACCACTGTATAAAAATGCATGAAAGTAACTGCTAGAAAATGCACATTTCTCCTAACCTTTCTTTCTCAAGGTAATTGTGATGGTTACTTAGTATGAACACAATGTACTGAGTCTTCCTGCCCAAGCAGGGTCTCCAGGACATTTTTGTTTATAACCTAAGGGTTGACTCATTCTTCTTGTGTGGGGAAGGATGGTGTGGAAAAGATACCCAATAACATGTATTAAGAAACAGGCAAGGGTACACATAAATTAAGTGTAGGCAAGAGGTCTGTTAAGTTTTCTGACAGAGAAGTGAAAAGATATAACAATAAATGCCCTGATAAGCACACTCAGTTGCCACAGGCACAGATAATGCATCCTTTAAATGCGTTTCTTGGCCAACAAGGTGGAAAAATGGACAAATCTAGGATGAAAGAAAACTGCATCCCACTTTCAGTGTCTGGAGAATGCCTGCAGTGGTATAAATTGTGTATCTTGGCCTCTCCCAGATATATATGCTAGCACTTGAGGAAATGAGTTAAAACTGAAGTGTGCTGCACTTCCTCATAGTCAAGACACTTTCAGCCTTTAGTCGAATTGTATTTTTCCATTTTCTGTCTCTATCATGGTTAGTGTTAGTGATTTGAATTCTTAATAAGAAAAAAGACATTAAGAAGTAATAAAACACAGAAGTGGTTCCTAGATCCCATATGGTAGCCCATCTTCTCTAATTGGTTAGGTGGAACCACACAGATGTTCAAAGGTTTCCTAAAAACAAAATACAAACAAAAACTACCTTGTAAAATGTCAGCCTATGCGACTGTGTCATTCATTTTAGCTTTATGGTAGCAGTGACTTCAATTCCATGAATGCAAAGATGTTACCATTTGTGTAGATATTTTTACTATCTTCAGTGAATTTTTGAAAGACTTAATGGAAAGATCTAGAAAAAAACACCATTAACCAGTCTTCTGATTTTTGAAAGACCTGGAAGTGGGTATAATGGATTTGCATGAAATCTTTAAACAGAATTTTTTTTGTTATATTTCCTTTGGAATATTATGAATATTTCATGGTCAGACTGAAATATTTGTTTAAAGCTGTTAAGATTGTCTTAATGTAGATATGACACAATTTGTGCTTTTTATGTTACACTGTGATGTTTTGGCTTTCTTCTTTATCCCAGTCTTGTCTTAAATTATAATTGAGCTTCAGATTCTTTTTACATATGTATTTTCTTTTAGATTAATTTGTACTTAGTCCAGAAGTATTTTATTAACAAAGAGGAACTAAATGATTAAGAGCGTCCATACTTTGTCTCTTATTTACAATATTGCAAACATCAAATACCATGTTGCATGGTTTTTCATATTTAAATAGCTAGAAATCTTGCTAGTCATTATTAGCATTGCTAATATAAGATCCATAATATCTCTTTATTATCTTCCTTAGCATCCTTGCAGTGAAAACACATACTTGCAAAGGACTGAGCTAAAGAATTAAATTTTGATTTACAAAGTTCTATGGCTTATTCTTTTTTTCCCTGATCTTTATATGACAACCAGTAAACACAGGAGAGAAAGAGTCAAGGCAATAGCTATCTAAAGCATGTTGTGGCATCAGCGTCCTATTTTTTTGCCATCGCATGCTCTGATCATACAATTTACCCTGGCAAGTGAGAGAGAAGAACTTAGAATTGGGTGATAGATGTTCTGTAAAATCACAGATCAACATGGGTAGGACCGAGACTGTGAGCGCCAGCTGATACAAGCTTCATCTCACATCAGCCTATGTGTACATGCAGCTTAAGGGTAACTATTCAAAACTTCCGCTTGGTATGACCTGTTTTAAAATAGTAAGTATAAAGACAGTTAAACTGTTGCAAAAGCACAGATGTGCTACCTAAACAGAAATAATCATATCTGATTTCTTAAATATATTCAGGCAAACATATGAAAAAATATGAAATTCTAAGTATCACAGGAAACAGGAGCTTTATTGCTGTCAGTTCATTGTAAGGAGCTTTTAAAAAAGATTTAATGTTAAATTCTCAGTTTTGTTTTCCTTAGATGTCCTGACTTGGCAGCTTTCAGTTCCAAAAGTGCCTGGTTTTGGTACAAATGACTCATAAATAAAAACTTACTGTAGAAGCTTTAAAGCTGGCGCACAGTTTTCCACAAAGCGAAATCATAAGGAACTTATTCTCAAAGTGGTAACACAGGCATTAGAGTAAAAACACTGGGTGACTTTACTGTGGGGTGGGATGGAAGAGGGCTAATTACCTTAGTACAGAAATTTAAAGATTCTTTTGTTTTTAGCTGTTTTAATTTTAAAGAAAAATAGATCAAAAAAAGTCTGTTCAAACACAATTAATCCAATATTTAAAATATTTGCATTCCTTTTCAAATCACAGATAAAGACCTTTGACCAAGGAGTTCGGTGGTAAATTGGATGCCAATAGGGATATGGCAGACCAGCCAGTAAAAAGGCAGTAGAGATAAGAGAAGAGTTGCATTTTGCTGCTTCACCATCAAAAGCGAGTTCTGAAAACTAGCTTCTACCTAATTTCTAATTTTCCTCATTTAAGGTTTTTCCAGCCTGCTTCTGGTTCCTGCTCTCTGATTTCCATGAGAAATAACAACAGCTGCTTCTCCCTGACTTAGCTGCAGCACAGGCCGGGGAACCTGCAAGATGCAAGAGGTAGCCCGAGCTTTTGTTGCCATTTGGACCACCAGTACCAAGCGCAGATCCCTACCAGGGGTTACTGGAGTTGTCATGCTGCTTAATGGAGCTGACTGGTGTCTGTGATGTACCAGAAATGAAGCAAGCAGGAATAAGAATAGGAGATTATAAGAGAAATACTCTCTTGCATGCCAATTTTACAGTAATGAAGAACTACTGAAGCAAGTTAGGATGAAGACAGAAGTAAGAAAGACTGGATTCTTTTTTGTTTTGTTTTATTTTAGCCATTTTTTTGTGCTTTTTTGTTTGTTTCATCCTCCTTGTGCTCAGCCCCTCACAAATCCCTCTGCCAGACGGAGGTCCTCAGGTCTACCCTGGCTGCTGCAGGGCTCCTTTTGAGGGAAGCCTTCCTTGCCTGGCATCCTTCTCACACCGGCTGCCCTCTTCTGAGCTTCTCATCAGCAGCTGCTAGAAGTTCATGCTTTCTTATTTCTTTAAAAGCACAGCTGGAACCTTGTTTAGGCTAATTAAGATAAACTAAATGTTGCGTGGTTTCATCCTTCCTGCCGCTCTTGCACTGGCCAAAAAATGAAAAAGCCCATCCTCACTCATATACAAAACTAAAAAAAAAAGAAAAACCTTCTCTAACTTGAAAAAAGAGTAAGTATTCAGAGCATAATCTGTCTTCCAATAAAATGGGAGAATTATACTGAATTGCTTGCACAGAATTCTAGAATAATAATAAAAAAAGCTACTCCAATTGTTATTTGATTTGAACTTGTAAATTTAATGATCCCTCAATATTTCAGTATTTTGGAAAATCATCACGTAAATTTGCACCTGTTATCTTAAAAAATAATGCTGAGAGTACAAAATAAAGCCTGTATGTGCCAAGTAAAGCATTAGGCTCCCTACAAAAACTTGTCTTATCTGTAAATTTCCTGCAGGCAAATTGCTATTACTGGTTACTTACTGGCAATTACTAAGAAGAAAAAATATGTTTCCTAAACTATATGCTGTAAATCAAACTCAGTGTAATACTTAAAGCACTGCAATATGAATTTGCATTTCCGAAAAAAAAATAGAAGAGAAAAAAATTTCCAAGTTAGTAATAATTTAAAAAGTTAAAACAATGAACTACTGTCAACATTCAAAACTTGTCTTCGCCTGCCAGAAGCTCAGAGAATCAGTGGTTCTGGAGACTGCCTTAGATGACACAAACTCTGCTTGGGAATCACTTTTCTAAAACCATAATTGAAATTACAAAAGCTTCTAACTCCATTTTGGTCTCTGTGTGAATGGCAGAAATACAATATTACTGTGTTGTTATTCACTTCTTTTTTTTTGCCCAAGGGTGACTGCCATTCTGGTGGTTTCTCAGACAAATGACTGTGAATGAGAGCAGTGTCTGCAGTAAAGGTTGGATATCCATTTATTTGGATATGGAAATACTGATGGACTAGAATTTCCTTTGAAATCTGAAAAATGTCAAGTCAGCATTGTCACAGCTGTGCCTCTGCTCACGTTTTGAACAAACTTGGGTTTGGATTTCTAGCCCTCACTGCTTCTTAGCTATTTATTTATTCTACACTTTCAAGCTGAAATTACAAGATAGGTGCTCCCACTTCTTTTTTCTCCATTTTGTTAGAAGCAAACAAATCTCAATAGCTTAGGGAGTTCACGGAGCTTACAGTTTAGTTTTCTTCATTTGATCAGCATGCCTTCAGAAAAGAAACAAACACTTATTTTTTAAAAAGTTCTGGTTTTTAGGTGTTTTCTCCTTAATGAAAATGAATGACTTCATTGCCCACACTGTTGCCATTTGCTCTTGAAAGGACCATTGGAATTCCAACAAAAACCATCCTTGTCCTTTCATCTCATCAGGTTCTTGTGGTTTATATAGTGTAGTAGAGCAACTGATCTGAGAAACTCCCTTAGATCTTTGAGAAGACTTTTCTTGGCATTAAAAGTGAATTCTGATGACCAAGCAGGTAGACTTTAATTAGGAAAATTTGTCACCTGCTTTTTCTTGCTTCTTTGTGAACTTCTTCAAGAAGCTCTGCTGCTGAATGGTATTGTTATGTATGCCATAGACAGAATTTCTTCATTACTAGTTCCACCCTTGCACATATGAAGGAAGTCTGAGAGATCTCTCTTTTTTGCATAAAGGAGCTATTACTCCTTTCATGAGTGACAGGGAGCTCTCATGTACGAGAAGAATCATTGGTGTGACATGAAACTCATGAGGCTGCATGACACATGGACTTCATCCTAAGAGTACAAGAAAGCTCGTTGAGTGCTGAGACCTGAGCTTGTGTTCCTGAGACAGATATCAGCTGTCTAGTTTTCTGCCTCTATGTAATAATTTGAATGATATACAGCCACTTGAAACACAAGATTGATATTCAGGAAAGGGGGGAAAAACAGCCATTTGGAGATCAAATCATGAAAACCCAGACTAATATTTACAGACAATATGCCAGATACAGGAATACTAGACATTCAGAAGATGTTGTGCAAAGGGTACCTTTGAAATTTGCCATCCAGGAGACCTTACTGTTGAATTTGGATACCTGATTAAGGTTGTATTTGGATATCTCTGATGACTACCTTATGAGGTTAAGATACTTTTATTGACCCAATCCCAGTGGGTAAAAGATGAGATCACATAGGCAGACTGGACGAATGAAGAAAACTGCCCAAGATTTCTTTGTCTGCAGACCTATGAATGCTAAGAACAGCCTGCCAAGTCTGCTGGGCATTTCCATACTGTTACCATGAAGTTATCAGCAAGCTCCTTTGTGAACCTTGTAGCTTTTGGCAGAGTGTAAATGAGCACAAGGCCTGTGTTAGCTTTGGCTCTGGATTCTGTTGCAAATGAATGCATTTTTATCAGTCTTGCTTCACATGAAGCACCGTTTCTGGATAAGAAACTGAAAAAGGAAGATGACTGGCATATAGCCCAGGGCACATGATGGCATCCAGCCGGACCGCTGCGATAGCTTTAAAGTGATATCCTTTTATGGTACTGTTAGTTCACTCAGTTCAGGAGAACTTCATTTTTATTTGCTGTTTTAGAGTAGCGCACAGAACCTATGGCCAGCCATACAAAGATATCTGGGCTCAGTTATAAGCCATATATGTAGAACTGAGGACAACATTTGGTTGACGCATCCAGCTGATGGACAACAGATGACAAACAGAAAACAGCCATGATCCAGGTTAGCCATATCAGTAAGATGAACATATTCAATATTTAAACAATCAGTTGTCAAAAGTACTATTAGTAACCACTGCCTTATAAGTAACTGTCAACCAAAAGTAGTCCCAACCAAACTTTTTTTTTTCATAAGCAACTCTTGAACATTTTTTTTCACAGTAGTTAAAACTGAGCATATAAGCATGATGGGATCAGAGTTTGATTCAAATCAAATGGGTGGAAAGATATGACAGAATTTCAATGACATTGAACAAATCCCCAATAAACAGAGCCTCCATAAAACCAAGTTACCAACAGCATGGTTAGGAAATCTCATTTTCCTTCTGGGACAAAATTTCAGTGCCCTCAGGCTCTTTTTCACCTCAGTGCTTCTGACAAGAGTAAAAGCTGTGCAGCACCCTACTTATCTGGTTCTTCATCTCTTGCAATTGCACCATTATCACTCATAAGGAACCCATTAATGTGGAAGAGATTTTGAAACCAAAGTCTCCCTTTTTGGAGCCCTGATCTAGGAATGCTTTAAGGGTATATGCCAACTCAAAAATCAGATTCATTTTGGTTCTGGGAATCAAACCACAGCCTCTGAAAAACAATGGAATTCGTGCCTTGTTCCAATAAGTTAAGCAACAGCCTCCACTTTTTGCTAAAAGAGGCCTAATAAGGTTTGATGTAACGTCAGAAGAGCTAATTCAGATCTGAGAACAATACTTGTTTTGGGAGGTTTTAATCGTAACACAAACAGTTTCTCACTTCATAATTTTCCTTCCTGGGGCCTTCTTTTGGAATATCATGCAGGCAGATGTCATGCTTAACAGGAGACCCCTTGTATTCTGCCAGTTTCCAGCTATGTTTAAGTATTTACTGATTGAGAACATTTTGGTCATTAGGGAAAGAATCTTTTTTTTCTGTGTAGAAAGCCAGATGTGAGCTGCAATACGATTTGCAGAGAGATGAGCTGTCTTATGGCTACCTGGGTAGTGGTATGATTGGATTAGTCATTTCTGCCTTAGTGGAAACAGCATTATCCTCGTTTGAAAGCGTGCATTAGGAGAGGATGAGTTGTATTCTAAAGTGTGCTATGTATGGGGTCGAGCAGCAAGGAAAAACTGTAGCAAGCTCTGCATCTACATGAAAATGACTATGAACAATACAGAGGAGCAGCAAAAGCAATACAAAAAACAATACAAAAGCAGCAGCAAATGTGAAATGGCTGCAAGGGAATGAGTATTTCACAGTGTGATTGAATCCCTATTTTAAGTCAAAGACAACTTACTGCGAGAAAAATAAAAAAGGTTTTCTCTCCTTACTGTGTTTAAGTGTAGACGCAAGCAGAAGTCAGCTATTCTGACCTTTCTAAACTGCAAGGAAACAAAACAAGACTAAACCACTCTTCTTCTGGGATCTTAATTTCCAGTTGCGATAAGGAGTAGTAAGTAGAGGGAGAAGGGGTAGATAATGCCAACTTTTATCATTTTAAAAGAAAGACAGATTTTTAAAAAGTGATAAAAATAGCTAGGTTTCCTGAAAGGAACTTTCACATGTCCTGTTTACACTGTCTGCTGTGGTTGGCTGCCTCCATAGCATAATCCACAGGGCCCGGGGTACATGCTTATGCACAGTGCTGGAAAGAAGAATTCAAGTTGTAAATGAAGTTGTTTTAAGAACAGACTTGTGACTATACTTTAATTGCTAGAGAATCAGCTGGACTTTGC
>JAUBOD010000397.1:2470289-2486757 GCA_032353885.1 Nothura maculosa | reverse complement strand
TTTGTCAGGTTAACTTTTATGTCTTTCTTGGACCCTTAGGAATCCTTCTGTCAGTCCTGGTTTGATATTCTACCACTTGCCCTTTTTCCTTGTGATGTGTCACAGCTTATACTGATCCTTTGTTTCACAGCCTTGTTTTAAATATCTGTTGTTGCTTGTTTTGTTCCCCAGCTTCCCCCAGGCTCTTTCTAACTTTAACGGTTAGGGTTATTTCTCTCACTTCTGGTATCTAACTGTTGTTCCAGTCAGTGCACATGATTTTTCTTGATACTCCTTTGTTGTGGTGTTTCCATGGAAAGAAGTTCACAGTTCTCTCCAGGATTTCTGTCTTTGATCAGTAAAGCACCACTATTTTTCTTAGTCAAGCCTGTGACCCCTGTGCTATAGTGGAGATATTCCATAAAGAAATGTCCTTTTCCTATGGATGCTTTGGAGAAGACTCTATCTTCTTTCTTAGACCAGCTTCTAAGCTTTTGATGACTTTCATAACCTTTTCGTGGATATAAGACTTGTTAAGGAGTGGAGCAGTTCTGCATGGGCCTTAATTTTTGATTGTTGTCTCTAGCTATGTGTAATTCCTTTTCCCGGTCCTTTTCCCTGTCTTTTTTTTTTTTCTTTTTCTTTTTTCTTTCACTTTATTTCTTCCAGAAGGATCTCCTGGCAGTGTTGCTCACTCCAGCATAAATCAAGATGATGGATTCTTTCTGTGTTTCAGGTCTGCTGATATCCATACAAGCTGGCTAATCCATTTTCTTTATTCAGGCTGGTTGTTAGTTTAACCTTTTAATAAATCTTCCAAGACCCATTTGTTTCCCCATTGCCAGCAAAATCATGTCTCATGTTTGGCTGCGTCTTATTTCTTTTTGTCTGTTTTTATGGGGTTGACAACACTTGCCTGATATCTACATGGTTTGTCTTTACTTGGCCTCACTTGAGTCTTTTTCTCTTTTGTTAATCATCTGTCACGCAGGTGATCACAAATCTTTCTCTGTTAGGCCTGGTTTTCTTCTCCTTATTGTGCCCTTATCTTTATGAGCACTGTGTCCTGCTCACTGTCAGTTCCTGAGAGCACCTCTTCTGTGATTGACTTAAACACCACTCTGTATAGACGCAGGTTTTTGTTGTTTTGATTTTTTTTTTTTCTCCCCCACTAAGTTTCTACCGCATTCTGCTGTATCTCAAGCAAGGTGAAGAGGAGAGGAAAGTAGGAGAGGCCGCCATTGCTTTAGCTGGATTGTGTTCTGTTTGCTTGACAACACTTCTGAATCCAAAAAGCATTAAGAATTGACCTGACCTCTAGGTCATGTGTTCTCTAGGTCATTCTTGTTCTAAAAATTCTCTGTAGTTTTCTGCAAGAAGCAACTGCCTAAACAACAGGAGGGAAATTGCAACAGTCTAATGTACAATGAGTGAATTTTCAAAGTGAAGCATGTGTGTTATAGACAACTGAATTTGTGTACTTATGGCCTGTCTTTTATTTCCAACTGAAAAGTAGACGTCAGCTAGCTGCTGATTATGGTTTTTTGCTTTCCATGGTGCGTGATTAGGTAGGTGTGGTGGAAAAGGTGTGTTTGGCTGCCCTTCATTTCCTGCACTTTCAGACTGATGCATTAGGTGGAGCTCTTACTCTGCTTATCCTAGTGATCCAGCCTTCTGCAACCCAAGCAATATTGCTATACATTGTAAAGGTGATATCCTTGTGCAAGTATAAATGAAAAAAAAGCTTTATTTTTCCCCTTCTCTCTTTCCTCCTTACCTGAATTTATAAAGAAAGCTCTTATTGTTCAGCCTGAGAGACTCATGTGACTTAAGAACTAGAGAACTTAAGTTTTTTGAGATTGTTATGCTCACATTTTCTCACTAAAATAATAAGTAGTAGTTGTTTTCTTTAAGATCCTACATCCCAATTGCTTCAGATAATATCCAAAGCTTCCTGCTTTCCTTCCTTTTTGAAATATTGTTGTTTTGATTTTTCTTTAATATGCACATGTGCATACACACACATACATCAACTGGAAACTGGGATTAAAATGTAGCTTGCATGGGCCTTGTCCCACTGAGGGAAAGCGATGCACAGAGCAGCCTGCAGACGTGGTGCTGCTGGGGTAGCACAGGCAAGAGCAGCAGCTGCTGTAGTGACACGTGGCCTGCACACCTTAAAGTTATTCATATCCTTGGAGGGCTATTCGTTAGGTTCCTTTTTAGTGACAACAGTATTTTATATTAAGGCCTTTTATAACTCTTTGGTACAAACATAGCTCCCTTTCTAAAGCTTCTGTTTCCTTGTCTTACTGGGCCTGTGAGTTTCTCCTGGACTCAACCAGTCTTTGAATTATTCCTTTTTATCTTCTTAAATGGCCAATGCTGCTGATTAAGGAGACGAGATACTCCTTTATTCAACACAGGTATTGGGAAATCTGTTCTGCAAGCTCTTTCGCTTGAGAATGTAGACAGTGTTTACTTCTGTTTGTGGTGCCTAGCCCATCTGGCCTGCCTCCTAAACCAACACGTCTAAGCATTGTCAATACACTGGCTTCAAAAGAACCTGTATTTAAAGCAACCTGGTGGGGACAAATGCAGCTTTTCTGTCTCTCTTTGTAAAGAGTTATTTTTTTCCCCATGTGCATTGCATAACCATGGGTCACTGGTACTCTGCATGGACATGTGTGCCTGCGTGGTATTTTTTTTAACTTGTGTGTTAGAAGCCAGTGTGGTTTGTCTGAGTCTGCTTGTTCTGTGCATCTACCTGCATTTTTGTTGCTGTTCTACTCGTACAGAAGCCTTTGAGCTCACTCACCAGTTTTGTCAGGGTGGAGGTGGTTTCTGGGATGCAGTATTTCAAGGAGAATGAGTAACATTCCCCATGTCCTGTATGTAGGGAATGTCCAAACTGAGAGCAGCACAGTAGCTGGTAAGACATCAGAAAACCTGCTGGGGGAGAATGCTGTTTTGAATACCTCAGCAACAGAAAAGCTTTGGTCAGAGCTTACAATTTATTAGAAACGAGGTAACTTGAGTCACCAGATGCCTCTGTAGAAGTCCAACTTCACTGATAGCTCTGCCTGTGAAAGTACTCATTTCTGGAAAAATTGTTGGAGGAAAAATACCTTTTGACTGCAGGTTTACAATGCACAGGTTGTTTTAGTGCCTAAGCTGAGCAGTGGACTCCTGTTTCTTCACTGTTGTTTCTCTGCTTGGACTGTTTTATACAGAAACCCTGTGATATTTGTGCAATATTAGTGGTAAGCATGGAAGTAATTTGTAATGAATCCAGTTAGGCATATGCGGTGTATACATCTGTTTTGTTGTGTTTGTCGTGGTAGGAAATGACATGTTCTTAAACTCTTCCGTCTGTAAAGAGGAAGATTTTTGGTTTGTTACTTGTATATTTTAGATGACAGATTCTAAGGGACTATGTGACATTGTTATATTCTTAAATAAAGCACATACCCACTGATGGCAGCTTTGCAATCTGTAGCATTTTGATATTGATATTTTTGGAGTTTGCTAGCTGCAGCTCGTAACTGTACCTCAGCCATTTAGCTCCTGGAGCCATCTTTTCCACCCGTAGGTTCAGATGATTCCCTGGAAGGTCTGGGATTTATCAGATTTTTCTAATGGCAGACCTCATAAGTCAGATTGAAAGCTCTCAAATAGCACATGAGTCAAACCATCAACAGCTTGAAAATGTCACAAGCAGGACAGCTGGTCTTGCTAAAGGAAGGGGCGCCAGCTCTGGGACAAGTGGCATTTTAAAGCAAACAGAAAAGGTCATATTTAATAAATAAAAAATAAGTTTAAGAGAAAAATTCTCCAAGGGAATTATGAATTAAAAATATGTGATGTTTTACTGTTTTCTTAGCTGATGTTCAAATGGAATACTAATAGCTTTTATACATCTCATCTAACTGAAAATCTGGTTGGATGTGCTTATTTATCTTCCATAGCATAAAGGAACAGAAATAAAGCATTTCATCCGATAAATATGGCTGCTGACTCTCCGCCAGGCTGTTCAGTGTGTGCCCTTGCAGAATCAGGGCAGTTGTGCCTTTAGCTTCCTTGCTTCTGCTCACATTACTGCCACTACATAGGCTAAATACGACATTTAACTGGGTTAGGCTCTGCTTTTACTGAAATGTCTGGGTGTCCTGCAGTTTGCAAGCTAGACTAGCTATCAGAGAGGGCAGATAATGCCAGAGCCTCTTATTATCCTGTGCATTATGAAAGCTGATATCCACATTCACTAGTGGCAAGAGATAAAAACAGCAAACAGATCAAACAGTCCCCAGCTAAGAAGTGACCTTAACAGCACATTGGCAGCCATCGTTGAGGACTTGGAAACCCACATGGATTAGTTCTGGAGCCCTTTGTATCTCAGGTTTCTGAACTGTAGGTTGATCTGAAAACCATTCTGAAAATTTCACACTTCTGCAAGCATAGATGAATTGATGGCCTTAATTTACCCAGAAAAGTATCACTTGAATAAAAAAGAAAAAAAAGTGTAATTCTTTCAACCATAAAATAAAATTTAAATAGAATATGAATTTTATTATTGGAGGGTGGGAGGGAGTGAGCAGTGCAGCTTCGTTCATTCAAGAAATAGTTTTAACTTGCACAGGTATGTTATTGCCAGATTATTGTATAAAAATAAATTTATTTGGAAAGAATAAAAGCCAAGCATCTAGAAATACTCTATGCATTTAGATGTCAGTTTTCATTTCTCATTTTATTATTGCTCTCTTACAAAACAGTAGTCTTAAAATTAGGTTTTCCCTGTCATTTTTATTAGTAACTCAGGTGAGGGGAAAAAAGTAACAAAAAGATTGAATTGGCAAAGGAGGGATATTGCTTTTGTGAATGCATGCCAGAATTAGTTAATTAATGTGTGTATTTATTTATTTATTTTCTTTCTCCTGCCCATGTAGTTGCAGCTCTATTCAGAAGCCAGTGTGGCTCTCTTGCAGCTGAATAACCCTAAGGGGTTCCAAGAACTGAGCAAGCAAGCAAAGAAGAACATGACTATAGATGGAAAAGAATTGATGCTTAATCCTGCTTATTTACTCTGGGACCTTAGCTCTGTCAGTCAGGTAGGTATATTTGGTTAATGTGTGTAAATATTACAGTATGTAACTTTTCCAAGTAGAAACTAAGTAATGGCAAGGAGCACACAATTCTCCAAAAGCTTGGAAAGTTGAGAATTCAGTATTTGTTATGTTGTAAGAGAAGGATTGCAAGAACAGACTCACATACTGAAATCAAGGAAGAAAGACCACAAAGGCAGCATTTAATTGAAATTTACTTGATCTTTGCTGTAAAAGAAACTTGCGCTTCTGCATGTGTTCTGATAAAATTGTATGCAGTCAGTTCCTGAAAGTCTTCGCTGATATCTGTTATCAGATAAGTGCGTTTCTTGTGTGGGGCAGGAGAGGCTTTTGTTATCAAACATCACACCGTTTCCTCCCTGATTTAGTTATTTGGCATTTTGTGCTTTGCAGCATCATGTATGCCAAGAAAATTGCTTTTCTTCCAGAATTTTAAATAACAGAAATATAGATGTCTAAGGAAAGTTTTACATTAAATAACTGATTTATCAAAAGGAAATAAAAATGTCCTTTTAAAGATAAGATGACTTTTTTTTTGCTGCTGGAATTTTATTTTATATTAAACATCAAATAGCATGGACAAAGTAAACGTGCTTTATGATAAAGCTTCTTGTGTCTGTTTCTATACTGTTAATTTGCTTTTAGGGAACTTTTCTCTTTAACACAAACTCTGAACTCAGACTTTATACTTCATCATGTTAAAATAATTCCTTCTTTCACAAATGGGTACCTAAGCAGTGCATGATGATATTGCTATAAGTTAAGATATTAAGCTGTTATGCCACTGAGAATAAGTAAATTGTGCTATTGTACATATTGGAGAAGAAGGAGGCTTATATATAAGGGATGGAATTTGTGGTGAAAGTGGTAGTCATTACAAATTCAAGTTTTCCTTGTTTTTCCTTGTTTAATTGGGCATATTGCTTTAGGTGGCCACAACTGTTAGTTTTAGAAAAGGTCATTAAATTCTCAAAAATAGAATGGCAATGTATGTTATACTGTACGTTACACAGACACATATATATGCATCTGTGTGTGTGTGTGTCTGTGTGTGTGTGTGTATATATATATATATATCTTATAGTGTGGTCAGCAGATGTAATGATACCTTGTGGTCAGCTGCTGATGTCAGAAGAATATATGGTTGATCTTGATAGATCAGTAGACTGTGGTCCTTTAGAAGAGTAATGGCATTTATTCAGTATATCTTATTTTGAGTATCTTAAGCCTGGATGTACTCATGCACCATTATGTTGAAGTGTACTGCATGTTATGCTGCTGAGTCAGAACTTAGATTAAATTGCACATATATATATGTATTCAAGAGGCTTTTTCCTTTTCCTAGTCTAAACAGGATGAAGATATTTCTGCGAGCCGTTTTGAAGACAATGAAGAGCTGAGATATTCCCTGCGCTCAATAGAGAGGCATGCCCCCTGGGTGCGACATATTTTCATCGTCACTAATGGGCAGATTCCTTCCTGGCTTAACCTGGATAATCCTCGGATAACTATAGTGACGCACCAGGTAAAAAACAAAACCACACAAAACAAGCAAACAAACAAAACGTCAGGAAAATGCCTTTGTTAAAAGTTACATCTGTGTTTTTGGCTGGTAGAGAATAATGCAATTAAAGGCTGCTTTTATGAGAAAGGTACAAGTGACCACCTCTTTCCCCTTCACATCCATGGTTTATTACACCCCAGTATATTCCTGTATTTCAGTTTGGCTAACAAGGTAGCTGAATATAAATCAAACTGTCGCTTAGTCCATTTTTCCAGATACTCAAGCTTCAGCTAACATGTACCCGTGTCTGATTTCCTTATAAAATCTATTTATAAAAAATCTGGAGGGAAGAAAATGCCATCTGAATCTCAGTCTGTAAACACTGTCTCAGGATGAGGAATAACGTAATAAACTTGTGTTGAGACAGGCTGGACTGTAGTTACTGAAACTAATATGTTGGCTGTGAGAAAAGTAGTTATGCATTCTAAAATGTTATTTAAACAGGGGGGAAAAAGGATGCCTGAATAGGTGAAGCAGCAAAAATACCCCAGTGGCGTCTTATTACAAATTCAGGAGTAATTTTGGTATCTTGAAATGCTAGAACCGAAGAGGTAACAAGACACTAATTCAGCTTCTCTTGCTGCCTGCTTGTTGAGTTATTTGTAAGAGATGGAGGAATCCGGACTCCTCGGATTTTGGAACAGGCTTGAAGTCTGGAGCAGTCTGAACTGCACAAGATGAATAAATATGTGCTCATTGGGCCTGATCCAGCACCTAGTGAAATAAATAGGAGTTTGTGTCTAGCCTTCATTCACATGCAGCTTTTTTAGTTAACTAGCGCACTTGAAAGTGATTGTACATAGGAAAAGGAGATAAAGTTGTTTCTTTTTTGCTAATCACTTTCTGATGTACTGGGCCTCTGATAGGTCTATTTTGTTTTATCTTACCTTCTGAAACTGTTTGGGATTGTTGGGTTTCTTATCTTTTTTTTTTCTTTCTCTTTTTTGTAGGAAATATTTCAGAATGTGAGTCACTTGCCTACGTTCAGTTCACCAGCTATCGAAAGTCATATTCATCGTATCAGCGGCCTCTCTCAGAAGTTTATTTACCTCAACGATGATGTTATGTTTGGAAAGGATGTTTGGCCTGATGATTTTTACAGTCACTCGAAAGGCCAAAAGGTAAGCCGTAATGAAAGGATGAATGTTTCCATGCTAATACCATGTAAAGCAAAGAAATAATACTACGAAGGGGAGTTTGGATATAAGAAACTTCTGCTTTTCCGCTTTTCCTCCTGTTCTCCTCTGGGGATCATTGTCCTTAGCTAAAGGTTTGTTAGCAAGATAAAAAGGAGAGAAAGCTTGATTCTTGTGTTATTTTTTTTCAGGGAGGAGATTTGTGCTCTGTTCACGCTTGGGTTCAGGTTTACCTTTATCAGTGTTTGCTGCTGTGTTTCAGAGGGTGTATCCGTTCCTCTGCCAGGCTTTCTGCTTCCCTTTTTCATCAGTGTAGTTCCCTAATTCTCCCGCTTCCTGTGTGCGCCCGGCTAAGGCCGCCCTGGTGTTTGGCAGCTGCCAGGCTTCCCCCCTCTTGAATTCCTGCTGCTCCGTGGGAAACACTCTGTTCGAAAGGCAGCAGAAGTAATTGCTCCATGGGAATGCTGAAGTCGGGTGGCTTTCAAACTGGTCTAATATTTAAGTTCACCATTATCCTTCTCTGTTCCAGACCCCAGAATAGCTTTGCTGACTGTATATAATTATTTACTACAAGTGTTTCTACATATTTAGTAACAACTGTGGTTAAACAAAGCAGGCAGAGGAAGCATTAGTGATAACCTTGCTGAAAGATTGTTGCCAGCCAAGTTTTCTTTCTTGAGCTTAATTGACAAGAGCCATGGAGGAAAACCTTTAAAATTCTGTATTTTTTTGCATTACAGAAATATGTAATGTGACCTAGAAGTTACTAGAGGTTATTCAGTTAAACACATCATGTAGGTAGATGTGGCATATCAGCAATCTCATACTTTTTCGTATGCCAAGGCATGCTCTTACCGTGACAATTTTGCAGCCTAATAGGAAATAAATATGCAAGGAGGGAAAACAAATTTGCTATGGTCATTCCAGGGGTAAACCATGGCTAGAATGTGGGTTTGAGTCTTCTGGTTTAGTATCCCTTGTATCAAACTATATGTATTCGTATCAAACTGCAGATGTATTTCCATCTGCACAGATAACAGTAGTAGGAGTCTTACAATAACAAAACACCACAGAGTTTTAAATGAATGTTTTTATTCCTGTTCTGGACAGGTAGAAAGGACAATTGCAAACAACAGCGTCCATCTAAACCTTGCTGTTTCTAATATTCTCCCATTATGTCTCCATCTGCAGAGTAATAGGAGTTGTACAAAGCTAGTTTAAGGTACTGTAAAATTATTACCTTTAGTATGTGAGGGCATTTGGAGACTTACAGAAGATTTTAAAAAATTAAGAAAATAGTCAAGTATTCGCCAAATCCTGCACTTCGTATATTTTTATTATTCTTCAATTATTCTTCTTTCTCTTCTTATAATGACATGAGTGTAGGTGAAATGTTGTTCCTGATAACCTAATCAGTAAGTGCTTCATTTGGAACTATGCTGCTAAAATCCTGAAACAATATCTGATGGGAAAGTGTGTAGTTTTAAATGCCTGACAAGTTGAAAATACACACCGACATACACACATCTGATTTTTATACTGGCAGTGCTTAGAATTATTTAAATCATAGATGATCAGGGGTCATTTTCAACATATGTTATCTCATGACTGGTTACTAATGCAGAAACATGCGAGTCAGGAGAACAAGTGAATTGCAAAGCTATTTTGGATACTAAGTTCCTCCTTTATAAAACCTTAATATTCATTTGAATGTGGTTTGCAGAAATGAGTCATGGGGATGGGGATTTGGGAAGTCCTACTTTCTGTTTCTAGCCATTCTGTTTCTAGCCATTCATTGAACTTCTGAGCCTTGATTTCCTTTGCCTGAAAGGATAGTATTTACTTCAGGTGATAGGATTTAAATGCTCTTTGTGAAGTTTTGTGAACATGTAAAACAATTTGCTCAGGAAGGGAATTTTTTAAAGTTACTGTAGTCCAAAACTTAGCTCAGTTCAGTTTAATTTACCTGCCCTTGTCTGAAACTATGATGTTGTTCCAGGTTTACTTGACTTGGCCTGTGCCAAACTGTGCTGAGGGTTGTCCTGGCTCCTGGATTAAAGATGGTTACTGTGATAAAGCCTGTAACAACTCAGCTTGTGACTGGGATGGAGGTGACTGCATTGGTAAGATGACAATGTTAAATTTAGAAACAATGAAGTGACCTGTTTTTCTGTGGATGTAATGGTAGCACTTTGAGAAGTGTTACAGGTTTGATGTCTCCCTTCACATGCCCTCCATTAATTTGCTCACAAGGTTTTACAAATATGAATTCTCAGTTGAAGATTGATTTTTGTGGTTAAATATCTGGCCAGGGCAGCTGCTAGGAACAGGGTTTTTTGGTAAGATTTTGTGGTATTACTTAACTTTCAGTGTTCTGAATGTTTCTTCCTTCATGGAGGAAGCAGTCTCAGCTTGCTTAACTCATGGCTCACATGCAGAGTTTTTAAAACTATAGTCAGGTGGATCTGTTCATCAATTCCTTGGATATCTGTTATATCTGTACCTTGGAAAAAAAGGAATTTGCTTTAATGGAAATGTGAGGTGGGAACAAATATGCTCCCACCAAGCAGAAAAGGCCTGCACAGTTGGACGTGCTTCATTTCCTGGCAGGGGTGATCTTTTTTGGACTTGTATCCATAAATGGACAGGAAGGATTTTAAGAGTGTAAAAATGAATAGATTGTGTTAAGTAATATCTGATATATGATTCTTCAGTCTCAACAGTGTTAGTTTAACATCATTCAGGCCTGGAAAGCATCTAGGTAGAAACATACTGAATGAAAGGCTATTTCCTTATGCATACAGAACAGTGTAGGGATGAGAGGAAAAAAATGCATTGCTACTTGGACTTGTGCACATTGAGGATTTTACCATTTCTCTAAAGATTATCTGCATTATGTTTTTCTCACCTTCTGGAGTATTCAGTTGCCTTGCCTAATCCTTGCCTTGTTATTGCTGATGATGCCTTTGCACACTTCCTGAAGTGGGAAGGGACTGAAGCTACGGTTTCCATGAAAATAAAGACGCGAATAGATATAAATGAGAGGAAAATTTTACCCATAGTGTCAGATACTGATGGCAAGTGGTACCAGGAGCCTAGCTGGTCTCCTTAGTGGAAAGTTGTCATTATGAAGGCAACCAGAGGCACCAGTAATGAAAAAAGCAGTTCTTGTCCCTTCTGCATTGTCTGGCTACATTCCTATTTCTGTCCCTTCACTTGCATTAGTATTTTGTTTTTAAGAAGAATGGAAGGAAGGAAGGAGATGGGTTAATTTTTAGCTGGATGAGATGCTAATACTAGCAGCAGATGCTAATGCCAGCACATGGTTGTGGTGTGCAGGGAAGTCAACGCACCCTTTGACGACAGAACAGTGTTAGATCGGCCTGTGCTGAAGTTACGCCTCAAGTTCCTACATGGATTTTTCAGGAAAGTAGTTAGGACAAGGGAGTGCTACACAGCTTGAGGAAGCGGCACATCCTGGTACAGGGCTGTGTACAGTCCAAAATGCAAGCCAGAGAAGAGTGAACCTTGGTGTCTGTTGCCTCTTCAAAGTTGAGACAAAATGTGGTGTTAACTTTTGCTGCATGTTTAAGTTCAACCCCAGATACATATATATATATTAATAATATAGATTTTTGCCCGCTATAGATTTTACACTAGCACACAGAGGGGTAATTAGCAATCACTGTGTTGTACATAAATAACATTCAACTGACTTTTCAGGCTAGCTTAACAGTATGCTTTAAAATAGCACCACAGTGTGCTCCAGGAATAAGGATTTCAAAGGCCTGTTTTGTTGTGGTTGTTTTTGTCTGTCACTCTAGGTAACAGTGGAAGCAGTCGCTATGTTGCAGGAGGTGGTGTGGTCGGAGGCTTAGGGAATGGACTCCCATGGCAGTTTGGTGGCGGAATAAATGGTGTTTCTTACTGTAACCAAGGCTGTGCTAATTCCTGGCTGGCAGACAAGTTCTGTGATCAGGCCTGCAATGTCCTCGCCTGCGGATTTGATGCTGGTGACTGTGGGCAAGGTATGTAAAATACATCACTTACAAACTGTTTGTAAGGATTCTCTTGAGCAGATCTGCCTTTCAGGTTTATCATTTTCTCTGAGTGTGCTCAGATGCCCTACAGAGTTGTGGGAAAAGAGCTGGAGAAAAAGTCAGCAAGACTTCTTACATCTATCAACCCAAACCTGAATTTAATGCTGCTTTATTTGCTGAAGCAGTTATTGGCCAAGCATAGGCAGAATATTTGATACTGTCCAGACTAGCAGACACTGAATTCCTTGGGCCAAGAGGGAATTGCATTTCAGGTCTTGAGAGAGTCTTATGTAAGAACAGCCAGGTGGTCTGCTGGTGCTCATTGTAGCTGAGAAACAAGAGCTCGAGGTCAGATTCGAGCCATGCTCTGGACTGCAGACTCTGGCTGCTCTCAGTCACCTGCGAGTACTGCCAAGAAGTGAGCATTACCTGGAGATGTCTTCTCCTTGGGCACCACTGGCTGCAGAGCTTTCGTCCATTAATTGCACCTACCCATGGGCAGTTGGGTTCAGGATGGACCTCTGAATCTCAGTGTGTCTGAAAACTGAAAATCATTAAACACATTTCTCTGTGATTGAATGCACTGGGAAGTCTCTTAATACTAAAATACAGGCTATTTGGGCATGGGAAGGTACAGATTTACAAATACAATGGTACAGAAAGCATGGAAAGTAAGGAGTCGGATGCAGAGTGTGATCTAAGAGAACTTCAGGTAGGGCAAGGAAATCTTGGAGATATTAGAGTACAGATGGAGCTGTGCGAAACTGAAGCTTGAAATGAAAGCCTAGCATGAGTGATTAAAGTGATTGTGTTTTGGCATAGACAAAGGAGCAGGTATGCAAGAGCTCAGCCTATATAGAAGAGTAAAGGCTTCCCTGTAAGCCAAGAAAGGAGTTTTCTATGGACAGTGAGGTTTTGTTTGTGTGAGAGCTGAAAAAATCATTTATTTCAACCTTAATGGTTTTGAAAGTCTCAAACCAAGACACATTACTGTAGTAAGGTCCCACTTTTGTGTCACAAAAGTGACACAATCTACTAAAATGAGGCAAAAATTCATACCAGTGTGTAACTTCTAATCTGTACTTAATTTTAGGGAAAAAAGTGTGGTAGAGTCTCTATAGATAGAGACTGAAAGTCTCCTCACTGATGATGGCCTTTAGAACTGCCACTGGAATGACTGGCAGATTTGTAAGGAATTACTAGAACATAGTCACATTTATTAAAGATAGGTGAGGAAACATAAAAGAGGTCACCTTGAGCATTTTATATAGGCGTCTCGCTGTGAATTTTGCTGGGCGTGTTAGAATCAAAAAATAAAAGAAAATTAAAAAATTCCAAATGAGAAGTGTCAAGCTTCAAAATGACACAATTTTATTTATTTTTGCAGATCACTTTGAAGAGATGTACAAGGTGACGCTTCACCTCAATCAGACTTACTATGTGATTCCAAAAGGGGAATGCCTGCCCTATTTCAGCTTTAGCGAAATAGCCAAGAAAGGAATTGAGGGATCCTATAGTGATAATCCAATTATCCGACACGCTTCTGTAGCTAACAAATGGAAGACTATTCACCTCATAATGCACAGTGGCATGAATGCAACTGTGATCTATTTTAATCTTACATTTCTAAATAAAAACGATGAGGAGTTTAAAATGCAGGTAGCTGTTGAAGCTGATACTAGAGAGGAGCCAAAACCAAACACAACCTCTACACAAAAAGCCAGCGCAGATTATAGAACTCCAACTTCAATGCCAGAAGCTGAAATGATATTTGAGGATATTCCTGAAGAAAAGCGCTTTCCAAGAATCAGGAAACACTTGAACAACATGACAGAGAATCTCCAGGAAGTGGTGATAATGCCTTCAGTTAATGTGTCTCTGCTTCCCAAAGATGTTCAGCAGGCTCTGCAGAACCTGGAATTAAAACTGGTAAATGGAGATATCACTCAGAAAGGATTTAATGTATCCAAGGCTGCTCTCTTGAGACCTTTTCAGTTCTTGGCTACAGTAAAGAGCAACGCAGGCCTGGAAAAGAGAGGTGTGGGTTATACTTCGGAAGATCAGAAGAACCATACGAGTATGGATAAGCCTCATGAAGATTTGAATGATGACAAAATAGAAACAGCAACAAAAGCAACTGAATTACTTTCTTCGAGGCTGACAGGAACAAAAGGGAATGTTGTGACAACGGACACAAACAAACTTGCTTCTAAAATAAGCCCTAAATCCCGACTTCCAGCCCACAGCATGGGAAATACAAGTGAATCTCAAGAGAAAACATTGAATGCACTCATATTAAAGGGAACCCAGAAACCAAAAAATATTGGGAATGTAGAGATTAGAGGAAACATAGAGGGAATGGAAGGAGAAAAAGGACCTGTACAGCTGGATAGGAATATAAGGGAGGGGCTACTGGGAAGAAAATTACAGTATTATGCTGGAAGTGACCAAGGCTTTTTGCCATGGGAGAAAAAGAAGTATTTCCAAGACCTTCTTGATGTGAGTATCTTAACTTCACTGCTTAAGTAGAATAGTTGCTAGGATTTCATTAAATGATGGGGAAAAAAAAGGCAATGTGGATTTTTTTTGTTTTTTTTTTTGCTGCTGTTGCTGCTGTTTTTTGAAATGTGGCTTGCTCTTGTGGCAAATTCTGAGATTTTGGGAATTTCTTTCAGTTTACTTACAAAACTTTATTTGATGGTCTGGACATCTCTTAGCTAGGCAGTGAAAACCAAATAGCCATTTCCTTTCTCTTTCTACTAGATTTTTAGTCAGATTGACTCTGTATTTATGTGTGTTGGTATAGGGCCAAAATCCTCAAATGCCAAAAGCACAATGCCACATCCTCAAATATCATTCGGATGTAATTGCATCTGAATGTACTGCAAAAGAAAGACAGAAAGTTTTCTTTTATTTATTTCCTTTATAAAATTTTGATCCATTTTATTAGCCCAAAGAGGAAACTAACCAACCATAAACTCTTAAAACCTATGTATAATGGGGATTATTTGGGCCTAAAAACTAAAATGGAAGTTCTGTCAGCAACACTGTCTAGACCATGGCAAGAAAACATGCAAGGACTTAGGAAGAGGAGATACTCTTTTAATAACAGCTGATCTCCCCTCCTTCAAATACCAGAAGTGCTTCATTTTTTAAAGATCACCTGTTTCTGTTTGTCTGGGATTAGGTTTTTGCACGAGGAATCTTTCATATTTGTGGGATTTCAGTATATCTAATATGGATGAGTAATCAGCAAAGAAGGCAAATACTATAAATGTGTAGGATGACTAAAAGTGGCTGTGGTGTTTGTGCCTGTGGTTTCGGAGGAAAAACATTAAGAAAGATTTCTATAGATCAGAGTGTAACAGTTTTGAGAGGAAAAGATATCTTTTTTTCTCTTTTTGAAGTGAGAACTAAGGAATTTGAGGGAAAAAAAATGAAGACAGAAATATTCAGCTACTGGAAAGAGCTGGCACCTAGCCAAGATGTCAGTTTTCCTGTTTCTTTCATTCTTTTCATCTTTCCGGTAACATAACTTCAATGTATGCCGTCCTGTTGCTTAGGAGGAAGAATTGTTACTCAAAGAGATGTCCTACTTCACTGATGGTAAACATTTTGGAAGGCAGCTGAAAGACACGTTTGCTGATTCCCTCCGATATGTCAATAAGCTTTTAAACAGCAAGTTTGGATTTACATCCCGGAAAGTCCCTGCTCATATGCCTCACATGATTGACCGCACTGTTATGCAAGAGCTGCAGGATATGTGAGTATGCCTTTGTTTGAAATAATGCAAATCTGTAGGTGATGCAATTCCATCTTTCTGTTACGGCTTTGTTATAGCTGCTCAGTGTGTTGATGGCTACTCATTTAAATTATATTTTGAAAATAGAAATGAAGAATTTCTCACAGCATGAAGTTTTCATACATGATAGAATTTACTGTAACGTAAGGAAAATTTAACAAACTGAGACACTAAATTAATTTTTTTGTTGCTGTAGGTTTCCTGAGGAATTTGACAAGACATCATTTCACAAAGTGCGACATTCAGAGGATATGCAGTTCGCTTTTTCATACTTCTACTACCTTATGAGTGCAGTCCAGCCACTGAATGTTTCTCAAATCTTTGATGAGGTTGATACAGACCAGTCAGGAATATTGTCTGACAGAGAGATTCGCACATTGGCCACGAGAATCCATGAGCTACCGTTAAGTTTGCAGGTACTCTTTCTTTAGCAATGATTTTAGGGTTACTTTAGTTGTAAAATCCTAAATAGATGGGATAAGAGGAGTCAAATCCTTATTCTTCCCTGCTTTGGCATCTGCCTTTTCTTAAACTTAAGAATATGAAATTAATGTGTTCTGTTTTTTCGCTTGTTGTACTGAATCAACGATTAAGAGTTTCGACATCATCATCAGAAGAGGTTGTTGGCTTCAGAGCTCAAGAAAGAGGCTTGCTTTTGCTAGAAAAGATCTTTACTGTAACATAAACAGTAGAAAAAGCCTCTAACAAGAGTATGGGTCATCACGCATAGTAAAAACAGTCCTTGTCATGAGCAGCTTGTAGTCCAGATAGAGAAGTGAGACACAGGGTAGAAAGAAAGTTAATGTTCTAGAAGATACTGTGAC
>JAUBOD010000397.1:2430513-2443679 GCA_032353885.1 Nothura maculosa | reverse complement strand
GGATAATTTTAAACAAATTTAGAAACTTGGTGCTGTGTAATTATCCAATCAAAATTAGAAAATTAAGTTCATACTAAGTGCAATCAAACCTTTCCATTAATAGCATATCATGTAACAGCATGAGCCATGAACAGCAAGTTGGGACAGAAAGGATTATTAAGCCACATTAAGATGAAGATGATATGACAGATAATATTTTGAAGATGGAGTCAGTGGATAGCCAAGCATCAGTCCTCCATCTCCTATGGCATATAACTGATACGTTTCCATAAAAATCTTAGCACACACAGGTGGCCTTGCACACCCTCTGAAGTCTAGGGTCTGGACTTTTTTGCTTTTGCACTCAGACATGATAATCTCACTCTGTCTCAATGACTTTGATTACTGAAATGTTTTAGTGCAGGAAGACCCAAATACGTAGATACTTCTACTCTGGACAAAGAATTGACACTTTCAGTGAAGCACAGAAAAGTACAACATCTAAGGTACTGTTTACACTACTGGAGATTCTGCAGCAGGTCTCTGTACTGAAGTTGTGATCCAGCCATGAAATTCAAAATATAGTATTTCCTTAAACAGAAAGATTTGCTCTTTTAACATATTACAACCACTGTTACACAAAATGTTGTCACAACAAACTTTGCACAGGAAACTAGTTTTAAAGATAGTCAGGAAGCAACTCTTTGTTATCTAATTTGATGCCCACATTTAATGAGGGCATCATTTTTGTCTTTCACCTGAAAAACTGATAAAAATATGCTACATTTTATCACCTGCTTCTAACTTAGACTTAGAAAAGCCAATATTTAAGCAGCAACTAGACAGTATGACTTGTTGCTCTTTATCACTCAAAGCCACTGGAATGGGAAGTTCTCTCTCCTGCTTTTCTCCTCACTCACCATCACCTAATACCAGTAGTGCAGGGTTATCCAACTCAGCTTACTAGCTTAGTTTAAACTTTTATTTCCTATTTAATGAGTTGAGTCCAAGTCAAATAAGAGTCCATGCACACAGAAGAGGGGACCATGCTGCTGGGAATGGGCTTCCCCTCCCTACCATTTTACAGTAGCTCAATAAACATGTATGTGCAAACATGTACCAAAATTCAGAATTTCAGCTTTCCACAGAGCCTCAGACAGCTGGTGGCACCAAAGTCCATCTTTTGTACTCTTTACTAATCCAGCATAAGTCAACAGGACCCAACTGTTCCAGTCCTTGCTAGGACTCTCACTCATCATTTGGTTTCTAGAAGTCAGAGGTGCTGGTTGATAGACACCCATCATTGAAATCTTTAATCCAAGCTAGACATCCATACATTACAGCAGTAAACTACTGACTTCACTTAGACTCTCCTCTCTATGCTTAGTAAAAAGGAATAGCTTAGAACACATTCCTGAAGTTAACAAAGAAAAAAAAAAAGCTCAGAAGTGCAAGTCTTGAAAAAAGACCTGTTTTGTTGTTGAAACAACCTGAAAAGTTGTGTCTATTTAATTTCTAAAGGCAAGCATGGAACACGTGGAATATATTTATTCCCTAGAAAGTCACAGAGCTCTCCCCATCATCTGGCTGAGAGATTTACAATTGTAAATCGGAGTCATAATCAACCAGCTATTCTTTCTGTTTTCAGAAATCATTCCTGAAGTGCAGCTTGTTGTTTAAATGCAGTACAAGACCATGGCCAGGCACCACCAGAGCTGTGGGAGGGTTCAGGATTCCCCATCCTATTCCACACAAATGTCAAGGCCTCCTCCTACCACAGTTTGGGAAGAGCAGACTAAATTTCTAGCGAGTCATGAACGGCATCACAGGAATCAATAAAACTATCCCCTAACATATAAGGATATCACAGGTAACATGAGCTAGATTAAATAATAATAAATAATAAAAACAAACCTGCAGGAGTACAGGAATTGAACATGTGTTAGGCACAGCTTTGTGCAATTCCTTGCCAAAGGATATGATAGATAAAAAGTTTGTTCAAAGAAAGGCTGGACATGATAATGGAAGAGAAATTCATTATCAGGTGAATTTCCCTTGAAAATGTATGTGGTTCGGATTCTCCTTGCCTGAAACTGGTGGCTGGGAGACTGTGAAGGGAGATAGAGTAGATGCTTGCCCTGTTGTTACTCCTACACAGGGCACTTGTTTACAGTCCCTGAGGGCAAGAGCTCCAGTCCAAACCTGCATGCTGCAAGTGATTCTGCAGACAAAAAAAAAGTCATAAAATGTGCAAATTAAGCATATGTAGCTAAAATCAGCTGTAAAAGCACAAGTCCTCTAGCCAGTAAAATGCAGAGTCTTTACTAAGATAGGACAGAAGTCTGCTAGGGGCGGGGAAAGAAGGGGTGGAGGAGGAGAAAGCAGGAAAAAACAGGAAGAAAGGAAACTGAAACAGTCTCCAAGATTAAGTCACGTATAGTTCTAAAGATACCTACTTACTTTCCAAACCTTAACATGCCTGAGACATATGTCTGCCAGTGAGCAGAATAGAACATGAACAGTCCCACAAAACAACAGAAAAACAACCAGTCAGGATTTGTTCCTAGTCGGATTGCTATGCAGGATCCCAGGACAACAAAAACTGAAAAGTAAAAATGAACATGTTAGTCAAAAAGTCTCTGCTTGCAGCTAAAAGAAATAAAATTACAAGGCATTGTCAATCAGTGTAACAAAGTAATTACATTCCTAAAGTTTTATTCAGTAGCTAACACCAGGGACAGTGCTGGCAGGAGACACCAAACACTAGACTCCTTCCAAGTGAGGGCTCCAGCTTCAAGTCCTTCCCTCTTCCCCTGGGACCACCTGCTCTTTGCTGCCTGGGGCCCCAGCTGGGCTCTCCTAGGTGCTGCTGGCTAGCACTGCTCCAGGAATGGCAGATACAAAGGACACTGCCACTCCCAGGACAAACGTAGCCATTAAACTATAATAGAAGCACAAGTATTGCTACTGGGACAGCAGCTGAGCACTGGAAAGTAAAACTGATGGAGGCCCGCTTTTTAGGAGCTCCAAATATATAAATATGAATATTTAATCATTTTCTTAAGGAACATAAATAAACTCTCCTTCTAATGCCCTACCCTATTAACAAGCTGCTTTTCTTTGTCACCTGGCTTCTAAGGCGAACTCTTAACATCATGCAGGAAGAGCATTTTAGGTACTGGAATTCTTTGCTAGCATTGTCTGTGCCCTGTTGCAGTACACATGCCACGGAGGCTCATAGCCTGCCTATAGATTCCAGGTCTTTTCTGTTTGCAGTTGAACTCACTTAGAGAACTTTGTATTTCTTCACCTACAAGTAAAAGCAAAGTGCACATGACCCAGCACCTGCCAAAGCTACTGTTTAAATAGTTGAACACTGGTCACAAATGAAGGTTGGGGCAGGCCAGGCTGCAGTGACCAGGAGACAGTGGAGCTACCCTAACAAGGCAACGGGAACAAGGCAACGTTTCCAGAGGACCCTTCCAACCTCAACTGATTCAGTAACTCCTCTTGACAACACGCAACTTCTCTTAAAGCTAGGATGGATAACAGCAAGTTAAGGCTACCTGTGGAAATAGAGTCGCAGCCATGATCAAAGAGCTCTCCTAGGGGAGAGCTACTGTTTGTTCTTCTGGCTTGCTTCCCATCAATGGCATCCAGAGACTGGTAGATAAAAAGTCCTAATGCACCCAGGATGTATGCCCAAAAAGGTGCCTGAAAGAGAGTCATACACAGTGTCATTAGGCAGTTCACTTCTTATCCAACAGCCTATTTCATTAAAGGTAAAATATACCATGGAATATTACTGCATTGTGCTATGTGGCACACAGTTCATGGACAAAACAAGTTTTCTATGCTATTCTCTACAACAGTAGTATCTTATATAATGAATTACTCTAGATACACCTAGATACTCTAGTGTGTAATGTAGATACTCTAGATGCAATTTGATTTACCATACCTCACTCATTCTCGAGTCAACTGAGTTATTTTTCCATCTTAACACTGAAGTAACTCTAGTTATCTGCATTCCTCATGCTGACAAATATTACAATATTAATCTTTAACAAAAAAGAAAATGCTAATAAAGCACTGATTAAGAATTAGACAGTTTTCTAAGGTTTATAATATATAGACATAAAAATCTATCATATTTTATTAAATTAATACTTTAGCTCTGAGGTAAGGAGATTTTTCCATCATAAAAAAATTGACTATGTATGTATTTGGAAAAGAGTTTGAAGAATTCAAACTATTCACCAAGTATGAAAGAGCAACTGTCTAGTTAATTAATGTAGACTAGCTATTAGTGTTGCAAAACAAGCTGTAAATTACATTAACACTGGCCTTCAGGTCCAAAGGAACTGTCTGGCAGTAGTACCTTCCAAAACTGTTAATTTCACACCCAAAGTCCATGTGTCTTTGTCCACGAAGTAGCTTTTACTAAAATCCTACTTTTTACACAAACTATAAATCACATTTTTGTCTCAAGTGAAATACAATTGTTATTATCACTAATATTAGCCTTTAGAACTGCTCTTCATGAAGAGAGCAGAGTTAGGTAGAAATGTTGGAAGCAGCTTGCAGGTAAATACGTCAGTCACAGGCAGCCACAAAGCCCAGCTCTTTTCTACTCCCAGGCAGTGGCCTGTGGCTTCAGACCTTTGCAGTTGCTCTCTTGCAGTGCAAACAGGCCATATGATGGACTTATAAGTCCAATAAAAACTAGTATGTTTAGACAACAGATCAAGTCTCAGGGAGCCTACACATAAGAACACACTCAGAAATCCATGCAATTTGTCCACACACTCGTAAACCCAGTGTCACTACTGGGAAAAAGGAAAAATAGCAGCTGCAAATAAGTTGTGATCCTTCATAGAAAAGGAGAGTGTGTCTTGGAAGGCAGCAGTAAGAACATAAGTGAGGTGAGCTGCTTTCTCAGATCGTTCTTCTTCTCGTCAGGATGCTCACTGATTTGAGTTTAAAAAAAGTATTCTTCACATTAAATGAAAAGGCACGTTCTTCCCAAGAAGCACCATGCCTTCCTTCTTGCGCATTGAGGGGTGGCTGATAGACCATGTTATCACCTAGGTCAGTGCTTTTAATATGTAAAAAATGTTGTCATCAGTTCTGTGATTTTATTAATAACCAGAATCAGTATAAAGTCAAGTTGTATGCTGCTCTGCTCAGCTTTGAAGCAACAGACATTCAAAGTAGTTGGGACTCAGGCTATAAGAAATCTGGATTTGTATGTTCATTGATAGCCAGAAAAGTTACTCAGATTTTTCAGGACTGGCAAGGCCATCCCTTCCCTTCACCCAAGGAAGCAAAGAAAGCTGCAAGCCTGCAGATTATGCTTACAAGTAAACACTTCCATTCTGTTTGTCATTTAACATAGTAGTGTCACTAAATAAATAAATGAAAAGGAAATCACAAACTAGAAACCCCACCCCAAGTGCTTGCAGCAGTGCATGTTTGTTGCTTACCAGTGGAGTTAGTCATGTTATTTAGGTTTCTTCTTACCTGACAGTTGTATTAAACTTGAAGAAATTTTATCTGGGGGGAAGGAGGCGAATAGGAAAGTAGCAGTAAATTCTTAATCTTCATTTAGAAAATTTTTCGCTCCTCCAATGAAGGGGGAACAAGGCAGAACCGATCAGAACAGGCTGCCCAGGGAGGTTTTGGAGTCTCCTTCTCTGGAGGTCTTCAAAACTCGCCTGGACACCACCCTGTACCCCATGCTCTGGGTGTGCCTGCTGGAGCGGGAAGGTTGGACCAGATGATCTCTGGAGGTCCCTTCCAACCTTGAAGATTCTGTAACATCAGTAGGTGCCTATTGCCACCCTTACTTTGTAAACCAAAGAACTAAAGCTGGAATATGGTGCTGCATGGAGGCCACCACTACCTGTCAGCCACCCGCCTTGCTCTTGACATTGCCAGAATACACGACTGACAGGCATAAGACAGACAGATCAGGACATGGAATAACAATCAGGACACTGTTGAAGCCAAGATCAATCATTTCGCTTGTGACATAATCCACAGTCGTTACAGTCGGTTTTGCATAATAGTTTGGTTATATTGACACTGTTTCTCTCAGCCAAACTTGCTCCTGACAGATTTATGAAATGAGCCTTACAAGCAGAAAACCAAGAAAAAACAACAGCTTCATTGTAATACTATAATAATTTTAGATCTTCGTATTTTATCACTGCTGTCACTTGGAAATGCCACAAAGTTAATTCACCATGTTTTCTAAGGCTGAGTTACTGTGACATACCTACAAATTATGAAAAAGTAGCTTTAGATATGTAAAGATTTTCTAAAATTAAGGGGCTGTCAAGGCACCTGGCAAACACTAAATCCTCGCCTTTTGCAATCACCTTCCTGTAACCGAGATAGATGTGAGGGAGCTTTGCCGAGTCCCCGGCTCTGCAGTCACTGGCAGCAGCCCCGCGCTCACAGCCTCCCTCTCCGCAGGCCCCACACGCTGTCACACAGAGCACCGCTTAAGCAGAACGCCAGGGCGTGGGCAGGCTCTTATTTCTGACTGCATCATCTCCATAACTGAAACACTAGTCAGTAACAGAAACCTGTTATGTCACTTTTTCATCATTAGCTCTAATGCTACTAATTCCTCCTCCCTGCTGTGCTGCATGCCTGGTATTGTCACCATCTTTTCAAATGAAATGCCCATGAAATACAGCTCGCTTCTCATCAATATCAAAGGTTTATGTGGTGGTTTCAGCGGGAGGTTTATGGAAATTTCCGTAATGCCACAGCACATGATATCAATACTCTTCTTCAAGGTAATGTTCTTTAAGTTTACTTTATCTGCAAACAAGTGTGATGTGTTAAATGTGAAAAGCAAGCCAGCTTTAAATATCACACCTCTGTTAGATCTTAAGACCTTTGACGGCGGCCCTCATCTGGTTGCGAGTTACGAGTTTTATCATTAACTGCACTGACTCGGTGATGTTTGCAGTAGTTCCTGCTGTGTCAAGTCAAAGCAACAGTGTCCCCTCAGACACCCAACCAAGAAAGCTCCGCTCCTTGACAACATGCCAAGAGTGGGCAGTTTTCATCCTCCACCCAGTGCCTATTATCTGTAGGTGCTGACACCCCTAATGGACAACTCTGTATCCCTGCACATGTAGGGACTGGAAGTAGATCCATGGATGTGGAAGACCAGGACAGGTGTCTGACCAACTGAGGAATTAGAAACAGACTCTGCAGCATTTCTCCCTGAGGCTACCTCTTCAAATCTAACTTACAATAGCCAAAGGCAGTTTGCTATCGACTGCACTTTTAATAGCCTAAATAGTCTTGTTTTTATGAGAATGAGTCCTCCAAATCTCAAGAGTGCACAAGGGCTTCCAGAGCTCCTAGTACTCTCTGCTCAGAACAGCTACAGCTGCCTTCCCGTCCTCACATGCCTGGCTCTCCATCAGGGATGTCCTCTCAGCCTCCCACACCAGACCCAAGCAGTTTCCAAACTGGAGAGGTGGGAGCATTTGGGAATGCTGACACAGCTCATGGACTAAGCAGAAGGTCATCAGGAGGCTCCCAATAATCATCAGCTCTTCACTGATGAGGTGTTTATTACCTCTGCCCAAAGTTACATCCTGTTCAAGCAAATATATTACTTGGCCAGAGCTGGATGCTATTCTAATGGAACGAGGAAGGAGCCCAAATCCTGGAAGAGATGGCCTCTCTGTTTCAACTGAAGAGGATGGATGAAAGATTGCAGAGCCCTAGAATCCTGTCAAGTGAAAGTTTTACACAGGCCAAGTCATCTGCTGCTTCAGTGGTATCGCATCTGTGTTGGAGATGCCAAGGCAACTTGCAGATGACATCTGACAGGCAGAATCACACAGAATCCCAGCATGGTTGAGGTTGGAAGGGACCTCTAGAGATCATCTAGTCCAACCCCCTGCTCCAGTACGGGGCACCCGTGCACGGGTCACAGGGCGGCATCCAGGCGGGTTTGGAAGATCTCCAGAGAAGGAGACTCCACAACGTCCCTGGGCAGCCAAGGCAGAGGTGGAATGCCTCTCCTTCTGGAGAAAGTGCCGGCTGAACAAGGACCCTTACCCTCTGCTCTTGGGAGGCCATTACATAGAGGAGCACACAGCTGCAAGCGAGGAGATACCCTTGTAAAATCACTTATTCCAAGCCCTGAGAATTCAACAGCCGACACTTATGCCATGTTTAAAGATTCGGGCCTCTCCCAAATTAATTATGATCTAGTTCCCGCAATCCAACCACACAGTCATTGATATTTTCCCCAGGGTTGCCTGAACATTCATTCTCTTGCCTTAGGCCAAGTGCTCCCTTTCTCCATTCCGTACCAGAGTGCTCCAGTCTTTGTTTCCTGAGTACTGTGCAGATCCACTTCACCCTCAACTCAGTGTTTCCCCCTCTACCAGGCCAGGAGCTTAATGCTTTTTCCTTCACACTCTCATACCCTAGCACCCCAACTGCTACATCCCACCTTCTTCTCTGCTTCCTTATTCTCTCGGGCACAAGGGTCAGCTGCACACTTGGCATTTACAGAACATCCTGTCACCCTCTTCCTTGCATTTCTCTCACCGGAAAAAAAAATCTCAGACAATCTCTCTTTAGCATAAACTTTTAGTCTAAACCTTTCCTTCCCTTAATAATAGATCTAGCAAGAGTCACCCACATGTTCCTTCTTAGTAGCCTCAGATATATGACTTTCTTGATAGCACATTTCAGCAAGGGCTGCTGTCCTTCTGTAAACACACCTCAATTGGTTTTAATGCAGCTCTAGAAAGGCACCCAGGAGGGCATCCCAGGCCTCCCTCCCCTCTGTGGTGGTGCTTTCTGCAGCTTCTTCACTCTCTTGCCACACGCAAACTGCAAATCTGTGATCTACTCTTTTCTGTTCCTGCCTTCCTCTAACCCTAGTGACCAGTATCTAATTAACAAGCAATTACAGACAGCAGAAATAAAGGCCATAAGACCTCCAAACAAGATGTGCATGAATCTCACTTGGACTGTTTTACAGTCTACATTGCTTAGAGCCTATAATATGGAGCCTATTATAACTGTCATAAGCTTTCATATGGCTTTTATGTATTTATAAATATACATACACAGAGTATATATTTTGAATAGATACATACATATATATATGCATCTATCTATCCATATATATACAGAAATGAAAACAAAGCCATAGTTGCTGTTACCATAAATGTCTATCCTAAAATTCTAGCCTCTGGTATTATTTTTATATAAAAACCTAGTCAAGCTAAAGCTTGACTTCTCCACTAGCAACTACAAAAGCAGCCCAATCAGAGCTTCATTTCCCTCCTCAGGAAAGAAAATTATATTTAGCCATTTTTCGCCCTGATGTTGATGCAGGAGAGAGGAGAGGAACAACAACAACAAAAACCCAGGTTTGCCCAGAACAGGAAGGGTCCAGAATACTTGTGTGTCAACCCTAAGGAAGTAACTGTAGTTTCTTCAGGGAAGCCGCTTTGTGGTGGATCATTTTTTTCTCAGCAAAACAGCTCACTATTGAATGGTGAGAAAAAAACCTAATCTAAGGCCCCAAACGTGCACTTCTTATACTCTAAAGTATAACACAACCATTGTGAAGCAAATGAAGCAAAACATTAAATTCCTAAATATTTCTAACTGGTGAAAAAAGGAATGAAAAAGGAAAGAATACAATCCCACAATTACTGCAATCACCGTGAGGTAGACACTGTTACCTACACCGTTCCTGTTCTGCAGGGGGTTATGTCCATCCTATCAGCGTACTTGCCCTACCAGTCCCCATATGTTGTTTCTATAGATTTATGAGTTACCCAACCAGCGAGCCAGCTGTGACAGACACACTGTAAGAACCTGCACGCGCAGCCTGCAGCGCCAGCAGCCATGAGGGGTGCGGCCAGCCTGGGCTTAGGCCAAGATAAGGCAGCTTATGGCAACATGTGCATTTAGGGAAGGCAGGGACACAACCCACGGGAAACTTTACTACAGCAGACAATCTTTTATTGAAGTTAAAACATGCCGTGCTAATCAGTAACAAACTGGCTTTTAGTGGACAGTGATGGGGGGGGAATAACAAGAATAGCTCATAAGGAAATAATGGTTACATAGTAGGAGAACACTGAGTAGTGGTAGGAGTTAATTGCATTGCATAATGGGGAAAGTATTGTTCAACAGTGAAATTTGCTGCCATAAGACATAGTGGACCAAGTGTCAACCCAAGGCCAGTAAGCAAAAATCACAATGGGGAACACATATGAGTGGCAACTGTTTCCCCAGTTGCTATAACAAATTAAACCCTTGAGTAAAACCCTTGTTCCAGGAAACTGCTGTCTTCTACTGAGAAGATATACAAAGGAAAGACCCCTTTTCTCATCTTCTTTCTTAAGCATCTGCTGCCATCTGCTCTTAAGAGGGAGCCTGAGCTGGACAGCTCTCAGGTCTGACCTAGCATGACTTGTATTAACAAGATTAGTGTTTCATCACTCACCAGACCTTTGTTTTGAATGGCTTGTACTGGTATCAAGATAGAAGTGTTCTTCAATACTGTACTGTTAAAAGAGGCCAATTTCCACAAACCAACTCTTTACAAAGAGAGATACCTCCCTGTTAACTTACTTAAATCTTCTGCCCAGTGCTCCCACACTTCCACCAAGCCTGCAGGTCTTGGTTAGTCCACAGCATTTGATAATCCAGGCTTGTTAATAAAAGGAATAGAGAGAGGTGTGGTATGGACTAATGAGGCTCAGCAGGGGCTAGAGAGGTGCAATCCTGTCCACAGTTTCATCAACGTCAACATCGTTCCCAGTTCCACCTTTCTCCTATCCCTTCCAGCCTACATATTCCAAGCAAAAGCACACAAAAGGACATTGCCATAGAGTACACAGCACCTAGCTGTGTGGCAGCAGGTTGGGCTTTCTGAAAACACCTATCCAGACACATGACACCTTAAGTGAAAGGCAAGATGATTTATTAAATAAGAGAGATGAATGAGGGCCTAGGCGATATGGCAAGAAAAAGCCAAAGTTAGACGCAGAGGAACGGGGCAACGAAAGTTCAACCTACACTGAAAGACCAAAATAACAGGACAAAAACTCAGGCATCACACAATATATTTACAGTGGCCATCCTGAACAGGGAAATCTGGCCCAGACTGTAGTTGTTACCAAATTCAGCTTGTGCAATTAAAAAATAAACAGCAAAGTAATGTTTCTAAAGCTCAATATGAACCTCCACAAAAGGGGTAATTTCCCTCAATGTCAACATTACACTTTCTTTGTGAATAAGGGTCTACAAATACAAAATAGCTAAAAAAGACTTTCTGCCTTATTTTCTTGAGGGGAAAAAATCATTTAAAAATGTACATCTAGACACAAAGGCGGTTATTTCTACACCATAAAAGTAAGTGGGATGGATGCCACAGCTCTGCGAGCATTTTAAGCACAAAAGGGCCAGTGGGTGGGCAGCATCTTGCTGCTCCCAAGGCCCGCAGTGAGGAAGGGGCCGCAGCAGCTCCAGGCAAAGACACCTTTGGGCCTGGACCAGCTCCTTGACGTGGTTACCACCACAAACACCTCTCTGCTAATGTGAAGGGTAAAGCTGCTGCAGAGACAACAAAGGGCACTTCTTCCAACGGGAATGTGCACCAGGACAAAGTTATGTAGTAACAGTAATCACAAGGAAAACCGTCTCCGAAGACGGGGCTGTCAGCGGGTCCCAGCCACCCATCACTGATGCTGCGGGAGGCCCCATGGCAAGGAGAGCCCATGGGATGAAGGAGCCGGCAGCCGGGAGGGGGAGCCCTGGGAGGCGGTGGTGGCGACGATGGGTGGTCACAGGACGCCTTAACCACGCCCGCAACTCAGAAAGCCTTTGGGGCTGTTCCTGTCGCTTCGGCTGCTTCTTGGCTCCGGCAGCCGCAGCTGGGGCAGGCAGAGGGCAACGCCGCCAGCAGCCGCCGCCGCCCGCCCACGGACACAGCGTCGTCCCTCTGCTCCGCGGGCGGAGGCAGCAGCGGCGGCAACGGCCCTAACGCCCTGCGGGCGGGCGCCAACGGCCGCCTTCCCTCAACGGCGCCGGGGGAGGGCAGGGGAGGCAGGGCAGGGCAGGGGGCGGCCGCAGCGGCGCCGGTACCTGCTCAGTGGCGCTGGGGCAGCAGGCGATGAGGGGCAGCGCGGCGAGGCAGTTCAGCAGGAGGCCGCCCAGGGTGATGGCGTTGGGGGCGAGCCAGAGCGGCAGCTGCTCCACCAGCCAGGCCCAGTAGGGCTGCAGCGAGGGCTCGAGCAGCGAGCGCCCCGCCGCGCTGTAGCGGTGCTGCTCGAGCCGCTTGAGCTGCGCCGGACTGAGCGGCGCGGACAGAGCCCAGAGCCCCGCCATGCCGCCCGGCGCCGGCACCGGCTGAGGCCGCCGCCCGGGGCGGGGCCGAGGGCTGCTGCGCCGCCGCGGCGGGAGGCGCCGCCCCGCCCGACGATCGGCGCGGGGCACCATGGCCTCCCGGGCGCCGCTTCGGGTCGGATCGGGCCGCGGCGTTTCCGAACCGCCCGCCTCGCGTGCCGCCCGCCGCCATTTCGTGTGCCGGTGGCCGCGCGTCGTCGCGGGAGCGATGCCCGACCGCCCCGCCGCCATTTTGTGCGGTGAGGGGCTCTGTTACTGTCCCATTTGCCCCATAGGTCTTGTTTTTACCCCCCCAGCTCAGCGGCCCGTTTCGAGAGGCAGTTGCTCACGCAGCAAAGTGTGAAGGCAGGGCTGGTGCAGCTGAGCCTGTTGTGCAGCAGCAGAGGAAAAAAATCCATGTTTTCGTTACTAGGGAGATGTCCACATTGAGGGCAATCAGGCCTGGCTCCGTGATGAACACCTGAGCTTGCATGAGGCAGGACTCCTCATAGATGCATACGTCTCCTGGATGCCTCCTTGGGAAGAATGGTGCTTGAAACACAGCCACACATATATGTGTATGTGTATATATATAAATATGTAAGTTGATCTTGTGAAGGATTTTGCATTACCATGTCCATGAATATGTGTGGGAAGTTAGGTTTTTTTCCCTAAATGTGAACTTGTAAAGGTGAATGTGCAAAGCTGCATGAAAGCCCTGGTGAGGCCACATCTGGAGACTGTGTCCAGTTCTGGGCTCCCCAGTACAAGAGGGATGTGGAGCTGCTGGA
>JAUBOD010000397.1:2415313-2430413 GCA_032353885.1 Nothura maculosa | reverse complement strand
TCAGCCTGGAGAAGAGAAGGCTGAGGGGGGACCTCATCAGTGTGTATAAATACCTCAAGGGAGGCAGTGAGGAGGATCGGGTGGCCTCTTTTTTGTGGTGGCCAGCAGTAGGACTAGAGGAAACAGCTACAAACTGAAGCATCGGAACTTCCACAGGAACTTAAGAAAAAAAATCTTGACAGGATGACAGAGCCCTGGAACAGGCTGTCCAGAGAGCATGTGGGGTCTCCTTCTCTGGAGATGTTTAAAACTCACTTGGATGCAGGCCTGTGCCCCATGTTCTAGGTGACCTTGCATGCACAGAGGGGTTGGACTAGATGACCTCCAAAGGTCTCTTCCAATGTTAAGTATTCTATGATTCTATGAAAGACAAAGTATAAAATGCAATCTCTGGCCAGCCTGTCGCTTTGCAGAAAATCTCAGTGTCGAGAACTGAATGTCCAAAAGAAACAGAGGAGTCCTAAAACTGTATTTGAATAAAGGGAGAGTTCACTGGGCATATCCCTGTGGGGGTCTCTCTAATTGCTGAAGGATGCAGCCCCCCTTTTATCCTAATTTCCTGACCAAGGTAGCCCTCTCTTTTTCCGTGTTGGCCAAGGTACTTAGAAGTTAGAGCCTGTACCTGGCCTTGGTATAATTCACAGGCTGTTATTAGAGAATACAGTTCTGTTGCTTAGGTTGACCAGGTGGACGGTAGCTTTCCTCCTTCTAGCAACTCTATTCCTTTAATAATAGTATTTCCTGTGCAGCCTGTTTGCCTTTTATTCTTGAAGATCCATCAGTAAACATATTGTCCCCATCTGGCCAAGGAGTATCTCTCAAATCTTCTCTAGCTCGAGTCTGGAGTTCTGTCACCTGAATACAGTCATGGATTTCATCTGATTCTTCTCCCTCAGCGCCAGTTAGACAAGAAGCTGAGTTAAACCTTCCCCCGCCTCTTGTTTATTAATCTTCCAGCTCCATTAAGCTGATTTCATACTGTAGTAACCTTGCATTGTTCTTCCATTTAGCAGCCTTCTCAGTTAGTAATGCCTTGACCTGGTATGGGACCTTGACAACACGGGAGCCTCCTATGGTCAGTTTTCAAGCCTCACTTACCATTAGGGCCATAGCTGCACAATTCTGCAGAAAATAAGGTCACCGCTTAGCCACTGAGCCTCATATTTTAGAAAAATAAGCTCCTGATCTTCACGTGGCTCCATGCTCTTGCACTAAAATTGCCTTGGTATGGCCTTGCTTGATGTCTACATATAATTCACATTCTTTCTCTGGGTCTGGAAGAGCTGAAGCTGCAGCCTTGGTCATTTTATCTTTTAATTTTCTAAAGCTCTGTTCTGCTTCTCGTGTCCATACCACAACACTGGGTCTGGTTTGGGTTAAAAAGTCATACAGGGTCTAGCTAAAGCAGAAAAGTCTTCAGCCCAGTCTCTGCAGTATCCTATTAGCCCTAGGAACTGTCGTAGCTCTCTCTTAGGACCTGGATAATGGTACTTCTAAAATTCCCGGAATTCTTTCTGGGTATCCTATACCTCCAGTCCAAATATGTCCCAAATATTTGACCCTTCTTTCCACCATTTGTGTCTTTTTTTTTTCAGACACCCCAGGCCCTTTTTAGGCCAAGAAATTGAGCAACTTCACAGTGGCTTCCTCCACCATCTCTTCTTGTTCCCTTAATAGGAGCAAATCATCCACACTCTGCAATAACCTGACTCCTGGGAATGGGGTAAATTCCTTCAGTATTGTTTGCAAGGCTTGTCTGAATAGGACCAGTGCCTCGGTGTATCCTTGTGGGAGGACTATCCATGTCAATTGTTGTTTTATCATTTTCCCTCTCGTTCCCATTCAAAAGTAAAATACTGTTTACTATCCTCTGAGGGAGAACATTGCCAAAATGCATCTTTCAAATCAAGTATTGAATAGTACTGGTGAGAAGAGGGGATCTGGTTTAGAATAGTGTATGGATCTGGAACCATGGGATGACCTTGTTTGATTATTTCATTTATTGCTCTTAAGTCCTATATTTTTCCTTTTTTTTTTTCTGCTCATAGCTAATGACATCTGCTTAGAAATAGCTGCTTGGAGGATTTTTTTTTTTTGGGTCAAACATTGCAGCTTTCCAGCCAAGTAAAACATATTCCTGGATAGAGCAGTTTCCTGTTATTCAAAACAAACTGATTCCCTTGTCTGCTCTGGGGGTCAGGAGTGTGTGAAGTAGGGACTAGAGCGGCTTCGGAACTGCTTGGCCAGCTGTGCGTGTCCCCAAGTTCAGTGTCATTGCATCAACTGGTTTAATTTGCAGCTCAGTAAATACAGCAGCATTTTGCAGTTGTGATGAAGGGCTTTAGCAGAGGCAGGAGGAACGGCCAGAAAAGAGCAGCAGAGAGTGATAAAACAATATAACAAACCTGAATGACAGGAGGTTAATAAAAAGGCAAAAAGGAAGGGTGACAGTTACTGACAGTTCCTTAGATTTCTAAAACAGCCAGCCACCAAGCCATTGGAATCACTGAGTTTGGAAAAAAAAATAAAAAATATATATTTTTTTTAATTCAGTCTGCATTGGTGTTGCCAGTGGACATAATAGTATTGATATTTATAGCGCAAAACCTCAAGCACTTCATGATACCAAGAGGAAAAAAAAGGCTCCTGTTTTTTAAGAGGTATAGCTAAACCACTAATGCATCCATGTTGTTTACCTGGGAACTTAAGCAATTAAGGCAAAAAGAAAAAGGGAAAAGTAATAGGAAAATAAAAGGTAAATAAAAAGAATGATACAGAAAATGAGGGTGAAATGAATGAAAGGAGTGGTAGAGAAAGTGAGGGCTAAATGAGTGGAAGAAGAAATTCTGTACTAATTTAATTTATTACCAAGTTTAGGAAAGTTTATATATATATACACGTATATATATATAAAAGCATATTTTGAAAACTAGAAGTCCAGTGTGCTTTAGGTTTTTGGGATTCACTTTGACTTCTAATGCTTTTTGCTTCAGCAAAGCAGCAGCTTCAGTTGTCAGTCAAAGCAGGCCTTGAAAATCAAGTGACATTAAGTGCACTGTGCTTAAAATAGGCTGCCTTTTGCTCCAGAACCTCAAAATGCATCAGAAAACATTCATAAAATGTCACTACACAGTGCTCTGAAAAAGATGGCAATCTTGTCTTTTTTTGTTGATCTATTTTTGTTGCTTTCAATTCAGGAATTACAGGAAGTTTAAAGGAACACACTTTTAATGGGTTATTTTTATCATTTCTGATTTTCAGTAAAGACTTCCTTATAAACAACACATCCTGACTCAAACATCCTTCAAAAGATTTCCGTGTGCTTTTCTCCTCTACTTTCTTCATTTCCAAGTTTATTTCCAGTGAGATAGAATGGTCTGACACCAACTGTGCTTTTCAGCAGGAACGTGTGACCGCCACGCTGTTATCAGGCATGTGTGTGTTGCTCCAAGCCTGGATGCTTTTGCAACAGGAACATTTGTGCACCAAGCAGCCTTCCATGTGCAAAGAGAACACGCCAAAAGAAAACATGTTTTTGCCTGACAAAAAAAAAAGGGCACCCTTATTTATTATTTTTAATATATATTAATATATTATTTATATAAAAATAAGTAATATACAATATTATATTTGCAATATTATTTATATAACATATATAAAATAATATATATCAATATATTATTATTTTTAATATAGTTATATAACATGTGCATTTGTTAGGGTCTGCTTTGTTGTTCCAGGCTTTGAAGACCTTGACCTATTTCAGTCAAACTGAGCACCAAGGTAGAGGTGGCAAAAATACTAAGTTCCTTTCAGGTTTGTGAAGGGTGGGCAGACAGGACAAACCTGGTTCATGGTGCTATGAAAGCAGAGTGGAAGTGCAGCCTGAGTCCTAAGCAGCTGACATAAACTAGGCAATACGAACAATGCAACTAGCTGGAAACCAACCCAGTTTCACACCTTCCTGGACACTGGGAAACACGACTATCATCCATTTAAGCACCACCAGTTTCCCTTTTGGAATTGTGTTTTGCTTTCATGTTGTATCTATTACAAGACTGGTTTCGTCGGTAGTCCTGGTTCATTCTGAGGTCTGTCAGAGTTTCTGCAATTTCTTTGAAATTCTACTTGGCTCTATTTTGGAGAAATTTCATCTTGAAAGCATTAGGCCATTTATTTTACAGGACAACGTTCTGCATTTGCTATTGCTGTGACTGGGTTATTTTGCTTAAAGCTTTTGTTACCTGTAGTATGTCTGCCCTCCCAACATCATTTTAACCTCTGTTTTCATTAGCATTCTCTTAACTCTTGAGTTTTGGGACAGTTCTGTTTAATACTGTCCCTGCAGAATCCCACCAGGGAACAGATCATCAATGAGCAACTACCTTTCATTATTCTCTATATAAGGTTCTTCATCTGGTTTGAGATCTTGAAACTCCTATCCCTTCCGATCCTCTGCTTCTAGTGGAATGTATGTACCCTGCCATTCCTCTCAAAGTAATTTCCAGTTAATTCTGAGCCCAGAGGCTTGGTGTGGACCAAATTACTGTGAGTATGAATTTGTAGTATACTGTGATGAATCCCAGTGTTAATCTGGGAGCTGCTGCTCACGCTCCCAGACTCCCCCTGCCACCCAGTACCTGGTGCTTCTCACTGGCACCACATGTCGGGCCCGAAGGGGAGCCAATAGCAAAGCAACTGAGGTGGGATTAAGGGCAGCTGAATATGAAGCTTACTGAGCAGGCAGGGAAAAGTAGCTTACTCCAGCTTGCCCTGTAATGCTGTCAGCATCTGGTAGAAATCACAGTAGCTAATTCTTTCTGCACAGGGCCTGTAGAAATGGAGCTTGGTGCTCACCACTGCCAAGGCTGAGGCAGTGTGTGCACAAGCCCGCAGTTGTGAACGTGTTTGTGCACAAAGTATGGGTTGCTGTGTCCCTTTTGGCTCACCGAAAAGCATAAACTCAAGCAAAGTAAAGCTTATGGTGCTAATCATAATATGTCTTAACTGAAAGCCAGGTGCTGTAAAGCAGCAAGGCACGTGTTCAAACTGACCCCTTCCCACAGCCTTGCAGGCTTAATGACACACGAAAAAAGACTTGATTCACTGGTAAGACACAGAATAAAGAAAAACAAACATTAATTCCATTTTCTTATTAGAGGTCTTGCATGCTTTTGTGTGTCAGTGTGCATGGAAAAGAGGAAGAATTGGTTTTGGTAGGAGCAGGGTGAAATGAAGGTTAGTGGATACAGCATCACCAGAATGGAGAATTCCTTCCTTGCCCAGAAGGCAGCGCAGAAGAAATGACCAAGAGAAGAGAAGAAAGAAAAAGGATCTCAGAGCAAGTGGGATTGACAGAACAAAGCAAGAAATTAGAATCAAGTCCCCAAAGTGAAATATGAATTGGTAATCTAAGCATGAAAACACCAGATCTGCAAAGGTTGCTCATAGTAAAAAATCCGTTTGTTGGTCCATAATTAGTAAATGCTAGATACTTGAAACGGCATTGAGTTGAAAATAAGCATTTTGACATGACTTTGCTACTGGTTTCAGTAACCGATTGTCTGAATACATCAGGATCAAAGAGACTAACTAGTCAGTTTATAACCTGTACTATGATACCTACAGGAGCTCAGTGACTTGTTGAGGAAAGGGGCTGATGCACAACGATGAAAGCTGCACTGTGGGTATTTAAAATGTTTTAAATACTGGGAACACAGAGATGCTAAATTGCCTGTGGTGGAGAGTTGTTTCATTGCTGGTGTGTGTCAGTAGCTCCGGGTGCAGGCGCACTGCGACGTGCGAGTGCTCATGCTGCTGCCCTTGCCTCTCCAGCCCCTGCCTCACAGTGCGTGCAAAGCGAACGAGAAATGTGGCAAAGGGAGGTGCAGCAGCTACCGCAGCAACAAGAAAAGCAACCAATAACTTGAGAGGTCTTAAACACTTCATATTTATTGTACATTAAATAAAACAATTTCAGGTCAGTTGGAATATCTATGGGAGGGTTTTAGGAAATCAAAACTTCTAAAGGAAGCCTAATGATCTTTAAGTTCACCCTAAATCTTCTTTAAGTACATCTGTATTAATTATGTATAGTAAAGCCATATTCTGTTAAACAATTCTCAGGTGAGTAAGATGTTATCAAAGAGGTATGTAGTCCAAAGGTCTTATTGCACAGCTACTCATTAATCCATATGCTTTCAGTCTGAGAAAAATAAGCCTTGTACCAGCGAGTACCAACTCTGACTGCGTCCTCATGCTTATTGCACAGCCTCTCTTCTTCCCTTGCTAAGAAACAAAGCACTGCATCAAACAGAAAATAAAGCTGAACCTTACAAAATGCGTGTTGTCTTCAGTTCATTTCAATCCCAAAGCAATCCATGCGTATTCTTTCTTTTCAGTAAGCGCAGGGAGGAAAAAGAGAACAACAAATAAGGAACAAAAAAAAAAAAAAAAAAAAAAAAAAAGAAAATTCCCAACCACACGTTTGTTCTGCCATTGCAAGAACTCAAATGCTGCGATTCTGGCTGCCAGTTTCCAGCGCAGTGGCAGGAAGCCCTGTGGACGGCCTCTCACTTCCCCTCGGTTTTGTCGGGCTGCACTTCACGCATATAGGAATCAATGACATGCGGAGGCACTCCATCCATTAATAGCCTGAAGAGCGAAAGCCCACCTGCAAGCAAGGCACAAGAGGTCGTTCAGGTCCAAAGGCCCTGGAGCTGGCACCATTATTGCCCTAAGTGACTGCTTTAGTCAGCCCCCATCCTACACTTCACTCTGGGATGCCATAAAATACATCCCTGTTCAAATGGCCAGCATAAGAATTAACCATTTTTGCTTTCTCTGGATGAGTTGTAGTCGTCTCTTGCCCAGGACAACTTTCATTTCTGGCAAGTCTTTTTCTGGCCTTTATCTCCCCCCGTGCAGTAGACTATAAGCTTCAGTGCAAGTAGCCTTCCTGTTTCCATTAGGAGCGTGGTTGAAGGTGGAATTCAGCCCAAAATGGAAACACCTGACTCTGAGGGATAATGTTGAGTTGTGGAGAGCATGCAGAGGCATTCAAATTATTCTAGTTCTGGGTTTTATAATAGTTTAAAAGTATTTAGCAAAATATTTATCCTATTGCTTGAAATTTGTAACTGGGATGACAGATGTAAAAGAATAGTATGGAAATATATATATGATTTTTTTCCTGGGGAAGACTTTAAATGAAGAACAACTTTAAATTCACTCTGGAATAAAAAAACCTATCACATGAAACACCTTATGTGCAGGTGCCTACTTCTTCACTTGCAGTTTTGTGGTTGCTGTTACCACTTACAGAGCTTTATCAGGAGGCACATTTGTGGCCTTTTAGGCCCTTTAGAGCTTTGGCTTTGCCCCAGTGAGTAAAAAATGAAGCAAACATTTTAAATTTCAGGGCCAGAACATCAGACTATGCTTAGAAGAAAGCTAATGGAAGTACTTGATGTTTTAGCTGTTGCTGTCAAAACTGAGGCAAGACACTTTACAGATTTTTAAAATGTTGGCAATCCAAGGCAAAATTTCTGTCACAGCCCCCAAAATATGTATGTTTAGTGTCCGACACACTAGTGGGGACTCCACTAGATCCTACTGCGATGCAACTAATAATTCAATATAAATAATCCAAATTAGAGCTGAAATTCCATGCCATTGAATTCTGTAGAAGAAAATACATGCATATTTCTGTTATTTTCACTGAAGTTGGCTGGCATTCAGAATGAGCAGAGGAAAAAAAGATAAATATTTTGCTAAAAACATTAGTGGTTGTCCTTTTTCAAGGAGAAAAGTGGCATAGGTGGTAAGAAAGCTGCATACTGCTATTCCTCTTACAAGTGTGTGTGTTTATTCCATCCTGCAAGTTGCAAACCACATAATAACTGCACTTACCTTCTCAGCCTTGTTGGGAGGACACCAAGAGTTTTAAAGCAAAAGTACCTTTTGAAGAGGAAGATGCTACTGCCTTTGAGTGCTTCAGCTAAATGCAGCTGAGCTGATCTTGACATACAGCAATTATTCCAATGACAGATTTAAGGAATTTATAACCTTTATTAACACAAGGATCATCCAGTTAAAGTGCTATTAGTCACTAGGGATTATAAGTAACTGTGCCTCCCATTTAACACTGTTGTCGTTTCAGAACTGTTTACTCTCAGCTCTAGGTGGATGCACAATACAGACCAAAAAAATAGGCATGCTTTTTAGCATTCTTTTCAACTCATAAAGTGCAAATTGCCATAAGGAAATTCCCTTTTAAAGGAAATTCAGTATTGAATAAACATTTTATTTATGTAGAGATATATACCTATATGCAAAGAACTGTCTGTAGGTAAAGAATGCACTTTCATTATTTGCATTTTATTCGTATTAATGAATTATCAGGTAACTCATGCTGTGTTAAAATCCACTGAAGCACATGCACTGTTAGAAAATACAAGATATATTACTAACAGTGCTACTGTAACAAGTAATTATTATATCGATCTGGCTTTACTATGCATTAAAACTATCATGCATCTCATTCCAAAAACATTTTCATTAAGTAGTATAATGAAAATCATGCCATACTAGGCAAACTTTGTATGACGTGAAAACAGACATAAGCTTCATATGCAAGAACCATATGAAAGCTTACCTTAGATGACAATATACATTCAAAAATCCTTATTGTGTAACTAAGGGAAAGAGAGAAAGAGAAGTAACCATTGAATCACAAACACAAAAGTGGAGAGAAAATGTTGAGTAAAATTATGTTTACAATTATGGCAAGATGGTGTTTTAATCCTTAGTCATGTAAAATATGTAGGAATAAAAGCACATGAGGAGTAAAAGGTAGGGATCCAGTTCCACTTCAAAATTATCAGTAATATGTAAAGCTATATTAATATGTTCAATAACTGTAACTCCTGTAATTAGTCTAGAGTATTGACTGGAATCAAATTATGCACCTGACAAAGTTTCCAAACGTAGCTTCCAAAGAAGCTAACACATATATATATATGGCGTTTTCCACCAGGGGAAAAAAGCACACACAAAACACGGAAACATATATATATATGTCGAAACTCTTTAAGGCAAAATAATCAAGTACAGATGAATTACATAGCTAAGCTCTAAAATATGTACCTTGTCACACATCAACATTTACATAAAGCATGCCGTGTACTCTATGGGAGCCCTTTCAGTAAGCAATTTGACTCTACAGAACATACATACATAGATATACATAGAAAAACACTTGACTTTGTAACTATAGTAGCCACTTAGGAGAAGTACATTAAAACTTCAAATACTACAGGAACATTTTCTAGCCTAAGATATTTTAGGTTGGAAAGTCAATTTTAATGCATAAAATGTTGGGGACAATGTTCTGGGCATCTCCTATAATTTTAAAATTGCTCTGCCAATATACTGGATTTGGGCAATGTTAAAAGGAAGACATTTGTACAGAAAGAGACAAATTCCCTGCCAGTAACATTCACTGATACTGAATTAAAAATCTCCTGTCAAAGAATATGGAGTAGAAAAAAATGAATCAAGATTTTATCCTTAGATTTTTGAAGTGTAAATGCAGGCATAGATTAACAATTTGAGCACTAATTAAGAATCAGAGGCTAATATAATCATATAACCTATAATCAGGATTGCTTTTTAAGCATGTCAAACAACATTATGACACATCGGTACAATATTTTCAGAAATTTTTACAAACCAGCTTAGCCTTTGAGATGCAAATTTCTATCTGTCTCCTGAAAGATTTCAGTATTATGGTTATTAAATAAATTCTTTATATGTACAAGTGGTTCTACACCCAGTGACCTAGCAGAAATTTGTCAAAATATTTTGTAACTCTGAAGTTCAATTCCTTTATTCTTGATTAATTTGGCCTTCTTTGCTCATGTGACATAGGCATTCTATGCCATGAGCTTCTGGCTAGTTTAATCTAAAAAAAAAAGCAAGTAAATACACACTTTGCATGCAGGAAACACATTTTTATTTGAAAAGAGAGGAAGGGAGTGAAATGGAATGTCCAGTGGAGTAACGCTTATTGAAACCTGATTATTCCCCGGCAAGAAGCATGGTTCTCCTGGGTTAATTACGCCGTGATAAATCACTGCAGAATTAGAATATTTACAGTGGTGTTTATTCTCATTTGAAATTTTTCTCAGTTCATTTCAACATCTTATTTTTCAACATTTCTCATATAGCATCTTTGCTATCATCAGCCTGTCAGAGTCATTATCAATCTTGATTTCGCTCATCAGCTGAACATTCTCCAAAAACACTTTTCAGGATAATAAAAGCGTGATGCTTTATCAGTATCTTTTCATGGACTTTAGTTAAATTAATGAGTCATTTCCTTATCGTTTATAGAGAGAGATTCACAGCCATTTTTATGGATCTACCTCAACAAACTTTAAAGTACAAAAATATCTATTTTTTATTTATATCTATTTATTCTATTTATTCTAATATCTATTTATTACTAAGATGAGTGTGAGGAATATGAGATTCTGTGTATGTGTCATTCTTCAAGTTATATATGAGGTAGAGCTATTCTCTTATATAAAATATATTATAAATAGCAACATGATATTTTTCAGCACACATATTTCTTAAAAAAGTCATTACACATACAGCTGTGCCGAGCAGAATTCAACTTCCATTTTTAAGTTCACTTAGCAAAATTGAAAGGAGAAGAAAAAAGTTCTCCTTATCTGAAGTAACGGTAGCAAATGCAAAAAGAAACCCACAATATTTGAGGACAAAATAAGGATTTTAAAATGAACCACTTGTTTTTGTGCTCATAGTTGCCATTAAAATCTTTCCAGAAGTTAAATTTTAATTAAATTAAATCAGTAACAGCTAGATAAGATATTTAAAATGCTACTTAAAATACTGCAAGCAAATGGCTAGGCAAGTAGGAAAGTGCAGCACAGTGAGAGTATTCATGGCCTGAGTATTCCTAGTTCCTCAGTCGTTCAAACACTATGTAAAATCTGAAATCCTAGACTGCTCTCTCAGTAGTTCTGTGATCCTAGGCATTTCTAGGACTGTACATATATATATGTATACACATGACAAACTTGCAAGCTTTAACAGCTCACAAATGGACAGATAAAAGACATTCTAGACAACTTAAGGAAATTGAGTTTACTGCAGTATTTGCATCACATAGTGGTTTTTAACATAACTTGAAAGATCTATAATAATAGTCCTGCAGCTAATAGGTTCAACAGGTATGCAGCATAGCCTTGATCCTCTTGGTCTTACTGAGGTAACAGATGCCAGTATTACAGATTCAGACCCTGATTGTTCCTTGCTGGAGTAAAGGTGAACTAGTTTAACCTATACGTATAAACACACACACATATACACACAAATAACACTCCAATCCCTTCCCAGTGAATTAGAAAACATGATGTACAGTTCAGCTGATCAGCCCTCCTAAATGAACAAACAAGCTGGAAATTTGAATGACAGTTCAGCAAATAAGCAGACAGAAGGGTGAAATAAGGTATAATTCTGTATTCACTGCTCCAGTAGCCTTTGCTTATACTGCACAGCAAGCCTTGAACCTACCCTGGTTTGTGCCACTGCAGCTGCTGTATTCCCTGATTCCCTGGTTTGGAGATTGTCAGCACTGAACCCCTACGGTGACTGCGTCCTGTGCATTGCTGGTCTGAACGTTCCTTAGGAAGGAGACTAAGGTGGTGGCTAAATCTGCCCTGCCGCAGCAGGGAGTCCCAGGAAGGGCCTTGACACCCAGCCCAAAACCCTTAACCTTAGCAAAATGTATGGCTGTCATTTGGCTAAACTGCCCTTAAAAGTACTTGGTAGCTCTACTAGCTCTTGTAGGGGCTCTACAAGCTCTGCAGAGAACCTGCTCTAGCTCTTCTCTGTCCTTACTGCTATTCTCCCTAGATGGTTCTTGCCGTGTACTTCATTTAATAAATACGTCAGCAAACTTCTCAAGTTGTACCTCGTCTCAACATCTCAAATGTACCTGCTGCTTTAATGAGCAGAACAATAAAGTTTTATTTTAATAAATTGTTTGTGGACTGGAAAAAGATCTAAGCATTTCCAGTGTTTTTCAGATACCACTACCTAACATAATATGTCCATTAGTAAGAAATTGAATCCTAAACTCATCTCACAGAAACTATAGCCTAGATCAGCCTCCACTCTGATTTACACTGTGCGGTAAGGGCTTTAGTGCTTGGCGCTTTAGAAAATTCAATGAAATAGCAAACTTGGTCTTTTGACAGAAAGGACAAATGAAACAACCTTCTCAGGAAATGACATTGTCTGCCATGCTGTGAAATAAAAAGTTTGCTTGAGATTAAGGAAAAAAAATCATACTTTTGAGACAAGGATGTCATTATTTAAACATCACATCTTAAAAACAATCATGCCAATTAAGCACCATGATATTACTCATATTTCATAAGCTATATGTACACCTTTCTAGATTAAACTTGTATTGCAGTGTTTCCTTGCTAGCAGATTTGAGCTGTGAGGAAAAAAATACATCAGTAACAGCAGAAAATGCAAGTCATAATCCAAAACAAAGAGAACACAATTCACAAGAATATAAACACACAACATTGCCATTCATGACATCCTAGCCAATGGATGAATTCCAACTTGGAATTCATAAAATGAAAACATTAATGAAAATAAAGATAAAGATTTCAGCTGTAAATGTTTAACTTCTCCTTCTTTTCCTATATTTGCATAATCTGTAATTTTGAGTACTTTGTTAATAAAGCCAATACAGCAACTCTATCAACCATCTTGTGTCTCTGGGAACAGTACCCTTTTTTTCATGTGGTTTTGCTAAAAAACTGCATTCAGAGGATTTCCTTCGGGGGGTCATAGCTCATCACTGTCTCACTTGTCAAAAGGCCCTTGCAAACAATGAATGCTTGAACTGGGAGGTGGGAAGAGAGTTTATCATAAGCATAGCATGCTTGCCCTCAAAGAGATAACAAAGCTACCAGTATATTTTATTTTATCCTAGTCATATTGCTATTTTCACCTGGGAAAGTTTTTAGAAGTGTTTTTTTTAAATCTCCCTTTGCATTTGACTTTTATATTGTGACTCCAGCTTTGGTGGTATTCAGGAAAACAAAGCATTTGCAATGATCTGAGTCCTTACCTTTTACTTCCAGTTTGCAGTCAACTTCTGCCTCTCCAAGTTCATTGACCGCTCGGCAGGTGTAAGTGCCTCCGTCATACGGACTGGGCTTGCGGATCTCCAAGGTGCAGACACCCTGGTTACTGAACATTCGGTATCTTGGGTCATTCATTATAATCACTTTGTTTTTCATCCAGGTTATTTTGGGCTGTCATAGGAACAAAATCAAAAACACATACACAGAGCTGTGACTTGAAATATTTTTGATCTTTTTGTGATATTCTCTTAATGTTGAATAATCCTCCAAGTAAATCAGTAAAGCATGTTTTTCAAGTAATTTGCACACAGAATTGTCAGAAACAGAGAAGATGCCTGATAAACAGTGAACATGTTCTTAAAGGAAAACCTCTAAGTTCTCATTTTATTAAGTCAATTCATTTTTTTTTGCAATGGAAAATATTGATCAGAGAGATACAACTCACAAGAAATTGGAATATTTGTTGCACTCTAAGAGCCTGTGCAGTCCCCATATGTTTTTGCAATGTACTATCTTAAGCAATAATTTGATTTTTATAGAATAATTATAGTATTATTTTAGTAACCATCTTTTCTGACACATTAACCATATAGCGGGGCCCAGTATATCCCAGTTATTTGCTGAATTCCTGTCCTTTCACTAGGTTATCTGTGCATTAATAACTCTTACAATCCCTATAGCAGAACTAGATAAAGTAGGGACAGAAGGAGATGGGTTGTGCAGTGGAGCAGATCAGTAGCAGAGCTACAAAGAATGCTTGAGGAACTTGTGCAACTCCTGCTCTCTGTGCTTTAGAGCCTTTGCCATACTTTCTCCTTCAGCCTGTCTTATGAATGAGATGAATGGTTAAAACTGCAGTACAATTTTTATTGCCAGATTAAATTCTCACGTGGTGCAAGTGTTTCTGTGAAGAGCTATGCCATACCTTGGGATTGCCGCGGACGCTGCAATTCAAAGTTGCATTGTAGCCGGCTACGGCAAACGTGTTAACTAAGGGCTGCGTAAACAGGGGTCGCTCGCTGAAATCAAAATCATCGTAAATTGGGTATTTGTAGACTTTGCCTATGAAAGGAAAATGCAACATTTTAAAGAAATGTTATAATGTAGCTAAATATTTCAGCAACTTAGAAAGATACGAAGAGCCTGAATCTGTTCTGGTCTGCCCTGCTTTATGTACCAACATGAGTGGTAACTGCATTTGTGCAGTTCTTGTTTCACAAGTAGCCTGAAAGTTTCGTGCTTCACTGGAACCTGATCCATGCTCTCATATTGATCCCAATGCAAACTTAGGCCTGATACCTGCTAGCATGACAAGGGAAATAAGAGTGATGAAGAGCAACTTCTATAGCCCATATTTTGCTCATGATCCCTTTTCTAGTAGTTTTTTATCTTCTTCCTTTTTTTTCAATTAGTAAAAGTAGGTTCTGCTACTACTACCTCTTGTTCTGCAACCTTTAATGTGGGCTCATCACATTTTGATCATGATGATCAAAAGAAGAGCTGTCTAAGACCAATATACACTGGAATTGTCATCTGTGTCCCTGAACTTAGGCTGATTGTCTTCATAGTCCACAATGTTTGTATGTAGAGCTAGGCAGGAGTTTTTATCTGAAGCAACTTGCTGGTGCAAAGTACTAATTTGTCAGACTGTCATGGTTTCAAAGCGTGTTTGATGAAAAAGGGATCACTTCCAATTGTGTGACAGCTTATCTAGCGGGTTGTGTGGGAATGGTTTTCTTTCCAAGACTATGAGTCAGGGACATTGTTTCTTACAATGTTAAATGCTTAGTGCTACTTTGTTGCCCACTGTGGAGACTGGACTCGGAAAGTCCGTTAAACTCCAACATTCCACTGCTAGAAGCCCCAAAACCTTGAGAACTTCATTTTAGGGTTGCCTGACT